>CM075859.1:89352077-89732077 GCA_037975125.1 Latrodectus hesperus | reverse complement strand
CTTTAAGCTATGCTATTGCAGTTGGTAGTTAAATTTGACATAAAACCTCAATTTCTCTGTCAAAGTAAACGTAACAAAAATTATTGAACAATAGGTAATTCATTCGGAATTTTTTTGTGGCTCATGGGATGATTATACAAATTCAAAATTGAAAATGTAACATTTTTCTTTATTATTAATAAGATATACTATCTAAATCGATATATTTCTTTTAACATTTGTAAAAAGTTTTATAATTCATCTTAAAACTTTTCCAGGATTAGTGAAAAATTACATTTTTGATTTTTTTCAAAAATGATAAAATATTAACTTTTGAGGGTGTAACCCTGTTTAAGATTTCCAAATTTCTAAAAAAGCTACTGAAAACACGGGTGTTTTTGCTTTACAAGAATGTCATTAAGTTAATGAAATTTATATTCACTATTTTAATTTTCTATTGTATATGTTGACTGGATACGTGCAAATAAAAAATCACGCATTAACCTTAAAAGAAAATTGCCAAATACATCGAGAAACCTTTGTAATCCCATCAATATTGCTAGGCTGATTTATTAGAATTAGCTTTAAAAAGTTTGTGATACTTAAGTTTTAAAACGAATTGCTTATAAATAAGAATTCAAGCTGAGTTTTAAAACAATAATTTACATTAATGTTGTGTTACACTAGAAAAAAAAACAGTTTTTCATTATGTTGTAAGATAATATGACTTGAGCTTACTTTTATCATATTAAGAGAATACCTATTTTGTGTTTCCTATTTTAACATTTGATTTTTTTTAGCATATGAGATCTCTAAATTAATTTTTTGGTATATGTTTTGTTGTTCTTTGTAACTCTTTATCAACTATTTTTTTAATGTTTTGGCCCTTTGGTGTGCATGTAAAGAAAAAGGGAAATTGAATTCTTTTAACTGACTAATTCTATAAATTATTATTTCCTAGCTCTAGATATTTTTTAAATAATTCATAGTATAAAATATACTTTATAAAATGAAATAAAATATCAATTCTCTCTAAGCAAATAACTAATGTATTATTTCATAAAAATATACTCTTTTTAATGATTGAAGAGAATATTCTTATTGCTATTAAGCGTCTCTCTCATTTAGAATAATATAACAATATAAAGCGAGTGTTATGAAGTAATAAATTCGTATGAAATAATAATAATTGTGAAAATAAGAAAACTACTTTTATACTGAATGTCCATATGAATTTATACTGAAGAGTGAAGCACTGAGTAACATACCAAATAAAACAAAAATGCATATAGCTAGTAGAATTATATATGCAATGTATCTATTTTCTCTCAATACTTAGGCTTTAAATTATATTTTTAAACCATACAAAGAGTGCGAAACCGTCAATTATTTTTAGAGCAGAACTGATTTCTTACATTGAAAATTGCTCTCTTGAAATAAGTTCAATCGTCACTAGTTTCCATTGAAATTGTTTTCAATTCTTTAGTATTTTGCTTCGCGAATAATGTTTAATATTTATCGCTCTTTCTGATATTCCCCTTACATCTTTTAAGACATTAATTCCAGTCTTTCGCGAGGCTCTTTTGTATGATGTCAGAAGAAAAGTCATGTTGATAATGAAGAGATCGTTGCATCGGTAAATGAGTTGATAACGTCTCAAGTTTGAATAATAAGAACAAAACAACTGACCTCGGAAAGATCGATGGCAAAAGTAATTTTCAAGAATCGACAGATAATCTTCCCAAAACTATGATTAACAGAGATAATTTCTCTTCAGATCACTCACTGAAATTAACACGTGAACTGATATCATAAATTATTATGCCATAAAAAAATTCATAAAAGCAGGCTGAATTTCTAATAGGTACCAATAAGATTTATCAACTCCGTTATTATTTCAGTACACTAGTTTCAAAGAAAAATCCATTTTATTTTTATACGTTATATCTGGTATCGAAGTATTTCTATTTTTAGTTTCTTTTAAAAATATCTATAGCCATATAAGTAATAATTTCTATTATAAGGGAATTTTGACATAAGAACTGACTTTAATAGTAATTTATATTCCAATGTGAATGCCTGAATTACTATTAAAGTCATGCATGTCGCATTTCATTGGAATTTAACTGACTGTCCTAAGAATGACAGCCTCTAAATGAATTGAAAGAAAACAGTTTTCTTAAAAAAATTCTTCAACATTTTATTTCTATTTTATTTTTAGTTCACCAACTCCGATCAAATAAGAATATAAACTCATACATCATACAGCCTTTATGGAATGATGTAAAATTTATTTTTAGAAATATTTTTATATTTAAAAAAACGATTGTAAAGTTTTAAAAATTACAAATGACAAAATTTTGTTTTTACTTTACACTATTATTTCCTAAAAATTTAAATGTTGAATAGAATAATAGTTCGAACTGAATGGATAAGGAATATAGTGCTTAGAAAATTATTACGTTGAGGGAAGATATTATTTAAAATATATACAAGGAACAACGACTATAGTTTGAAAGTATTTTCTCCATTCAATTTGTACTGAAATTTTGCAATCTAAGGCTTTTAAGTTCTTATGCAAATAATAGTTGAAAAAAAAAAAGGATTTTTAAAAGTACCCCTGTCTCACATCTGACCCGTCTGTAGCTGGAAGGGTTTTGAAAACTAACCGACTGAAACTGCTCAATAATCCTAACACTTCAAATCCTGAAAGCCTCCATTTTGAACAAATCCAGGAAGAACTCTGTCTCCATTTGCATATATTTATCTTCTGCTTTCCCAGACACCGCTGTGCAAAATGATTTTAAATAAAAAAATTCGCGTGGCTATTAAATAATTCAGTGATCCTGCTTTTTGGAACATCAGTTTTAAAATTGTTTACTTTAAATACAGTAAAAAATTCTTTAAAATATTCTACAGATTATTATAGCTTTGTATTTCTTATACATATGTTTAGCGAATTACTTTTAATTTTTACTTAGTATTTAATGAAATTAGAGAAGTATTTATTTTTAAAAAAATTTTTTAATGAAAATAATAAAGTTCTTATAGTTATTATATAATGTAATAACTTTAAGGTGCCAAAAAATATATTTAACGTATATATAATAATTGTAACATAAAAATTTTTAATATCAATTTTGTAATTCTTAGAATTAAATGTTTTCCACTTTATTTATTTTACTCTTTATTTTTTTCTTATAAAATATTTTTATACTGACTATTAATTTACATTATTAATCACTTATAATAATTGATTTTTTTCTAAGGATTCTGTGTTCATTTTAAATAATTAATATAGTTGAGAAAGCACACTTAATGCTATATAATATTTTTTGTAAGGATTTCAGTATCGCACAAGTATATTTTGAAGTATGTCAGAAAGGATTCCTAATAATCTAGAGCACAGTTTTGCTTTACAAAGTAAGTGCCACATTATAAATTAATTTTTATGTCATTACATATACAATGATGTCATTATATAGTTTATAACATTGCTGATACCACAGACGTTTTCCAACTGTCTTAGAATGAGGTGAAGACATCGGCATCCTCTGATATTTTAATTCTCTTCGAAAGACCTCATCATAGATTTTGTGAAAGATTGATAATTGATAAATGCTGTGTTCTACATTAGTTTCGCAACTTTCTTCCCTTTTGACCAATAGGAAAGCATGGTTTTAATATTCTCAATATTTTAAGGAAAAGTAGACTTGTGTCCTGTGATATTAGAATGCTACATAAATGTCATGTTCTTTAAAAATCATGGCCATTCCCTGATGTGCATACATCATAAACTATATCGTTGTCCACTATGTTAGTTGTAAATGTTGCATAGCTTTACAGAGTAAGTACAAACAAATATAATTATATGATTCAACATTCATTTTGTTGATGAAACAGTTTAATGCATAGACGATAATAAACTGTTGATAATAGGTAATACACTGCTGGACAATTGCTAAGGACGGATAACACTATCATCCATAGCAACCACAAAATGAAAGGAAGCAAAATGTGGAAAATTAGAATAAGTGTGGGATATGGTAAGAAGAAGTATACGTAGGCAAATTTTTTTCCACGTCTGTTCATCACGTGATAGCGTTCATAAGAGCTTTAAAGGTTTTGATGCGTGTGGACAGTTGTTGTTTCAAGTCAAAGTTTTACAGGAAAGATTTAATAGACGAACTTGAAATTTTTGGCATGTCTTTCCGACACCACTTAGATAATTTTATGCGTGGCCGAACTATTGGAAAGATCGAAGAAGGGCGAAAAATAGTAGATGTTTCCCGGGAGTTCGACATCGCTCACAGCGTTGTTTCATAGCTGTAGAAGTCATTTAAAACTACTGGAATGCGTAGTAGGTGGCACGGGGGAGGTCGTGTTAGAAGTACGACGCCTGCAGAAGACAGATAAATCAACCTATCAGCAAAAAGGAACACGCACACCACAGTTCAGCAGGTGGCAAATCAGTTTCTTGCTGCCTCAAGGAAGCAGATTTACCAAGAAACTGTTGCCAGACATTTTAGGGGAGGAGGACTATACGCCCGCAGACCTGTTGTGTGTGTCCCATTGAACATACAGCACCGTACTGCCCGCTTGCAATGGTGTAGTGAGCATCGCAATTGGACTGAACTGGACTGGGCATGCGTACTGTTCTCAGATGAGAGTAGTTTCAGTCTGTCATCGGATTGCCATCGGACACCAACTGATCTGGCACGAGAGTGGTACTGCTTATTGTTCAGAAAATATCCAGGAAAGGGACCGATATCCGAAATGCAGTGTCATGGTGTGGGCCGGCATCATGAACAATGGCGCACGCCCCTACATGTAGTTGCGAATGGGACTATGACGTTCCAACGATACATTAATGAAGTTCTACTTTCTCATGTTCGTCTTTTCCGTGGTGCTGTCGGTGATAAATTTGTTTTTATGGACGACAACGCAACATGTCATCGAACACTCGCTTTTCAGGATTGTCCAGACAGCGAGGGTATTCAATGCCTCGTATGGCCATCACGTTCTCCAGATCTATGCCCCATTGAAAATGTGTGGAATGCTTTGGGGAGGCAAGTTACTGGTCAAAACTATCCTCCGACAAACAAGAACACCCTCAACCGTACACTCCCAGAGGAATGGGATAAATTGCCTCAACAGCTGGTGGATAATGTTGTGCAAAGTATGATACGACGAGTGGAATGTTGCATCTCACTTCACGGTGGACATATACCGTACTGATACCTTTCTTCAAGGTGCCTGCTGACTTTTAGATGCATTGTTCCATTTTTCAGTATGCAGCATCAAATGAACATTTTTTTCTTTCAGATGTTTCGCAGCTTTGTATGTTTCACAGTACTTTCCAGAACAATAAATATTCTTTATTCTAATGTCTGAACAGTGGGGCAACTATATTTTATCCTACTAGGCCCCATGCCTCGCTTAATGTTATGCTATATTGTAAATTGTGATCCGTCCTTAGCAATAGTCCAGCAGTGTACCAACTTGGAGAGAGAAGCAATCTTAGATTTTTAACAGTAAGGATGTTATCAACTTGCACCAGATTTTACAGCAAAAATAGAACAAGTTTCATTATCTAAATTATAACATGTTCTTAACTTTGGTCTATTCAACATGTACAAAGCGGGGTTCTCAGTTGATAAAAATGTTAGCTTTTGTTAATCCATAATCTGGTTGTAATATGGAAAATTTACATTTCTTACTTATTGCGTTATGATTGGATAACAACACACAAAAATGTCTTAACAACAAAATTTACTTTATTTAAGTATAAAAGAAACCTTTCGCTTAATACTGTTTTTTTAAATGCCGTTTTATAATTAAAAATGAAAATAATTTTTGAATGAAATAAGTTTGTCTAGTATTTTTATCATTAATAGCTGAGTTGTCAGCTCCTGAAGTCCATGTAAATAAATCTTGATCAATGTATGAATAAGATTGATGAGACGTTGTGGGACACTAGAAACAGTGATTTGGTGCAAAGGTTAATTAGCAGCAGTAGATTCTAATAGAACGAGCTGGATAATGTAGCAGTATTACTGAGTAAATTATTCAATATACTATGTTTTACTTGATTATATTTAAATGTAACTAACGTTTTTGTGTATCTAAAGATTGATATTTTTTAATTAAAACTATACGTCTTTAAGTAACAAAAACATATGGAATAGACTTCATTTTTACAAAGGATTGACACCTGCAATAATGATTTCTTTACATATGTTGCGCACATTTGCTTAAATTTAATTTCTTCTGAAATAATAGTTTCTGGTAGCAGAGTAATGACTTTTCTGGTATGCAATGCGTTTTTGCTCTTGGACTAAGTTGAGAACAAAAACTGGAATATTTCTATACATACAAATAGATAAAAACGAGTCATCTGATAAACTAATTAACAGAACACGTTTTCTTTAAATTTGATGGAAATAAATTTCAGAAAAATATGTCCTATTCGAAAAATTATGTTTGTTAATAAAATATTAATGAAGTCAATATTTCTATAGTAAACAAGTAATGTTGCCTTACTACAAATTTTCTAAAATGTTAAAGTCTAGAACATTTTAGTTTTCCTTTTTTTAAGTGACTCATTTGCATTGGAAGCAGTATATATGTTAATTTATCAAAATAGCTGTAGGTAGTAATTTTTATTATTAATAGGTAAAAAATAAGTAATAACGACATGCTAAGAAAGTAAATGTCGTTAGAATAACAAAAGCTTTGTTAATACCAAAGTAATATGTACCAATACTGCTTTGTGTGTGAAATCATTTTTTTACACCTAACTTCTTGTGAGATTATTTTTTGTTAACTGAAAGTTCTTCATAAATTATTATAATGTGTAACATTTTTAATTGGAATAAACTATATACTAAGAAATACCAACATATTTTATTAGAACAATACACATGTAAAAATAAATTAACTTTCAAACCACTTTATTTAATCACACAACTATTTTATTCAACATCTTATCATCATTAATAAAAATCAACTAATGGAAACTAAAAAGTAGTTTTTATATTTAAATGATTATTAAATTTACTATCAATAGTTTAATCTCAATATATTAAAACTTAAGCAAACTGATTTTTACTTATACATTATGCCAATATTTCTCTTTGCATTTGGTTTACTCTCATAAATTGAATTATACTAATTATTTAAAAACTGAAGCAAAATTTTATGAAATATGTTCATATACGAGAGATGGTTATTAATTTGAATCAAAAAAAAACATTTCAAAGGAAATAAAACATTTTGCATGAGATATAACCAAACATTTTCTTTGCTTCAAAAGTTTTTAGTTTTTGCAATATTTTTTTCTTTTAAAGGTTTTTTTTTCATTTTTCTAATACTTCAAATCATTGTTTAAAAAACCACACAAGATATATTTAATTTATACATCGCGAAAGAAAGATTTTAAACAGAACAAGTACCAAGTCACAGTATTTAAACTTCGTAGTTAAGGATAGGATATACTCCATGAGGTCAAAACATTTTTAGATTATATATTTTATTCCAAACGGTATTTTGATGGAAAAACTTGACTCTGCCATTAACCAATTTGCATGTCAAGATTGAGCATGTTTTCTAAAGTAGCTTGGAATGGAACGCACATTTTACCACCCAAGACACTCTTTAGACACCTGCAATAATTTAAAGGGAAAAAAAATAACTTAATACTATCAATTTTCAAAAAAGAGTGACACCCAGTAGATTAAGAAGAAATGAAAATAAACCAACGCCCAAGCTGGTTTACTTGCAATTTGAAGATGTGGTTGTTTTTTGCCCAGCTGTGGCACTTGCTTAATCAATCAAATAGCAGAGAATTCAGTTCACAGGAATTGTGACACCTGAAGGAGTCAGAATAAAGTTCAGGTGGTTGCTTTTATTTTAAATAGTATTATATGTATATATAAAGGTTATAAAATTTTTAGATGCTATTTTTGGCAATGTTTCCAATTTATTTAAACACTGAACACATCAATCTATTGGTTTGTTTTAAAAATGTTGTTACAGATGAATGTGGGACAACAAATATCGATAGCATGCTAGAAACGCATTTTTCTTTTTAAAAGAAACACAAAAAACTATGGGGTGTGTCACCTTTAATTATTTTAATAATGTTTATTTCAGCATCTGTAGCTTAAGTTTTCGTTGAATTCTGCACTCGTACCTAAAAAGTTTCTTCTAAGAGATAACTAGAAAAAATTTTCGTACCAAATTAGCTCTCAGATTTTAGGAAATAGTTAATCAAATTTATATCATTTAGTGCACACTATTATTTATATTATTTATTTATAATTTTACGAGGATATATATATATATATATATATATATATATATATATATATATATATATATATATATATATATATATATATATATATATGTGTGTGTGTGTGTGTGTGTGTGTGTGTGTGTGTATGTATATGAATAGTTAATTACTTGGAGAAAAGTTACTTATGACTATTATAAGAATCGAGTTACACCTAGACCCCATTAAAGTGTTATCGGACTTTATTAATAAAGTGGGTGACCCGAGCAACTGGAACTAGGAAACATTGGGTTTGGAGTTAATGGTACAAAATGCTGATAAAAGCAGAGGTGCCCAATGACATACAAACCCAATTCTAAGAAGAAGAAGATTATAAGAATGTATTATTTATTAAAAATCGGGAAATTTAAAGCAATTCCCTTAAGATGATTCATTTCTATTGTTTATTAAATAAAAGTAATGGAAGTCTAAGAAGCATTTTATAGATCAAATAAGCTGAGATGCAAGTATCAGACTCTTATTCTGTAGGTCTGATACCTGAACTAAGGGAAAACCATCGATTGACTGCACAATCATTGTATACAAAGAGCAGGGTACAAATTATTGTGCCAAACTTATTATTTGACTGCGTTATGAGGTGGTTGGTTATATTTAGCAACTTTGATCGGGGAAAAAAGCAAATGGTATGTTCACCAAAAACTATTTTATCGTTCAAAAAGCATAATTTGACATCACTCTCTTCGGGGAATAAGATCTAAGGTTGGATCTCAGTATTAAATAGGAGAACATGAGTGATATTCTGATGACTAAAAATTGTTTAAAGACATTTGAGCTTCTGTCTTGAACTCCCGGAAATTTTTTATCAGTTAGAGGGCTAAATTCATGAGTCGCAAAAAATAAAACTTCGTAATCTTCGAAGCATACATAATGAGGGCACAAGTGCATTACGAAAACAAGAACAATCTCCATTTGTTCAGCCGTTGTTGGAATCGCGGCCGGGACCCTCCACTCCGAAGAACTCGATGCTGCATGTGCATTTTTAGGGGTGGCTGTTCTTTCCTTGCAACATGTAAATGTCCATGTAAATATCCTCCTGAAAGTCAAAGCTTTGGTGGATAGAGCAATGTTTAGCTATTAAGCTATTTATTTTATTGTGTATAAAATGGACAGTTGAATGGCTCTGATTTTGAGTTCACCAGTTCAAGGGTTCAATTCCTATCTTGAGCGTTGACGTTTGAAGTAGTTTGTGGCCTTCTTTGAGTTGTAGACCCCAATCAAATAAGTTATCTTATGCAAAAGGTAATTACGGGTGGAAAAGAACGGAACTTAGATATAATTTACCTAACAGTTGAATTACGACGATGATGAAATTAAATTCAGAATTATGATCACAATTATCACAGAAAAAGTGGCGTTGTTATTTTCTTACCAAGTAAAAATTTTTACCTGAAGCAATTTTATTAAAACGACTAAGATATATCAAACTTTAAGATACAAGAATTGATTGTAAAAATGTCTTACACTTTTAATATTTTTATTATTTGTTTATTAAAAAATTTAGAGATCTTCGGTGTTTTTTGAAAATTATAAAATGAAAATGGTATTAATTTAAAATCATCTTATTTAATTGTTAAATTAACATCATCGTTATTTATTTCTCAAGAAATATGACAAATATTGTGTTTAAAAATGAATTCATAAAATTACTATTTTATTTCCATATATGAAAACATTTACTCGATACTCTATTTTTTAATGCAAAAGCATTATTAAGTAATGTATTTACTAAAGTATTAATAAGTGATAAAGTGCTATTTGCAGAATTATTTTAATTTTTGTTTAATTATAATTTTATACCTACAGATATATTATCTCATCAGTTCCGCAACATTTTAAGTTACTTTTAAGTAATAAAATTCAGTAAATATGTAAAAGTATTCATTTTCAGTGAGAGAATAAATTGTGAAACGAACTATTTACGTGAATATAAATAGCATTCATATGATATAAAATATGATTTTTTGCTATTCTTTAAATTAACTTCCTATCAAAACGCAAACTAGTGTTTTAGTAACTTGAAACATTTGATTCGCAATGTACACAATAAACAAATGAATACTTCGCAAGTACGAAACACTATAATATCATTTTACAGGAATCCAAAAAAATTTAGAAATTGTCAAAATATTATTCTAAAGCAATGCGTTTTTAAGGGAAGAATAAAATACTGAGGAATTAAATACCTTATTTAATATTTAAAAGTGTCCATTTGTGAACTTTCTGCTTTTCAAATCACTGATAAAAGCGTTAATATAAAAAGAAAATATTCTAGTCGTAATTAAAACATACGACTCTTTTACCAGACATAATTACCCTTTCATTAAAATTTATTTATCTTAAAATTAAAAAATCGTAAAATATATGGAAATTTATTTAATTTTTTATAGCTGTAAGATAAAAGACGTATCCTTTTTGCAGGGGGTTCTCTATATCCATATGTTAATAAGAGAACTAGTGTTCTTGTTTTTTTTTAAGTCAGAAGCCTTAATCATAAAATTATTCACAGATAAAGTATAATGATCTAATATACAACATAAGTTTCATTTACAATGCCTCCTTGACAAAATTGAGAAAAACCTCTAGGACCGAAAAAAGTTGAATATGATGAAATAGTAGTAAAATTGTCCAACAATATCCTCTAGAAGTGACGCATTGCGCACGAGGAAATTAAGAGTGTGAAGATATGCCCATTTTTTTATGTTATCACTAGTTCTTTAATTGAAAGTTAGATAATTTTTACAGATTTTTAAAAATTTATGTCATACCATAATTTAATAAGTGAATTTTCCAGAAAATCTGAATTCGAAAGAGATTTTAAGCAAACTTTTACAGCATCTTTAACAGTTTTATGCTTAAAAATTAAGAAAGGACGAGTTAATACGGAATTAAGATAGATTTCTGTCAGTGCTAATAATTGATATAAATTGTGCGCTCCTTCAAAATAAAAATACATGTAATGTTTCAGCAATAGCAACATGTGTGTAGTTTCATTTTTTAAGATGAAAATTTTCCTCATATTCTCTTTATTTAGAACCTATTCCAGCTCATTCGATAAAACAAACAAGAATCTAATCGAAGTGAGATCCATTGAAAGAACTTAAAGCTTAAATAAACTCGAAATGATATCAAAATTACCTGACAATTTTGTGATAAAAATTAATTTCATGATCATCACACTCATGGGTAGGAATAGTGGATGCTACGTATTACTGGAATGAAAACATCTTTCAGCTTCTGTCATAAACTTTTGCGAATTCCGATTATGAAGGATAACAGGTCGATGAACTTAAAATGATAATTTTGAGGGAGCATGGGCAAGTACAGAAAAAATATCCACATTGTTTATAGAATACAAACTAAATCTTCTCCTGCCTGAAGGAGCCTGTGCTAAGGTGACAAATGAAATGACATTGATGAGCTAGATAACAGATCGGACGCCTACTATTTCTCTACATGCTTACGTGACATGGTGCTCAATAGATGTCGAAACACCAATTGGACAGTAATTCCATTTATAAGACACACCTTAATTTTAATAGCTCTTTTATTAATGGTAGATGAGAACTTCATCGAAATAATACACTCCAGGCTTTATTTTTATAAGCAGATGATCAATCAGTTGAGTTGAAGGACATTTTTTCTTGCTTCCTGAATTATTTATACTTTGTTTAATTCATTAGAAAGTGTAAAAATCTCCGATTCATACCAGATAATTTTCGATTTCTTTGTCTGCATTGACAGTTCAATTACTCTGCTCAGTGAAAAATATTAGAAACGTCACTTTGAGCTACGCACTTTTCACTTCAACAAAAAAAAAAAAAAATAATAATAATAATCCTTTAATAAAAGGTGGAGGTACAAAGTAATTTTTTTCCGTTCACATCTTTTTACTTCATAACTTTATCAAATTACTTTAAACACCTAATAATTATTAACATATTGTTTGTGATTTCGAAAAAATTAAATGAACAAATAAGCAAGGGAATATGTCGTTAAACTTAGAATGGTTTTATGTTCCTATTTATCAAGCATATGTAATCTATAATTGTAAATAGAATAGTAAATTGCATGATAACGAACACAAACATAGTAAGACATGCATATAAGTACAAAAATGCATCTTTAACATTTATAGCACATAATAAATAATGAATATGAATACGCTGATTATCACCCAGCGTGTCTTTCCGAAAATGTTTATGAAAATATTTCGTTTCCATGTCTCTGCAGATCAAACTTTTTCAACCGTGAAAGCTTTCTTTTTTTTCTCTAGTGCACTCTGTAATCCAAAGAAAGTGTTCTTAATCATTCTTTTACACTTGACACAATGAGGTGAATGTTTTGACACGCGCAACGATCAATAAAATTAGAGAAATACAATTTAAATATTCATATTGCATTTAAAACAAAGAAAATATACGTAATAAGTCAACATGTATTATAAATTGTGGAAATTAATTACATGAAACTATTAGTTTTACAATTACCTAACGATATACCAATTCAGAGGTTATTGTACCGCAGTAATCTAATGGTGTAAACGCAGTTTCTTTGTCCGAAAATTTAGCTGATTCAATATCTGACGTAACGAAAGAACGTCAGATGGAGAAAACATATGCATGTTAAAAGTTTCACAGGATTCAATATTTCTCAATTTATGTTGCGTGATGTGTAAAAGGAGAATGCCAGCTCAGATTTCGACTTCATCACATGTTCGAGATCAGCAATTAGGAAGAAGTTGGCTATTTTTGGTGGCATCGGTTCCTAGAAATAGAAGTCAGAAAAAAAACAAAAGTAATCTAACCTAATCTTCAAAGATTATTTGATGTTACTTGCAATGAAATAAATGAACTAACGAAAATTAAATTAGAAGCGCCAGTAGGAAACAGTTGTGATACGTATTTCTGAAAACTGGAAAGACCTTTTTGCATAGAAAAGCTGAATAGACTGTGATCTACTGTTAAAAATGGGATTCTGAGCTTTACAAACAACCTCAAGATCGAGATGGAACTCTAATCTTGAATTATTGAAATGAAGAACAAAGATCTGGGATTTAGCTATTGGATTGTAACATGCATACTCATTTTGCGTGAAAAATGTCTTATATACCTCCTTTTGCACAAAGGGTATTTAAGAGCAACTTATTAACCACCTAGCAATAAAATTAATAAAATAATATGCAGATAAAAATTAAAAGAATTTAAAGATATGATGCATAAAACATTTTTCATCCATACCTGAATAATAAAATCATGAAAGAGAGAGAGAATTTTTTTGTTTTAAAGTATCTTTAGCTCTTTCATTCACACCCATTTCCCTCCCCCTCATACACATACACAAATTTTAATATTTCTTTCAACAGAAATAAATAAAAAGAGCATAATTCGTGAAAACTTTACAGGAATATTGTACTACTTGCAATGTTACCCTTATCTCAACATTGAATAGTATATTTTAAGAAAGGCTATACTTTAATGGGAAGAAAAATATATTACGCTTGAACTTTTCTTGTTATATATAAAGAGTAGAGAATAACACATTATAACATATTCACAATTGGTTTGTAGATAAGGAAATATTAAAGTATTTGGAAAAAATTGATTAATCAGGCTAATACTTTATAGCTGGGCTGGGGAGAATATTGGTAGGATTTTTACTTTATCCCATCGATAAAGTAAAATACGAGATTGCAATAGACGAGAACCAACTTCAAAATTCGAGTAACATGAAAACCATTTACATGGACAAGAGCGGTTGAAACTCTTAATGAAGTAAGTTTCTTTTACACAGAATATATATATATATATATATATATATATATATATATATATATATATATATATATATATATATATATATATATATATATATATATATAAGTCAAGGGTACTAATCTGGGACTGGAAATATTTATGTGCGTTTATTTGGAGCCATTTATTTCAAACAGCAATGAATCTTTCTAGAGGGACAGTGTCTTCATATGGTTAACATTGTTAATTACTGAATATAGGAACAGTCTGAAAATTTCAAAGATTAATTTACCCCCGATGTCCTCAAGCTGGTAGTTAATGATTATTTGGTGCATACATAAATAATTAATTCGTGTTTAAAATTCTATTGAGGTTTCTTGCAAACGTTTTAATGACATATTTCCTTATGTCAATGGACTTGCTAATGTAAAATTATATTTAAGTACTTTATAATTCTATTGTATTTTATAAAGAGGTATTTATTTTACATTAAAACTACATCCTAAACTGTTGATAAAGGGAAATATTTGTAATACTTATCCGATAATTTTAATATAAGATTAAGGTGTGAACACTTGAGCGAGAATCCTCTTCACAGTAATAAAGAAATCCTAAGCCACATATATTTAGTTAGGATCCATAGGCCAGCCAACATAATAGCCTTTAATAGATCTTTTCCCCCATTTTCCGGTCCTGGCAACTATAACTTTATCAATCGGACTTTTAGCACATAAAGGGCAGGCACCCGAAGCACGCATATGCATAACAACGATAAGCTTAAAAAGCAAATTATAAAGATAACATATTTTCGTTTGACAGTTAAGTTTAATTAATTTTATCTTTTGTTGGCAAAATGTTATTGCACATGATTTATCGGAACATAGTTATCTGACTCTGCTCCTTCAAGGTAAGGTTAAGGATAGGGAAAGGGTATAGAACTTCGACCTTCAGCTTCCATACCTGACTGCGTAAGTGCTTGGGATTTTTCCAGTCAACTCTTGTACAAATTGTGATCACTTCCCACGCACAATCTCTAAAAAGTCCGCTAAGCTAAAACGAAGTGAATGTTAAAAAAAGTCTTAAAATGTTTTTTTTAATGATAGGTTTTTCTTTACGTTGTCTAATTGTTCTGCGAGTTAAACTTTAAAAATATCAAATCACATACAAAGCACTACATCCAACGGCCAAATGAAGGTAGAAAAGAAACTATAAATGGTAATTATGAGATACTTCAGAGTCATATTTATTGTAAATGTCTATAAAATGTAGTAAATATGTATACAAAACCAAAAAGGAAATATTATATTCCAATAAAAGCTAAATCATGATATAAATTTACTCTTCTTTCAACACTGATTAATAAATATTTCTAAAAGTTAGTTATTATAAACAAAATATGTTTATTTGATATATAAAATACATTCTAATTCAAAATGCAAAGTTTATATCATTCACTCGATCATATTTTTATCTCCAAGTGTACAATATTTTAACAGTTACACATTTTATTATTCATGAAAAAAAGTATTGTTTGAATACATGCATTAATAAATACACACACACAATATATATATATATATATATATATATATATATATATATATATATATATATATATATATATATATATATATATATATATATATATATATATATATATATATATATATTGACCATATTTATAACGCATAGTAATTAAAAATTACAGATTCTATGATACTGGGTAATGAAATTGAGTAGTTAGTAAAATTCTCAAAAATTAAAATGCACACGATTACTAAATTTTATATGCATGGGTATTAATGAAATACTTAGTAACTAGTATAAAATTATACCAGTGCAAAGAAGAAAAATATAGCATTTTGTATGGCACTAAGAAAATATCAAGACGTATTTACAAGTTATAGAATGATTAACCAGTTTGAGAAAATCATGAATAGACGTCTCTCTCAAGAACTTGAAATGATAAAAATTTTAATGAAACAAATATGTGTGTGTGTGGAACCCATTTTAAAAGAAAGGTAAGGCTATACCTTTCTTTTAAAATGGGTTCCACACACACAATCACATACAAAATCACATACACAATCACAAGAAAAGTTGATGCCAACAGAAGAGAATAAAGATGATTGATGACCAATTAATACAACCTCTTGTATCTAAAAATCATTGAAATCAGACAGGAAGCAACATTGCTCAGCAGTTATTCAAGGCAACTTGATTACAAGTGTATTGACTTACGAAAGCCATACAACTTCAATAAGAACCATTCGTCAATCGCCCTGCACGGCACATCACTGACAGCAGCCCATTGCTGTCTTCATTTACATTGGCATACAGAACACTAAGAAAGAACAATTCTTCTTAGTAAAAAAGACGTGCTTCTATTGTTAATAATCAATATGAAAGCATGTCTTCTTTATTAAGAATTTTTTACACTAACAAATTATTACTAAGAATTTTAAGAATTTTTTACACTGTCTTCGGTACCTCTTAATATAAAGATAAGAGATTTCATCCCAGAAACATGCAGGAAAAGGGGGCTTGTATGGAGGATGAAAGAACGGAGTTTCTATTTTCAATAGATTTACTTGTCTGAAGTAATGAATGTAGCGAAGCATTACTTTTCCACGTGAGTCTTTTCTGGAGAAGAATTCATTTTCACAAATGGCTATGTAAGACCACACATTATTGAAAAGCTCCCGGAAAGCGAATCCATCCACAAAATAAACTGACCATCGTACTTTTCTAATTAAAATTCTATTGAATATATTTACAGTGTTTTAAAGAGACCCTTCCTGTCTAGAGGGAAATCTTCAGAGAATAAAAACACGTTTTTTGATGAAGAAATATAAAATTTTACAACGAATCTTTTGTCCATTAGTACTGCATGTCGGGTGTCAACGACAATCTGGGGAACCTCTCAACCAGTTAGTTCTACTACTCTCATTCTATAACTAACACTTCCTTACTTTTTTTTCATGTTAAATGATTTTAATTCTTTTTTTTTTTTTACTATAACACTTTCCTCGTTCCTTAAATATTACCTTGTGGCTCTGTGTTATATACATTTTCTAAACCTCAAATAAGTATTTAAAATAGGGTTAAAATCAGAAAAATTGACTTAATGTTATTTCCATCAGTATAATTTACAATCTGAAACATTTACACTCTTAAAATACAAAATTTTGAATATATTTTTAAATCGCTCTCTACTGCTGATCATTTATCATGTATTCAAAGCCCACAGCATCTTCATGAATGTTGACCTTAATCTACATTCAATGATTAAAGTTGCATTGAATAATAGTTAGACTATATTAGTATTTTTTGATGTGCATTATTAGAGAAAAATAGATTATTTTTCTCTATTGTATCAAAACTCAGTCTCTGGAACCAATGTATTTAAGTTTAAAGAACAAAAATTGCGATTATCAATGTTTTAAGTGCATAAAGTTTCAAAATGTTTCATTTACTCCAATTAGAAAATTATATCAATATCTTTTTCCAAGTTACACACACACAACCTCAACAATACAATTCTTTAATACCTGAGAAGAACATGATTTATTTCCTTAAAATTTTCAACAAACAGAAAGTATCAAAAAATGGAATTATATTCATTTTTTATTTGAGCTTCAGACTCTATAATAACTAGTTTTTCGGAATGTTATTTTTCTTAGTTATTTTGGCCGATTCCCCAACTTAAAGTTAGTTATGTCTTAGTTAGAGGTTCTGTTAAATTATGTAAAGATATGCATAACAATGAAACACGTACTGTTCATGTTGGTCCGTGTTTCGATTGTTAATTTCTCTTTTAGGATACATAAATTTGATCATAGATTATACCGCATTAAGATTAATGATCTTTGAAATAATATTTATATATAAGTCTTAAAATATATTTAACTATAATATATTCTTAAGATGCGTCAGATGTTGATATCCAAAATCTGAGTACCGTACAAAAAGTATAGTACTGATTATTAATGAAAGCCTAGATTCAAACTTTGACATATTATAGGAAGTAAGAAATGTTACGATGAATAATTTAAAGAAACATCAATACAATATTTAATTAATGATAGAAAAGTTTTAATATAATTTAACTACAGCTATTTCTGCCCATGGAAAATCTTTTTAAATAAAATGATACATTTGATAAGTAAACAAAATAAGTTTATCAAATATATTTTTCTTAAGAATATTCGATTTTTTTATGTTATCTGGTTATCGATGAAACTAAAAATTCTGTATGCAATTTAATTGATTAAAACTAAATAATGACACTAATAATCATCATGTAGTATGGCCGGGCATTCCCCACAACGAAGAAGATGTGTTCCAGAACATAGCTTTTTTAGAATTACAAAGCGTTTCAGGCTAGAAACATTATCTACGTCTAGACAGAAAGAAATCGATATAGCCAAGGTATAACTCACATATTAAATTAGCGAGCGTTTTTTATATAGTAAAATTTTTTGCCATTGTTGCTGGCTCACAAAATTAACTATATTTATTTAACTAACGTAGAAAATAACTTTTCACAACAGATAACGAGATTCAGAACATATAGCATTTAAACGCACCTGAAGCAAATGATTTCTTCTCAAAGATTGATAAGAGTGTCTAAAATAGCACATTTTGGTTCTGAAGTATGTAAATTGCTTTATTATATCATATTAATTAGATCGGGGGTGGCCAAGATCCTTGATAGTCCGAGCCAATTTTCAACATTTGAAATTTTTCGCGAGCCGCAATTAAATAATTATTTAAAAAGTATGCAAAATGGTATTGTTTTCTTATTGATTGAAAACATAGTTAAAAGTAAAAAATATGTGTATTGAATTTAAATATTAAAAAATAAACATTTATTTTACTTCTCTTGATAATTCTTTAAAATTTGGTTAATAATTGCAGACAGTACACTTCTTAGTAATTCTTTGAGACTACTGATTACTAGTTAGTTATTACTGATAGGGATTCGGATTTCACGAATTTTAAAGTGGAATAAAAGAAACTACGTATGTACGTTGTTCCGAATAGTGAAGTAATTCGACAAGGAGCCTTTTTTAATTCAGAATTCTGCTACAAATTTCTAAAATTCAGTAATCGGCGTTGACTTACATTTTGATTATAGGGCTTGATCTTCTTGCATCTTTTTAATAATTTTAAACTTCAAGATGCTTTTTGGGTCATAATTATACTGGAAATAGAAAAGTCACTTTGAATTATGTTAATTTTAAATAGATTAAAAAAATCAAGAGGCGATTTAAAATATTTCAAATGTTGAAATCTATTTTGGAATTTGTCAACATTCCTTCTAGCTTTTTATATACTCGTTGAGTTTTTCTTGTTAAACATTGGAACTTTTTTTTAATTCTAGGAAAATGACAAAATATTTTATTTTCATTGTCTCTTTGAAAAAGTTGTAATTCAGTTTGAAAACTAAATATACACTGTGAGAGGTCATATATTATGTTATCTTTCCCCTGCAATTGTAAATTCAGCGTTCGCAAAAATTCCGTGACATCAGTCAAAAACATTAAGTTTTGTAACCACTCGTCATCGTCTAATTCTAAATAGGTTATTTCCTTTTTTTAAAAAATGCAGAGTTATCGGTCAAAGAAATCTACAAATGGTTTTAAAAAGTTGTAGCCAGATAATCATTTAACAATATAATAGAAATTAATGTAATTTGGAAGTTCTTCATCTTTTTATCCTTCACAGAAATTTTTGAACAGTTGATGATTTTTTTTTGCATTGTACGGATGTAATTTACAATGTGTAATATTGTTTTCATAACATCAGGATATTTTAAATATTCTGTAACGAGATGTTCTGGATGAATTATGCGGCGAATCGGTATAAATTATGGAATTTGAGAATCATATCTTAAAAGCCCAATATGACCTATTTGTTTTTGCTCAGTATTGCCAGAACTCCATTATTTGCATTACTTACAAGTTTATTAAAAGGCACATCAATAGTTTTCATTGTGAAATCTAATCCATTTTTAATATCGACACCGTGGGTTAAGACTCTAAAAGCGCTACTAAATTTAATAATTCTTCATATTAACAATGAAGTCAGTTGTTTGGGTTTTCTGGCGCATGGTTCTAAAAAAGACAAGCTGCGAACAATGAAGTCAGGTGAAACAAAACGTTTGAAAACTGGAAATTGCAGAAAATCTGTGATATCTGTCGATTCGTCAAGGGCTAAGCTCATATTTTCTTTTTTTTATTTGCGTTTCCTGTCGTCATACTTTTAAAAAAACAGTGAATAAAGAAATTTATAGAAAATACAAGTCTTGTGTTATTAAAACAATAACAACACATACTACGAAATAAATTATAGTTAATTCACCCAAAATCCGTATTACAAATTATATCCGTAGTAACAGTGTTTCCTGACATTGTTTCCTCCAGAACACGATGTCAACTGTCCGTTGCCATGAAAGTTTACATTTTTAAAAGAGATCTGGATTCGGTCGATTACGGATGATTACGCTACTGCTTATGTTCGTTCGCGCAGTCTTCGATGAGTTCCGTCATTCTTAACTTGGACGAAAATGAAATTTACTACAGCGTTACACTTATTCTTTCATAATTTGTTGTCAGTCATTTAAAAAACATTTTGAAACACACACGGAACGATAGTAAATTCTAAAATATAATAACACAAAAATTAAAAGGGGACTCAGGTACATTTATCGAGAGTCACAAATAATCCTTTAGAGAGCCGCAGGTTGGCCACTTCTGTGTTAGATGAAACTAATTACTACCGTTAAACTTTCCTTTTCGTTCATTTTCTTTGTACTTCCGAATAAACGTAGACTTCAATAAATCAATAAAATCAAATGTTGAACAATCAAATAATAGAAAGTTTCTATAAAGTATTTATACTGTCTATATATTGTAATGCATGTATTTCCATAATAAATAATTTTCTAATTATTTGTTCGTTTTTGATAATTTTTGATTCGTCTTTACTAACAGCATTGGCTGAGAGGAACACTTTATGTAAACTGAAGAACCTTGTTTTAAAGCCCAGAGCGGTCAATAGCAAATTCATCATTTCTTAAAAATGAAACCAATTTATTAGTGTCTGATTTCACCACTAAAGTATAAAATGAACAACTGTGAGATGAACTTCAAATGGAGAGAGAAATCGCTTCATTAAGTCTTCGGAAATTGTAAGGATTTTTTTACAAGATTGTTTATAATTGCTTTGATTATATTATAATATTCAAATAATATATTAAAATAATATTTAAAAATACTTGATTAGTTACTATGATAATATATAAAAAGTAAAAGAATTTCAATAATCGTATTCATATATCATTAATAATATTAGTTAATAAGGAAAAGAAACATATTAAGTTTTGTATGAAAAGAAAATGATTTCATATGATTATAAAATAATAAAGCTCTAAATTATTATCTAAAAAATGCTAGTTATAATGATTTAAATATAATGATTATTAATAAAGCTTACACATTTTACATGAATATATTTATATTTATGTTAATTATTTTTTATATTTATATTAATTAGTTTATTTACCATCCGTCCCCTTAAAACATTAGCATATTTTTTAGAATTTATATATTGATTAATATAGCTAAATATATAAAGATAATTTTTTTGGTGAAAAAATAAGCGAATTAGGGCGATTTATGCTCAACCTTTCTGCTATTTTACCGAGCATTTAGAGTTATAAAATACATATATTTATTCTCAATAGATTCTAAGGCACTGATCATAAGAAATCCTTCATTAGCCATAACGTCATTAGAGAATTTACAATTTTCCAAGGTTAATTATTCATGACCTGAGAATTTGATAGAGTCGAATTTAATTACAATAACATACAAAACTTAAGTGATAAATACGAAATAGCAATATTTAATTAATAAGTTAATGCCATAGTTTGCGAAATGCATAATTTATTACACAATTAATCAAATTATAAGACTTAAGAATTCATTAATAAATGTCTATTTAAAAAGAATTTGAGTCTGACAAATGTTTTACCTCCCTAAATGTTCTTCGTAGAATCTCTCTCTCTCTCTCTCTCTGAAAAATCTCATTATTATTACCTTCAAGATAGACAGATACATCTAAAACCTAATAATTATGGAGTTGTTTCCTTCTCGGTCGACCAATGAATTTAGCAATTAGTATGAAAGAGAAAAAAGGACATTTAATGCACATATATATATATGTATATGTATGTATACGTGTAAACGTAAAAAGCGAAACATTCTCATATTTTTAATATTTCGATAGAAATGGGGTTACGGAAGATGACCTGTAGCAATGTTTAAGATTTAATTTAATTTATTTTGTATTATTTAAGCAATTACTTAATTCAATAAATAAAGATTTTTCAAACATATTTGTATAATTTTGGTTGCTAAAGTAAATAATTTTCCTTATTTCTTATTGCGAATAAGTAAATTAACTAAGACAATAATGAGCGTACACATTTACTTTTTGGTGTTCTTCTATAAAGCATGTTAAACAGAAATATATTGCGGAAAAAAACTTTACAAAAATTAAAAAAAAATAAAAAAAAATAAAAAAAAAGCAAGCATAAAGTTTTGATGTTTTTTACATAAAATACCTATTTTTCACAAAATTAATTTGTAAATAATATATTTTTAATAATCGAATGATTATTATAAATTTTACTTCATTTAATGATAAAATAACTTAAAAAAACTCATCTTATTCATTATTTTTATAAAATAGACCCTGAAAAAAAGATTTTTTTTTCAGAACATCTATTTAAATAATTCTCTTTAAATTCAGAGAAAATTATTCAATTAATTAAATGTTTTTTAATTATTTATATTATATTCTGTGAGAAATTTAGTTAGCGATATAATTAATTATTTTTTAGTTGAAAATATAGATTTTTCTACCATGCTTAGGGACATTCACGGGCAAATTAGCTTCTTTATCTTTTACTGCTAATTAGTGTGCGCAAGTTCATGTAATCAGGTGGTTCTTGTTTTTATAATATTAACTTTTCTTTCGTCATCTTCAACTTGAAATGAAATATGACGAATGGAAGAAAGTAACACAAGAAGTCATGCACCTTGTAAGAATGTTCTGGGCTGTTGTTGCACCAACATACTTTCTTGTACCTAGCTCTGCTAGAAGTAGCCGGGTGGAGTCTTCGTGATTTTGTAACAGGAAGCAAGCAGAAGAACCCCCATACTAGGCCTGCTGCTCATAGAGGCATTTCACTTGGAGGACATTGCGACCACGCACAGTTTTAATGTGCCCCATACGCCATTAGCAAAGACGATGGATCTTCGGCTAAGCTGGGATTCGAACTCACTACCTTCCGATAATGAGAAAGAACGCAATAACCAACCAGGCCACCACTGCTTCATATCTTGGGCAGTTGTTGCTGTTGCACCAGCATGCTTCCCTGTACCAAGCTCTAATTTGGGCTCTACCACTTAGATAGAAACAGCCTGGTTGAGTCTTTGTGATTTTGAAGCAAGGACCAAACAAAAGATTCCCAAGGCCTGACCAGCCACCCCCAGATGCACCACCCCACGTGGAGGACATTGCTTCCAGTTTTAATGTTCCCCAGTCACCTTTAGGGAAAACGACGGATTCTCAGTTAATTTGGAATTCAAACTCACTTCCTGCCGACAGTGAGAATAATTCCCTCACTAACTAGGCCTCAATTTTGGGATGGAATACAAAAATACATAGGATTACAAAAGTATAAAAATACGAAGGATTACAATTTATGACTTTAAGAAGAACAGCACACTAAAAAAAACACTTGAAGAGAACCTTATAAATCAAGAACAGTCCGTTGAAAATAGTCTATTTAAACAGTTTGAAGCTGCTATTTGCATAGCTACGTGGTAATTAAGTCTAAGTAATTAGGCTTGGGAAGTATGCAGAGGAGGATCATGATTAGTGCTCTGAGTGATGATTGTTACTGAACCACGGGAAAAGGGACTCTTGACTAATAAGGAAGTTCGTACGTTGGTTTAGTTTTTATCTGGAGGTTTTATTGGGGGGAGAGGACGGCGGTGGTACCCTGATGATTAAGGCATCGGCTTTCCGTCTAGAAGGGCTGGGTTTGATTCCCAATTCAGCCAAAGAACTATCAAGTACATGTGATATACGTTCTTGTAAAATCTCTCTGAAAGTTCTGTGGTCTGTTGTTGAGCAGTTGCCGTGGGCGTAATGGTCTGGAGAAAATTTCCTCCTCCTCCAGATCAAAGTTAAAATTGTGGGCGTGGATCCTCTGGTGGTGCCATCCATCAGAGGTGCCTTAAAGCAAAATCTTTCACCTTTGTAGTGCGCAATTTAAACAAAAGACGCATCCCTATGACTTAATTTCGTTGCCGTCGGCTAACGAGTATGGCTTGTCCAAGTGTCCAACAATAAAAATGTCCTGGTTTTATCATCTAGAAACTTAGAGGTCTAAGTTGAAGCTTCAAGAAGACCTTGTAGTAAATATCATCACTGTTAAAAGTGGGAGATTTAAGTCGCTGTGAGAAATGACGAATTTCTGCTTTTTGTACGCATATTTCTATAGGTAGAGGTTTAGGAGTTTTCCAATATCATCCTTAAAAACACATGCAGGCAACTCATTATATATTAAACTTCTTGTTTGATAAAAATACATGGCTGTATAAAAAATATTTCAATTATAAATGCCTTTTGACAACTGTTACGTTATTTATATACTAAAAGTTGTGATAATTATCAATATATAATTTAGGATTATAGCTTTTTTATAACTTAAACACACATTTTCTCACTTAACTTATCTATAGATTAGAAAAAAATTCTGAATTTGGTATTAGGTAAACAATTCAATATTAAATCATCTTAGAATATTAAGTAATTTGATTTTTCAAAGAATTTGAAAATAAATTTTACGGATGTTATATATTCCAGTTTGTTAGAGGAAATTTTTATCTATATCTGATTATTAAAAACAGCAATCGATTTGATTTAATACTCATAAACATAAATGCTTTTAAATATAAATTCATGACGGAAAGAAATGTATTTGGTTTATAACACAGGTTTCATTTATTTTCATTAAATTTACACGCCTATTTGCTGTATTTTCCGCCATTTGTATTAGAAACCTCATCTAGGCTGTTATTTTGATTTGTCACTAAATAAATTTTATGAAAAACATATTTCTCAATTTTATAATAAATCAATGAACTCTGAATTAAATGTTGTTCTTACAATTGTTATAAAGTTGTTTTTTTGCACAAGAAATTAGTAAAATTGTTTCCCAATCTCACACAAAATTATTAATTCGACACATGTGGGAGTGCTCGGTCTCTTCCACAGCAAATATAAAAATTCCAGAATGAAATTATTGATGAAGTATACATTATCTCATTCAAATCTAGCTTAAAATGAAAACCAATACATTTCGCATTATTTCTGTTATGGGCGACGATAGAGGAACCAGTTCAAAAAATGCAAATAAAAATATATTAACCGCCCATAAGTTTCAAAAGAAAAAAATAATTGTTATTTAATTTTGATAATTATATTACTGCTTCAACTAATTAATAATATTAAAAATTAATATTAAACACTAATTAGTTGAAGTATTTTCATCCGATAACTATAAACCCGTTAAACGACACAGCTTTTACTATCAAGACATTTATATTTACATGATGAGGCTCCTTATCATAGCGTTCTTTCTTGAAAATACCAATTTCACCAGATGTGCTTTTCGTATTTTTTTCCAAGGCAAATAGTAAAAAGCATGTGTATCCCCTTTTCCGGCAGATCTTTTGCCTTATTTACATTTTTTTGTTGATATCCTTCCTAAAGTTACCGTTTCATTGCACTGAAGAGATTCAATAAGGAACTGAATTTTATAACAAAAAAATGATTTGTAAGCAATTTCCATGAATATTCCAAGTAATGCAAAAAGCGAATCAAGATTCAGAACATATTTTTTAAGCTTTTTGATTTGAAATAACTTGTTCTTAATGTTTTGCACATAAAGTGAGCAATTTTCCAAAATACAATAGAGGAATAGTGCTTGAATGGGAATTCCTCCAATAATTTCACTCTGTCTTTGAAACAGTAGGGTTTCCGAGAAGCAGGGGGTAGTTAAGCTGCAATTATTAGAAGAACCTCCTGCTATTTACACCTGCATTTTTAGCTTGATAGATGACTTTATTTTGTTGAGAATTCCCAGCATTTCTGTTATTCTGTTATTTAACTCTTCTTAAAATTTATTTGTTAAGCAATAAAATGCTACTTCTATCACTCTTGTGGGAAACTAAACGGTTTGCGCGTGGAACCAAACATACAAATGAGCTGATATATTATAATTTTGAAGAACACTTCATGTTCCTGTGTATATAAGATTTCTTTTTTAAAATTTGTAAAAATTATTATAATTTTTAAAAACGAATTCACCAAAAATCATTATCGCCTGATTTTAAGTAAATAAAGAATTTGCGTTTTTGTCAGTTGGGACTTGTGAACACGACTGAATATAAAAATATAATGCTGACTCAAAATATATTTAATGGATGTGTAAATCCCCACATATATAGGTTATATATTAATAGTAAATAAATAACTTTTCACCCAAAAAATAATTCGTTCTAAGAACTGGTTTTTTATTCTTAAAATAATATAATAGGGAAAAAACATTTGTATTATTCATTTTGGGATTCGAGACAGATTTAATTCAATGAGAATAATAGATTATTGTATTTCCCATTACTATAGTAAAATTTTAATTTGCTGTTTACTTAACCGACTATCATAACAACCTGCAAACTTTATTGTGATAAGCATTTCTGGACATCATAGTATGGCAAAGGCATCTAAAAGTTGTAAGGATTCTCGAGCATCTCGCGTGAGTGATATCGTTTGGAAAGATGTTCACAGAAAATATGGGTGGACTGAGGAGTCGCAAAGGAGGAAACCTGTAAACATACCGATAGATTTACACGCTGATAAAAGGAATATAACATCTACCATCTCCCTTTGCTTAGCACTAGTTGACATCAAACATGGAACCTTTTGCTACAAAAAAATAATTTACTACTAGTTTCCTGAAAACTCATAAGAATATAATCAAAAGCAAAACATCAGCCGTATGACTTGCGACGCGATAACTCTATTCACTGAATTTGCTGTCATAAAATTGCATAGTTTAAATATACCTCCTTTATATTTTTAAAAAGAAAACTTTCATTTCTTAGCTATAATAATTCGACAATCATTAACCTTGTCTCATACAGATAGTTAAAATACCATCATCAAAAGAACAATTATGATTCGAAATTTCATATGAAATTTTAAGCCTGAGAATAATGATACCAGGTTGAGCAATATACTATTAAGAAATCTGGAAAAATTATACCAAAAAAAAAGGATTGAATCAAACAATAAATGAAATAGTAAATGGTGTGCGTCAGAAAAAAACATTGCCATTTCTTTATTTCAGTACTAATTTATATAAGTCAAAGAGAACTAAATTTTTGCAAAACATCAATATCAAAAACTCTTCTATGTGGTGAGTATTTAATTACAGTATTTTCCTGTATATAATGCGAGGAACACGTGTTAAAAAGTTTTCAATTTCGTTGTTCACATAATAAGCCGCGGAGGATAATCTGATAACAAACGTTCTCCATCAAAAGAGCTTACAATAAAGTTTTTGAAGAAATGCCGTTTATGCTTCCTAAAGTAAATAACAGATGGCGCCATGTCTGAATTCGTTTATTTATAGTTATAATTAGTGTTGTCCGACAATGGTCAGGAACGAATTCAGTTCCTCGGAACGATACTACTGTTACAATTAGCTAACTTCATTTCGCCATCTGTCTTAACCTGAGATGTCTCGCTCTGGAAACATTCGAATACATATATCGTCACGTGGAAGTGAAAATGTTTCAGTTGCACAATAAATTTTAATCTAAAAGCTGTATAGGGAAGGCAAATGAAAAAAATGCGGACAAACGTGTTAATGTGAGGTGAAAAAGAAAGCATGTGTCGTACAAAAGAAAAAATGTATCCAATGCACACACACACACGATTCGAAAATAATCTATTTCTTTCATTTAATTATTAACGAAACAGGGATATATTTCATTTTTAAAATATGTCTAATTCGTTTTAAAAGCTGTTAAAAACTAAAATCGATGAGTTTAACTAGAATTTTCTCGGATCTTTATCGATGTCGCGCTTAGCTTTGAGGTGGATCTTTTTCATAATAAATAGATTTTCGGTACTATTTTTTTATATTTTTAATCATACTGGGTACTTTTAATTTTATTTAGCAGTGTATCATAAGCAATACAGATTTCCTAATATTCGCCGAAAAAATTGTCGGGGATAATACGCCGCAGCGTCTAATCCACGGATATTAATACAAGAAAGTATTAAGATGAATACTGGATTATAATACAGGAAAATACGGTAATAAAAAATAGAATTTTCCCTTTTTGTTCTAATAAGTATTCAAACAATGACCTGCTCATATATATATATATATATATATATATATATATATATATATATATATATATATATATATATATATATATATATATATATATATATATATATATTAAACTGAATGTTTTAAATACCCAATAAATAAAACTTTCAATTTAATATTCAGCACTAACACTTCTACTGAATATAACAAATATCAATATTATTGTTTTTTTGTGCATTCGGACAAATTTACTTTCTGAAATTAAAATCATTCTCATTTAAATAATACAATTTTCAATTACATTATTAATTTTTTCATCCAAATTTAAAATTAAAAGCTTCCAAGCCATGTAAAATATGCATAATTAAATAAAGAGAGAATCGGTTTCACAGTTTTTCCAATAAAATTATGAAAATACATAATATTCTAAATACTTATTAAACTGTGGAATATAGGCATTATTTAATCACAATTTGTGATTACTTCTATTAAATTTTACCAGCTATTTTTCATGCTAGTCAACTTTAGTTTACGAAAATTCTTTTGAAATTGGTTGAAGGTTGAAACAGAAAAGAATAGGTTCTATTTATTTGATTTAAGGACCGAAACATACAAGAATAATTTCATCTGAGAACAGTATTTTTGATATGAATACCGTTCGTGGTGAGAAAAACAAAAAGTCAATCAATAGCCCTTCGTTAAAAGAAAAAAAAGGGAAACGTCTGAGAAGAGTTTTTATTGAATGGACATTGAGATCATGTCGCACGAAGAATTGTTGACGTTGATTTTCTATCTTCTTGTGTGAAATGACGAATACGATTGGATCACTGTTTCCTCCACCATTTAAAGAAATCTGCTTTTACCGCAACATATTTTTCTTTAGAATGAGGAGTTTTTGAAAAAACAATAAATTGAGTTGCTCCACGCTTTATTTATCTTATCGATAGAAAGAAATTTATCATCAAGAAAAATGGCTTATTCAGTGAGAGGAGAAAAAGTAATTTTTCATCTTCTTGTCTTAGAAAACACCCTTAAAATGAAACCTGTTGAACTTTGGTAATGAGAAGGTGTTTGATAAATCTTAAATAAAAATGAATTTTTTTTTCTATATTTCACTTGCTTTAGATAAATTACTAAAAATTTTGGTGTTAAAAGATATATAGATAATTCTAACAGTTATATTAGATAAAATTAAACTTTTATTAAAACCCTATTGAGAAATTATCACACAAACTGTATTTATTTAGTTAATTTCATCACAACTTTATAAAATTTCATTTTCAATCATTCTTAATATCATTTAATGAACAAGAATATTAAATCACAGAAAAAAATCATAAATTTTATTTGAATGATAAACTTTATTATAAGAGAGTAATAATCTTAATTCACACAAGCGATAAAAATCTAAAATCATTTATTTTATTTATAGTAGGTACTATTTGAATAAAATTTGAGTTTTTTCTTCTTCAGTTTTTTAAAAATATCGTATTTTAATTTGTTCACAAAGATGATTACGTAATTGATATATATTTGCTTAATTTTTTAAAATGACTAAACAAACATAAATTTTGCAAGTTATGTGATTAGTATTTTTACTTCTTAAAGTATAGTAGAAAAAATCATTAGAAATTATAGGCATGAATGATCATAACTAAGCTTTTTATTCCTTAAAAACATGTAAAAGACAAAAATTGAAATATTAGTTAACATATCCCTAAAACAATCCAAATATCGTAATTGTATTATTTTATTTGTAAAAAGAAGATTTAAATTCACTTGCTATTTTTATAATATCGAATAACTGACTTTATTCGTAAAATGCAATTAATATTGTTTTTTTCTCTTAAATCATTTACAGAAAATCAAACTTGAATAGTTACATACTTATTATTACAAATATCTCTCAAATTTCCTGAAAATCGTCACCGATATTTCATTGCATATTGCTGTCATTTAATAATTTCATTATATATATATATATATATATATATATATATATATATATATATATATATATATATATATATATATATATATATATATATATATATATATTTATATATATATATCAAAGCTGGAGTCCAGTCAGCCACTGTCTAGCAGTGAAGGATGTGGATGTGGTTTCTGCAACATTGATCAAAGTGAGCCATCTTCCGAGTTTTTTCCTGCAACAAGTGGTGTCCAATTTATAATTATAAATTGGTGTCATTGGGGCTTCTTGGTAAAACAACGCTTTTCGGACCTAAAAATCCCAGATTCAATTCTTGACATTTTTAAATTTAATTTTAAATACTTTTGAATTTCAAAAAGTTGAACACTAAAATTTTGAAAAGTTTGTGAATATGCTTGTTATTTCTGATAACTCTCTAGGACTAAAAATCTAGGTTACCTCCATATTTACGAATATTGACTCTTCGAATGCGATTGTAATAATTTAATACAATGCAAATAAAAATTATTTTATCTGCATTGTGTACTTTCAATACTTCTAAAATATTTGTAAAATATTCTATTAATTTTGTAAAGGGACACAGTAAGAACTAATAGTATCAACACGCTCATCCCAATTTGAAAGTTTTAGGTTCAATACTCGCCATTATAGAATAATGGCGCCTATTGATAATACGCTTCAGCTTTACATATGCACAGGTATCGTGGGGAATCATTCAAGTTTTCCAATTTTCTCTCTTTTTCCCATGAATACAGTCAAAGAAATTCTTCCGAGAGTGATGGGATTTTAAAATTTCTTAAAATAGCATTTGCTGTTTAAGATTTTGATAACATAGTGTCAAACGAAACTATCTTATGATTGTTAACACTGAACAGTTTACTAACATATAACCTAAATGAAAGGAATCAACCAATTTTATAATATCAATCTTGTAACTTGACCAATCTTAGAACAGATTTGTTTTCAATGAGGGTGGTTAAGCAAATGGTGATAGTAAGGCCCTTTACTCATCAGACTACTTTTTATGCTGAATGGTGCCATTTTAGTGTTGAATATAAGCTATGCGAAGTTCCAAGGTAGGCTTTCTTATTATAATGAAAATAAATCTCCATCAGCAAGAGACGAATAATTAAAATATTTTTTACAAGAATTCGAGAAAATTAGAAGATATCGATTTTGAAACAAAACTAGTGAACACTAATTTAATAAGTGTATGTGTGGCACAGAGGGAAATATACCAACGAAAATATCCAAACACAACTGTAAGTAGTTAATGATGATACTAGGAATTTGTTTTAAATTTAAGTCTGCATCTGATCATTTTTAAATTAGATTAAACTATAATTTAAAGTGAAATACGAGAGATGAATAGCATGATCATTATAAACTTACACATTTAGTTTATTATTTGTTGTATATATTTCATTAAAACTACTGTAAATTATTCAAGGTTTCATAGATGAAAAATTGAATCTAGAAACAAACATAAAGATTTAAATTGTTTGATTCTCAAATATTTTCAGAATTCGCACAGATACAAGTATCTTTTATCTTGTAAAAACATGCGATTCTTTAAACCGAATCTTAGCAACAATTAATATATTAAATTCATCAAAAATGCATACATTTAATTATGGTAATCTATTTTTCCCCACTTTTCTTGTAATCCTTTTTTTCAGTTTTCTAAGGAGTGAATGCATTGCATTTACAAAATTAATGACAGGGATTGAGAATGAGTGTTGTTGTATCGTTGACAAGTAGCTGGCGATGATTTCTTAAGCGCTATTTGCTGCTGAATCGTGAGTAATCACCAATACGATAACTATTCATTACTCCTTTTTATCTCTTCTTTCGACAAGAGGACTTAAGTCCATGACAAGAGTGCCCAGAGGAGGGACCAATTCACTGCTCTTAAAGCATAAACATCCACGAGAAATAGCAGTCGAGTAATTGGTATGCTTTTGACAGGTCCCATTTAATCGGCTGTCAGTGTTCGAAGACGCTGTCCGTGAGGAAGGGTGCCAAAGTGAGCTAGGGAAGGTGTGGCTTGCAAAATCACTCTGGGATTACTAATTCAAACCATGAGCCGAACGAAATTATAAAAAAAAACTTATGTATACATTTTTATATTCATTCATTTCTCAATGCCTTCATTTGTTGCAAAGAAAAATATTTGTAACTGTGAAGTGTTGAAAACATCAAATTAAAATTACAAATTAATAAAGAAATATTATGAATTTATAAAAATTCTTGTTCAATTCCTTACACTACTAAATTGCAAGAATCGTCATGCATATACATTCATAATGTAGGAAAATTATATCAGATGCATGAGATACTTTCATATGGTATAAGGTTTTTCTGTATTATGCATTCGTTATGATAAAAAATTTAAATTTAAATTAATAATATGAATGTGAATTTATACAAACTTTAATACTGAAAATTCAAAAAAATAAAGGTTTCAAATTATAAAAAATTATATTTAAGTCTGCATATTATTGAACATTAATAAATGTATATCCTAACTGAGTCTCCAATTTTGCTTCAAGTTTGCAGTAATTTTTGAAAGAAATCCCAATTGGTGAAACCTATTATGTGGTTGACTTAGGTTAATCTACTGAAATAAGTTTCTGGATACCGTTTCTATCACCTAAAATCATAAAATACTGTTAATCGTATCATAATATTCATTCTTGGCCCAGTAAGGAGGTAGATACATAATCTTACACCTGTCGTCATGACCCATCATCCGATGGGTTATGATAACAGGTGTAAGATTTATACGAGGAAAAAGATTTTAACATTCCTCTTCCATTTTAAGCCCTTTCAGCATGAAGGTCTTCGGAGGAGTTAGGTACCGAACTGACTACATTCCGGACGTAAAGAATGTTTTTTTAACCACAAGATTACCGCAGCTCCTCCTAATTGATTTAAGAGTAAAAAAAGTAGGCCTGGCATAAATGAATTGCGTGTTGAAGGCTTTTCACTGATGTATATATATATACACATATATATATAGATGTATATATATGTATGTATATATATATATATATATGTATATATATATATATATATATATATATATATATATATATATATATATATATATATATATATATATATATATATATATACAGCCTGAGTGAAAACTTTAAGGTCAGTAAAAAGTTTTGAGAAAATGTAAAATGAAATAAAAGGGATTCACAAATAAAATTAATTATTAAAGTTCATTGATAAATGCAATAAACATAATTTGTAAGTACATAATTATGAGAAATGTGTGGTTATTCACAAAGTTAGTATTTCTGCCTGAGTAAAAACTTTAAGGCCACTAGTCATTTTTTAAAAATAACTATAATATAATCATGTAATTACCATTGTAACTATTAGCTTTTGACAACTCGACAATTTTTTCATATGTGTCATACGTTTCTTCGAAGTATTGGTGATCTTTGTGATGATGGCGAAGGGTAAGAAGTTAACTGATCGTGAAAGAGGACAGATCGAAGCTTTGTCTTCAACAGGAATGAGTAGTCGTGCTATTGCGATAAAGATATGAAGATCAAAGACTGTAGTCAACAATTTTTTAAAATTGAAAGACAATTATGGTAAAAAGAATTCTGGGGGAAGACCTAAAGCTCTGTCCTCGCGTGATGAAAGAAGAATTTGCAAACTTGCATCTTCTGGAAAGTACACAATCAGGAAACTGATTCCGACGACAGGTTTAAAAGTTTGTCTCAAAAACGATTTATAATATAATTAGAAGGTCTGTAAGGTACACTTATACAGCAAAATTGACTAAGCCTCAATTACTACAGAGACACAAAATAGAGCGTTTGAACTTTGGCCAGAAAATCATGACCTGGGACAACCAATGGATAGAAATTATTTTTTCTGAAGAAAAAAATGGAATTTGGAATGGACCAGGTGGCTGGAATTTCTACTGACATGATATAAGAAATGAAAAAGAAATATTCTCCAAACGCCAACTAGGTGAAGGGTCTATCATGACTTGGGGCTGTTTTGCTTACAATGGTGTGGGCTCAATTGCATTTTTTTCAGGTAAAATGAACTCACAATGATACCAAAATGTCCTAACAAATCATCTTTTGCCAAATACTGAATGTCTTGCAGGAGGAAATTGTAAATATCAGCAAGACAATGCATTAATCCATTCGAGTAATAGCACAAAAATTGGTTCCAAGTCAACAATGTTGAAACTGTGAAATGACCAGCTAGATCACCTGACCCTATGGTGAAAAGTTATCTAAATCAGTTATCTGAGTGAAAAAAGAAAAACTCACATAATGAATAAAAATTGCTGTATTTCTTTTGAAAGGTATCTTATCTGAGTTCAAAATATTGTAAGATAAAATCAAATTACTAACAAAGTCATCAGTTAGAAATTTATATCTATATCTGACTATTGAGAAAGCATATTGAAGGTAAATTTGTAAACTATCATCAAGAAGTGTGAAAATATGTAAAAGAAGATTTAAAATATACGGAAAGACTCAAGAATAGCAAGCGGACTCTAGTAGAGAGGAGAAATAATAATTTTGTTGCTGATTTAGTCATTCCATGCGTGATATATATATCAACTGCTGCGATTACATGCAACGGATGTTGATGTTGTGGAAATACGAAAGATGGTAACAAAATCAGAAAAATGGAGAAAGAAGTTACGAACAATTTCATAGGAATATGTGTGTGTTTGTGTAAAAAATTTCTCTGATATATAAAAACACCATTCAGTATTATATATACATATGGTAAATGCAATAAAAATTTTATAATTCTTACTGTACAGATATTTCTGTAAAGAATTTCCAACATCGATACAATGTACATTCTTTACATAAATTCAATGAGATTATTTTAACTATCAATTATTTTTAAGGGTTCTCATTAGAGGTGCTATTTATTAAAACAAAAGAAAATGGTAGAAAAAATTTTTTTTTGAAATTTGTTGAAGTATATTTCTAATAAATCGAAAATTGCGTTAATTTATTAATTTTCATTTATTACTGAACTGCTGTGCGCGGATATAGTATGCATGGCAAGGTAGTATAGATATTTCTCAATGAAAACATTATTTTCCAATAATGATTAAAATGTAACTTTAAATTAGCTTTGCATGTCTTCGAAATATAACTCCCAGGGATTTTTTGATTTTTTATGTTTCTGTCCTCATGAATTACCCAAAGATAAAATAATTGGATGACGTACACGGTAATTGTGTAAGTGATCCAATTAGGATAATAAGCACAATAAATTCAATCAGGGCAAATCAGATAGAGCTTGTAATTTAAAATGATCCGACTACGATTTTCCTGATTTACAATGAATGCTGAAAATATTCACAAATGAAATATTATGCAAATCTTTCAACTGAACAAAAAATGTAAAATGTATTTTATATCTACATTCACTTTGATTTAGATATAGATTAAAAAGTTTATGTTGAAATCGAATGATTAATAGTGAATGAAGATATAGTATTATTTTCTTGCATACTGTCAGAAATTTATTTATCATACTAGTTAGTAATATCAATCAATGTAAGTAAGGATTAAAATTTGAAATAAAACATTAAGGACTGATAAATTAGGGAATAAAATACTTTTGTAAACGTGATTGAGGGTCTTTAACACAACTGAATATTTAAAACGTGGTGCAATAATGAGAAACACACATATTTTAGTTGCAGTTTTAAATAGCCAGATCATATTACGAGAAGTAAAATTATTTTGATATTTAATAATTAATTATCAGTATCAATATTTATAATAAGCATGGACATTATCAATATAAATATGGTTGACAATAAAAATTCAGGACAAAATGATAAAATTTAAGTCAGAATTTAGAAATATGCCTATTGAATTAACTATTGATGTAATAATGAAGCTGTAAATCTGCCTTTGGTGGGAACTGTTTATCCACTGGAGCACATTGAATTTCAATACGTTCTCAAGTCCATCGAGATAAAAAGCTATAACAGCAAGTAAAATCATCATAAGAGGAAACCAGTAAATAAATAAAAATTAGCAGTTTCTAATTTTAGTTAATCAAATTAATTTTAATTAAAAAGATCCAAAAACTAAATAATTTTATGTTAATTAAAGGATAAACTATTAATGATTTTATTAGTAAAACTATGAAACACTTTTTCTGAGATTTTAGTTTTTATAGTGGAAATAATAAATGCATTCATATTGAGCTTGTGTCACAGCTATTCTTTTTATTTTCAATTATTTACTACTTTATGTTTTATGAAGGAGTTTATTTGTTTCAATATATTGCCACTCAACCAAACATTCGATACAGAAGGTAATATTTAAATTTTCTTTCACAACGTGCAGGGTTTCCCTCCGATGACCACGAGGCGATTTACCTACCTTCCCGGCCTTATAATTTAAGTGGTGTAAATCGATAAGGACAGTAATTTTATGATGTGAATAAGTGAGTTATCATTGAAAAAATTATCATTGGCATTTATCAGAAATTGAATATAAACATCTTAATCGATATATCACATTTTTTAGAGACATGTTTACAATAAAATAGTGCTAAATCGAAATACTGTGAAAAAATAATTCTTAAAAGTATCCGAATATTATATTTACAAAAAGAATCAAAATAAATACAATAACATCCACTTTATGGATTGACTCCTTATAACGAAGCCTACAAAAATATGACCCAGTTTCTATGATAAAGTCTTTCAGTAAGATCAAATGTTGCAGAGAATAAAATCCTTACTATAGCTTTTCAGCTGTAGCGTGTTTTTTATGATGCATAGAATCACATTCATCAGTTATGAAAGAATCCCATCACAGCGCTGAGAGCGCCATCTGTGAAGAAGAAATAGTTGATGATTTGTATCGGGAATGTGTAAACACGTATTTTCATTCTGTCGATAAGAATTAATCTTTCCTTAATGTCAATATGATTCGAATTCGATTACTTGCTAGTTAGTGTTTGTCTCTAGTTGTTGCGTATCATTTGAGTTTTATTAAATTTTTGAAATAGAAACTAGACCACGATCACTAGATTCTTGTACATCAGTAATTACTATAGTCTTATTAGACTATAGTTCTTCGATAGAGGTGATCCAAAGTTCGACACAAGTTACTGCCAGAAGGGAGCAGATAGACGATTGTTTTTTTTTGTGCAAATTTTTGTGATGCAATTTTGAGGTGTAAAGCACAGAAATGATATATTTTTCGTTAATGTTAAAAATTGTTTCATTATCCACACTGATATTAATTCAAAGTATATAACATATAACAATAATATTTATGTTGAAGTTCTGTTATATCTTCCATGTACAATTTTTATATCATGAAATGATACGTTTCGAATAATTTACTAAATGTTAACAGTTTACGCTTTCATTTTGATTATGAATATTAATTTGCAATATTCCTATAGAAAACTATTACACATTGCTTAAACATAACAGTTTAGATTATTGTTTCCTTATTTTATAAGAACAAACACAAATTATTCGGACACATGCAAGAAAAATAATTAATCTCATAAGATTTGACAAAATAAATGGACTACTAAACGAATTACAATTACAGCCTTCTACTTACAGTACTTAATCTGGTGATATCATTGTCTTCATACAAGCTTCATTGTAATTCATTTTACCGACAACACCTCTTCATTTGTATAGCTAATTATTTTGATGCAATACTTAAATTTTTTTAAATGAAACTGAGTCAAAGTTTATTGGTATGATAATAATTCCATATCATTCAAATTTTTTATTATAGTTATATAAAGTTTATTTGGACCTGTTTTAAGTAGAAGACAACATTTCCTTTTTTGGAGATATTTTTCTGGGACACCAGAAAAATATGCATCATAAATGTTATGCAAACAAAAGACATATATAATTCTGCCAATTACTTCAACACTAAAATAAATTTTTAAATAATAGGATTTCTAATCTGTGAAATTTTTTTACTTTGATATTAAAATAATATTTCTTGCATTAAGCTATGAGTAATGAAATACAGAATCTAATATCTGACAAAAAAGGGGTGTACTCTAAATATATCATAGTAAATAAATATATATTGCAGAAAGATATAAAAAAATTAAACATTTGCATTAACTTATTGTAAGTGTTAATAAAAAATGTATAAATTAAAATATTTTAATATAACTTATATTCTAATGAAAAGGATATCCGAAATTAACTTTTGAATCGTAAGATATGTTTGAATATTAATAAACATAAATAATTGAGAGCATAACAAATTCTACAAAGAATATAAATTTACTAAACTATTTCATACTTTTTGTAAACGTTAGTATTTTTACCCTCTGAAATGTTTATTTATTGAAATGAATATTTTTTATCTATAATATCGTTTTATTTAAAATTTTCTATTAATTACTTGGTTAATTAAATTAAGCAGCGTTTTGAAAAATATTATTTATGGTATTTCCTTTCAGCTTTTTTTAATTCGTTAACTATTTCAACTCAAATAGATATGTATCCAAGGAGAGAATTCGCTATAAGACATTATTTAAAGTTCTTTGCACAGCAAATCGGATAATTAATATTTTCAAGGATTCGAATACATTTCTAAATTGAATAGTTTTTCTAAAAATTTATGTGGAGATTCAAGTGCTAGAAAATTTAAGTTTCAACTCAACCCTAAATATATTATTATTTTATTATTTCCAGTATCCAAACCAGCCAATAAGTAGAGTGAAGTGTCAAAGATATAAATGATCCGAGTTTGGTGAAATTACGTGAGAGATCACTCACACCGCTTTTGTGCTACAATCCAAATATTGGTTTATAGAGGGTCTAAAGGCTAAAAATGATTTTTAACATAGTAAAATTTCCTTATTACCTTCATCACTCACTGTGAATTTTGCTGCGTTAATGAAGAATGCTCAAAATTTCATGAAATTTTCAACAAAAAAGGCATTTCACTATGAAGTTGTAAGTTCCTAAACTCCTTCAATTCTGTCCTTGTCTTACAAACGCATAAGTATGCAGAAAATGATAACAATTTACACTTTTACAGCTTTCGGTTACGCATCAAATTACGTCACCTGCCAGATCTAGTTCATGGAAGGAGTATCAGGATACTTTTGTTCACATAAACGTGCTCTCAAACGTAAAACAAATAAAGTTGGTGGCAAATTTATTTATGAAAAAGGACTGTTCTTTACAATTGTTTTCACATTTTAACAACTAGAAAAGAATTACTTTTTCTCCATTTTATTCAACTCCTTTCAATTCTTCTGGTATCTTAGCTGCGTGTTATAAAAAGTAACTACCAATGAAGTCTCATCATTGGTAGTTACTTTGTTTAACACCTGAAAGAAAGAAGAACCTAAAAGAAAGAAATGCATTTGCATGAACAAAGCACCCTCGATGACAGACAAACTATATATTATACCATATAAAACATTGATTTCTGATGCCCATTGAAGTTCAATTTTAATAATAAAACTTTTTATGCATTTTCTGGATCTCTAATTTTTTATTTATTCAAATCATAATTTTAAACAGCCATTATCTGGTTAATCTACACGCAGACAAATTATATGTATTACTGAGACGGACAACATTCTTTTATCTTGTAAGTTTTTTTTCATTAGTAGCATCTTTCATTACGCTTTATTCTAATTACATTCACAAATCCGTTTTACATAATTTACGAATGACAGCTCATGAAATACAGATTATAATGACACCTAACATCCAATGAAGTGAAAAAGTCCATTCATGGGGGGGGGTGAACTATAATTAATGGTGAGACTTTTTGAATAAATTATTCTAATATAACTGATTTTCTTTAAACTTGAAAGCTGATATCTCTTTAAGAATAGTAAAAGAAAACTAAAAAATATGAGCATCAGTTTTAAAACTTGATTAACTTTTTATGACTTAAAACTGAACCAGTTAGAAAGTCATGAAAACAATAAAATACGAAATATCATCCTCCGAGATCAGAATTTTTATATTAATAAAACAAAAAATATGTCAGAAATCTGAATTTTGGAAATTAAACATTTTTCATGGAACAAACTTATTTCTTTTCCAGTAAAAGTCATCCAATAACTTTATAGCTGTCATACTTTTATTATGGAAATAGCTTAGTGTCCTGTAATAATTAAAAACAATAACAATCTCATGTAACATATTTCTTAATAACATTTAAAAAGTTTAGGTATTTTTATTGTATTTAAATTATTTATTAATTATAAAATATATTGATACCATATTTTAAAATGCCATAGTTAAATTTCAAAGTTCAAAACTACGTTTGTAGTTCCTAATTTCTCAAAAATATGCCAGAAAAACATAAATGAATTCTACTTATGTTTTTGTCTTCTTTACTTTAAATAAAAAATTCAGGGATTCTCAGTTTTATCATTAAAATTGATGAGTGTAAAATTAAGAAAAATAATTCTAGCTTCCATACTAACGCATTTCATTAGATAAATTTTTAAAAATTTCGCAAATTTTAAGCCAAGATAATAATAGTACAAGGTAAGCAAAACATTAGTCTCAAAATTTACTTAGATTTAAAGCACTTAGTTTCAAAATTTCATTCAACTCAAAACCATTTAGATTTTTCTTAATTATTCGAGAAATTTCTATAAAAATTGATAACAGACAAAATGTATTTTCTAAAATTATTTTGCATTTAAATCAATAAAGGTTAACAGTGCTTTCGGAATGAAATAATAAATATTTACCATTAAAACGGTAATCACGTGTTTAACTCGTTCTCTGTTTTTCAAAATTTTAGCTTCATTTAAATAAAACAATAACATTTCAAAGTGTAATTAAATAAGTACTATTTTGTAAAACGTTCTCGTTTTTGTAAACATACTTCTTCAATTTTGGAATTTTTTTATGTGCTTTCCATTATTATTTTTTTAATAAATACTTCTCGTCTTTTGTGTGCAGAAAATGGCCGTGGAGCGGCAAACTTTTCTCGGTCTCATAAAAGGAGCATTTACAAATCTATATTAAAAATTCCTTTGTTTCTTTGAGGTTTAAAAGTTTTCTTTAAAATCTTGACTTTTATGTCAGAAATGCCCGAAGACTTTTGCCATGACATTAAATATGTTCCAAAACAATTAAAATATTTTTTCCAAAACAAAAGCAATTTAAAATCGAATTATTTTATGAAACATTTTAAAATATTTTCTTAGTATTCTACTTGAGTTCTGCAATTCTTAATCCATTTCGGAAATCGTAAAATAAATTGGTAAGATAATATGCATACCCCACACTCATTAAAGCATATTATATATATATATATATATATATATATATGTGTGTGTGTGTGTGTGTGTGTGTGTGTGTGTGTGTGTGTGTGTGTGTGTGTGTGTGTGTGTGTGTGTGTGTGCTCGTGTGAGCGTGTATGTATGTAGGTAGGTAGGTGCATGTGTACATATGCTTGTGTAAGGAATGAATATTTGTAAGGATTGAATATATATTCTAAAAAGTGAATCGTACATATCATGTTTATCGTTACCTCATTAGTTTTAATAGTTTGCTGATTTTTTAATATTTCGTTTAACCTTTACTAGTAACCAGAGGTCGTGATGGCCTGGTTGGAAAAAATTTTACTCTCGTGGTCAGGAGGGAATTGGCTCTATACCTGACACAGCCCAATATCCTCCGTATTTCCTACCTAATGTCGATTTAGAAAAGTAAAATAGTTCACAACATAAACAACATCCCTCTAGTATGGCATTGTGTGAAGAGGAATGTTCAAAACTGCAAAGCTGTGATCAGCTGCTTTTCAGTTTTAAGAACTATGCGGTAAGAAACGTTTTACAAACAAAATGTCTAAAAAGCAATCTATGTTAAAAGCCACTGATTAAAATTATTTTTTATTTACTTTAAATTTTTCATTTAAATTTCAAAATTTGATTTCATATGATTTTCCCCAATCGAATCAATTTTCTTGTAGTAAACTAAAACAACATGTTTAACCACTGAAAGGAAATAACTGGATTTAAGAGATTTTGAAAACTGTTTAAACATTTTTAGGTAGCTCTTTAATACTTTAATCTAATTATAAATAAAAGGAATAACAAAGAACATTGGAAACATAAAATTCTTTATGAAAAAATATTTTCCTTATTTTGTTTTTTAAAATTTTAAGTCCGAAAATAACTGCTTGGAATCATTTTTACCATGAAGATTCATTTTCCTAATACAATTAAAATATTAATCAAAATATAATTTCAATCATCGTATTATAACACATTGCGTTGTATGTGCTTGATTTGTATTTCTTCTGGGCGAACGTTCTTCTCTTAAGCTGACCTTCACTGCAGTCATGCGCTTAAATGCTCTAATCCATCGAATGTACGTAGGTGTTTTCGAAGAGCTCATTACGCAAATGAACAAGTAACTTGCTTTTACACGTTTTTCTCTTCAGGCATAACAGGGTATTCTTTGGTGGTAAAAAAAGGGAGGCGAATGTCGTCTCTTTCATTACACAACAGCTGTTGGAACAGGAAGCTTGTCACTCGCACTTTTGCTACTAGGACGCTCGTTTCGAATTCCTTCGGAAACCTTTTGAATGAAAGCTGCTTCAAATTCGATTGGGGTAATAAATTAAACGTGTTTGTTCTTAACATGGACAGAACTTATTTATATTGCAGCAATTTGGTAATAAATAATATTTATTAATTTATTTTATCATTAAAGAATGAAAATTACATTCATTAGTTTATTTTGAATATAAAGTCAAATAATAATCTTACCTCTGATATATTGTAAATAAATGAATTATTTTTCAACTAAATATCTGGGCAAGAAACATGAGATATCATTTTGCAAGAACAACTCTCTAAATTCAAAATGCTTAGTTAATAATTATTCTTAAAAATGAAACCATAATACATTAAGTCTAAAAATGATTTAAGTAGCTTAACAGTTTTAGAACGTTCTTCCTTTTTGCTATCCTCTGCATCTAATGACATCTAATAACGGCTCTAATAAAATACTGAAGGTTTTTAGACTCTGGGATGTTATATAAAACTGTATTTGGCAATTATAGAACTATGCATAAGCTACAGAACAAAAACAACTTGAAAGCCAAAAGTAAAACTATACATAAGCTTTCAAAAGGATAACTAGTAATTCGAGCTTGATCCATATTTTAGTTCCAAGAAATGAGGAGGATTGTACTGAATATGATAATGTATTTATTTATTATAAAGCATATTAAACAATAATATTATTGTAATACTTTTACTATATTATTAGCAATTATTAATTTATAAAATATGAAAATTAGCAGTTGAATTGATGAACTTGTCAAAATTTTATCCCACTCAAAGATAAGTAATCGTCAACTATTCTCTTATAAATCTCTCAAGGATTTCTGAGAACGGCACACATCTCTCCAAGTCTGCATCGAATAGCTACAAGTCTTGGCTTCTAACACAGATCTACCGAACAGTGCATGCACGCCTATCATAGGCATGACACATTTGAATAGTAATTTCAGAAATAGATCAGATCAGTGGACTATTAAAAATGATATATCGTACGAAGTTTAAAAAAAATAAAAAGAATTTAAAGATAATTTTAAATAAGATGTGTGCGTGTTATCTCTATTGACATCGACGATCCACCACCAAATAAGAAATCAACTTAACATGCAAAATGGTAGTAGTCCTCTGAACCTGGTTCAACAATTTATGGATTCGATTCAAAATTCAGGTAAGTGTTCGGAAACCGTTTTAAATTGTCGGTTTTAGTCGTAGTATTTTTCGCGCGCTTTTGCAAAAATTGACAGTCGTGAGGAGAACTCAGTAACTGGCTAACTAATGGAAGATGCCTTAAGACTGAGCAGGTAGAAAAGCAAAATGCCAGACAGTTTGTCACTTGGGAATGAAAGCACTCTCAAGTCTTAATAGCTACTGTATGTGTAAACTCAAACTTCATTGGATAACATAGATAATTAAACTAAAAGATAGTACATAATATTTTTTAAAAACAAGCGTAGAGAGACCATTAAGGGAAACCGCGTATTTGTATTCCCATTCATCAATAATAAAGGATGACTGAGGTTGTTCAGTGTGGTAACAATAGATCGGTGGCAAGTGATGATGGTCATAGTGTTTTGGATCTTTGGTGTATATTTCACCTAATTTTAAAAAAACAAATAAAAAAATATTTCGATAATAATTCAACAGAGTACACAATAGATTATACTAAGAAATTTGATGTTATGTAACTTCATAAAAATTTTACGGAAAGGTCACATTTTTAATTTAATTTATAAAACTACATTTTTAAAACAGAAAATAAAGTTTTTTTTCCAAATCAAATTTTTAATTCTACCACTATGACTTACCTGAGAGCATATATGAAAAAGTCCCCGATAGTTTTATGGAGAAAGACAACATTTCCGTAATCAACATATTCAAAGAATGTAATATCCTTCCGTTGAGAGGAAGTTCAGACCGGAATCTGCAAGCTCAGTTGTCGATTTCTCTACTTGACTTTGGTTCAATGTAAAGAGACGATTGGCTTCTAGCAGTAGCTGCTATTGGCTAAAATAAGCCACTGGAAACGAATCGCCATTTTCAAACTGCACTGTTAAATCTAATTTTGTTTGATACTCCATATACCTCTCAATTTCGTCAGAAAATTACAATAGTAATTTAGCTTAATAAAAAACAGTTTTGCTTACTTTCCCATTTGAAATTTCTGTAAAAATACAAAATCAACGAAACTAGCCCCAAGAATTTATGTAAAGAAAAAAAATTCTTTCCCTGAAAACCGAAACTCTCAAACTAAACATGGAGAATCTTTTACTAATAACAATTTTAACCCCAATGATTTGAGTAAAATTGGTGCGTTTTTCTCTAAATAAGTGTTCACACGCTGTCTTTATGAGTGTTCATACTTTATCTTAATTTTTAAAATGCCTTAGAAATACTAATCAGTCAAAGCTTAAATAATATGACAAATATTAAAAACCGTCAAAGTAAAAATAGCTCTTTATTCTCTTATTCATTTGAAGGCGTGAGTTCAAAGACTGGGAATTGCCCTCAATTTCTTTACACATCAAAATTGCCAGATGTCAGAAAAAACGAGTATGTCTCATATTCTAGAAAAGAAATTTAACACTAAGTGCTGGCATTCTTTTGCTTCACTTTCGCGCATTACTGCATACTGTAAGAAATGTTAGGAAAAAAAATAAAACAAAGCCAAGACCTCTTGAACTTAGGAGGTCGCCGCGAGGAATCATATTCATGTGTTTCATTTCGGTTAATTACTCCGAAAGTGGGAAATAAATGGGACGTGAAAAAGCGTTCTCAGAAGCGTTCACAAACTGCTGAAGCCTGGAGCCTCTATGTAAACTCATTTACTTTCTTGAATGACATGTAGACAGGTTGTAAAATGTTTTGCCCTATGAGAAGCGAGTTTTGATGGATGCTGGGTGAAGTCGCCAGGTATTCGAAGAAGAAACTCCTCTGCTTTTAAAACGGAAAGAACCTAACTAAAGACAGAAACGCAAGGCTGACAAGATATTGCGAAAACACTCCTACTCTATATTTACGTCTTCAATTGATGAAGGAATTAGTTATTTGAGCTGCAAAACTACTTTTGATTTTTGTTACATATAAAATGAAATAAAAAAGGCAACTATTTTTTTTAAAAAAAAATCATAATAAATTATATTACACAATGTAATGTCTATATAAAATTGATTTGTAAGTATTTCTGTCATAACAGCTAAACAAAGCAAGTCGACAAAATTACAATTTTCCTTTTCTTCCTTTCATGGAAATTTGAAACTTTTTGATATACGGAATTAAGAACATGTATTTATTTCTCCAACGAGTAGCTTTATCCTCAAATACCAAAACTTTTATTTAAAATTATATTTAAACAAATTGTCTTTTTTTTTACACTTTAAAATTCAAATATGTTTTATTCGATTAGATACCATAAAATATTTCTTATTTTTCAGGTTACGTTTCCAGGTGCCTATTTTTTAACGTTAATCGCTAAACATGACACTCATTTTGTATCTTTGAATACCGGTTCAGAAGCACACTGAGTTGTAAGTTTCTTAACAAATTTACCAACGGAGGGTCATTTTGCACCATTAATATTTAATGTACTGCGTCCTTTAACACAGTCTTCGATTAGGTAAGATTTCAAATTCATTAAGTTAACATTTAAAGGATACGTAACACAATTGGTAAGTTTTAAACACCATTGTACAGTAACACATTATTAATGTGATGAATTTTAACTTCGAAAACGCTAAGACTGGGTGGATAGTTAAAAAATTTCAGGATTATATTTTCCTTAGACCCTATTCCAAAGGGAAATACTTAAGTGAATTATTTCACAATTAACTTATTCTGTTAAGCAATTCAAATGTTCAATTTCAAAGTATAAGAAGTCGTAAATAATTTTATGAATACATAATAAATGGAGTTTTTTTTATTTCCTATTTGTGTGTAAATTTTGGGTATTTCTAAAAAAAACGAATAAACACAAGAAACATTCATATATTTATATAAGTATATAATATACATATATCTATATATATAATGAGAGTGTTTATTCAAGAGAAACAACTTCACAGATCTCGTTAGAAACACATAATCTTTTATTTATCATAGTTTTCTAATTTATCATTACTTTACTTTATCGGAATCCTTATTTCATTCAACAGTAAATAAATAATGCATATAAATTTCCTCCCATATTTTCTTATGTGACAAAGAAAACATTTCTGCCTTTGTCCTTTTTATATTTAAGAAACTAATAAAAAAATTATTTCCTGAAAATTATTCATTGGATAAATAGAACAAAATCCCAATGCATACAAAAATGAAATAACTAACTGATTTATAAAAAATACAAACTATATAAAAAGTAAATGTGTTTTAGGAAATCTATATAAGTCTACGTGACATTTTAGGTAATCAAAAATAATTATGGAAACAACTTATACTATTTGATGCATTATTTTATTGAATCAAATTCCTCTTTAATCCTAAAATTTGATTGCAGACACAGTAGTCCAGTTTATGAAAAAATGAAATTCGGACTGGTAATATAAAATTTTTAAGTATTTTCCTTGCTTATCAGTAATTAAAAAAATTTTTACGGACACAAATCTTGCCTTCATTCCAAAAAAATATCTGTTTACGGCCACGATCTTTTACGTCCTTCACACGGGAACAATAACAAGAAAGTGTAAATCATCGCATTTATACTATTAAAAGTTCTTCTCTAAAATAGAACTCGTAAAGCAATTAAAACAAATGTAAAAATGAGTAAATTTTCATATATATATATATATATAATTGCTACTAACTTTATAAAATATTAAAAAGTAGCTATTTTTATTCAGTTGACGAAAATAATTTACTTCCTTATGTGAAAATTACTATTAAAAATATTAAAATTTTCTTCTGGTTATATTTATTTATGAGTATAATTTAGACAGTTCGCTGAGTTTAGGGAATGATCATTATGCTAATAAAATCTATCCAAAAGAATTCTGTTGTGTTACAAGGATAATATTCTAAAAAAGCAGAAGTATTATGTTTTTGAAATCCTTTTCAACATTTATATGTATAATACAGAATATGCTACTGATTTACAATTTTTCAGAAGATGAGATTTCATTATGTGATTTGTGTTCAGCGTGAATTCATATTATTGAGTAGATTGTGAGAGGCATTATGCTGCAAACTATATCAAATATGCTAAGTTTTCATTGGAATGCAAAATTTATCTTTTTCAACTAAAGAATTTGAAACTTAATTTAATGGGATTTTCCTAGGAAGTATTTTATGAATGAGAAATTATAAAGTAAACGAGAAAGTTCTTGCCTTGTTTACACTGCCATTGAATGAAGTGAGTATAAGTATGCAAATTAGTGTATGGCGTGGTTGAGACACCGGTCAGTCGAGAATAATAATATCAGTCGTTATAAAAGTAGGTCCACTGTGCCCATTCATCAATTGTAACTCGTACCATAGAATTGGACGTGTTGAAGGAGCTCAATCGTTGTTGTTAGCTTTAGGATTTTAAAGTGGGCTTATCAGCTGCTGCATCAAGTCGCCGCATATATCAAGCGTTTGAGTGTAGTGCTGTGAATGAACATACTGTGAGGTAATGAACTTACGGTTTCACAAATTCAGTTCGGGAGATTTGTTCCTCTGTGATGAAACTGGTGTCTAGTAGATCAATGGCGAAAAGTGGATTTTGTATGACACGCCCAAGCGTTCCAAACATGGGTTGTCACCCAAGGATACTGTTCCGCACTGCGTATGACCACCTATGCACTCAAGCAAAATTATGCTTTGTATCTGGTGTATTTGTCGTCAAATGACTCAATATGAGTTGTTCCCATGGGCTAAATGATCACTATGGACCTGTACTCGCAGGAATTGGAACGTGTACAACAGAAGAAGCCAGCATTAGTTAATCGGAAGGATATGCTTTTCTTGGCTGATAATGCGAGGACTCTAGTCTCGCGAGTAATAAGTAATACCATACAGCGACCTATTTGGGGGACTTTATGCCATTCTCCTTACTCACCTAACATTGCACCATCAGTTTACCATCTCTTCTATTACCTGAACAATCAACTCCGTGGAAAATACTTCACCAATGAAGCAGACTAGCACCAAGCATTCCCGGACTTCATTGCATTCAAAATCCCTGAGTTTTAATGCAAGGAGATTGCACAATTGGAGAGTTGGCAGAAGATGCAGAGTGGCGATAGTAATTACATCGAAGACTAACAATAGGCTACACTTTCTGCAGATCATTTTTTTTTTGGCGGGGGAGGTCATTAAAAACGGAAAGAACTTTCTTGTTTACCTTGTTTCAAGAGCCTCCATTTTATAGTGTTAAATTGTTTGATAAATGTGGCTCGTTGTTTCCTTGCAATAAATACGCACTCTTTTGAGTTGATAGTTCTGGGTTACATTCCACCAATCTCCAGACAACGGGATATGGACGATGCGTTTTTGTTTTCCTCGTGCATATCTGTTGCGGTGGATGCTTGGAAGTTTTCTCGGTATTTTCCGTTGAGATCTGTGAATACGACATACTATCTATAAAAACCCTTTCGGAAGTCAATAATATATAGGGAATGTTAAATGCCTTATGTCTTGCAATTGTTAGATGATCCAAAACTCTGTGTCAAACCTCTGTATGATTATACATGAACAATGCAAACAATATTTTTAAATAATGCTTAGGACTTATAATTAATTATACAGTATATTTGGTTATAAATGTTCAGAGAAGTTGACATTGTATAAAGTTCCAAGTCATATTTTAAATGATAAGTACTGTTTGCTTTGTAACAAAGGAATAAATAAAATCTTTTTGGAAGTAAGAAGGAAAATTGAAATTAAAATATATCCGATTCTAAATTGAGCATGCGAGCTTTTTACAACAACTCCAGTGCATTATTTTAATATTTATTTTCTTCAGTTTTTGTCTGTTACCTTTTAAAGAATGTTTAGAAGATGCATGAAATAGGAAAGTACTTCATGTCAAGACGTTTTCATTTTATCCATTCTGTACCTAAGTCTTCGATGTGTAGTAAAAAGCACATAATTCTCGTCTATGACAATCTGCATAAGAGTAGTGCTTAGCAAAACATTAAATGTATGTTAAATAATAAATGTTCAATTTTAAAGTAATGACTTCGTAAACATCTTTTAATTAACATAAAGGATTTAAATATTTTAATTGATAATATTAAATACTGAAGATCATTTAGTTAATATAAAAGTTTCAAATATTAATCCAGATCTTTTTTGAGTAACATGTGGGAGCGAGCATCTGGTTTGGAAAATATATAGCTAACAACAAGTAAGTGAAAGCATCAAAAGAGCACTTACTGTTGTATAGGGATACAAATTATTGTAATATTCGACTTTATAGTTAAAGCTAAACACAAATCAAAACTTCATTTTCTTAATCAGTCTGATTTATTACTTTGAAATCAGTGTTTTAAATTATCAATTTAAAAGAATATTTCAAGTAATTTTTTTCGGATAATTTCTAGATCAAGAAATTTTTTAATACGTGGAATGCATTAAAAATAATTTGTATCCTATGTTTGGCTCAGAAAGTGAAAATATATTTCAGCTATGTATATCTAATAGTTTATAAGAAAGAAAATTTTAATATTAATATCTTAAATATTTTCTTTCATTTTATTTAAATATAATTTTTTAATGGAAGAGTTTGTAACTTTAGTTTACTCCACTTTCAGAAAAAATTTCGCTAAGTCAAAATTTTTTATCATTATAATAACATTAATAATTGTATTAAATACATATGTTAAACATCCCATTGTTTTTAAAACTAAGTCGTTTTTCCAATCACTTCGCAATGGGGAATATTTATGTATTCAAATATTCCCTTTCCTTTCGCTGCAACACAGCCACATACACCTGGATGCTATTACTTGGTGGAGAGCCTTCTACAACTCTCCCGAACTGACTGTGCGAACCGCTCTTCTGATTGCAGTTGAGTTTAATAGAACTAATTGGAAATTTGAGAATTTTCCATTGACTGTGTTCTCAGTCAATATTTATATTAATTTTTGTAACCATACATTTTTTCTTACTGGACACTGCTCAGATAGAGTGTAGAATTTGACTCAAAACAATGTTTCTAAAAACAATTAGAAATATAAGAAAATGATCCCGCTACTTTTAACCCCTTAACTGTGACATATATTTCAGAAAAATGGACCAAAAATAAAAAAATTTTTTGACTGTTTAATTTTATTCTTTATATTATTATAAGAGTTAGAATGAGCAACTCAAACGAAATTTTGAAGCTAAATATAACTAGTATAAATTAATATAATATAAAAACACAACAATATGATTTTCAATACATAAATTTTACAAATTTTTTAAAATATGGTATACCTTAAAAGAAGGCACTTCTCAAAAACCTATATATATTGCACTTTTTACAATAAACTCTTTTCTCATGCCTTATTCTCTTCCCTTGTTCATCGGTTCTACAATAGCATATAAAACACTGCTGGTTGGAGTAGATTTTTTCCACCATTGATGGAATGTGTTCTGGAAAGTGTGGACCTGTGAGGCGAAGTAAGCTGACACTAGGACGCAATGGTCCTGGTAGTTGAACATTTGATTTATTTAGTTCAACAATTGATTTTCTGAAGTTCGTATATTTCGCAACTCCTGCTGAAGTATGTAAAATAAAGGAGTTATTTATATAACGCCTGGTGTAGGAGATGGAAAACAATTTTCTTGTAATATTTTTTACCTCCTTTTCTAGCAACCGGGAAGTCTGTAAGATGTTGATCGACTTTAACATCACCTCCCATAGTGTTGTTGTAGTCATAGACTATCTTCAGAACCAAATTTGGAATTGGTAAAAAACTAGGACCACTTGTGTCATTTATTAGGAAAATAGGGAATTAAGTATCCTAAAGTAGAAACGAACTCAGCTCGGACTTCACAAAATAGAAGCGTTAATTTTTCTTCTGCCCAAACTGAATTCGGGCGACACTGGCAAGAGGCTAAAGTAACTTATTTGTTACATTTTATTACAATAATCTCTCCCTTACGGGAATATAAAAAGACTACTCGATATTTTGATATAGGTGAAGAAACAAATTTGAAAAATTTAAAAAAAATAATTTATATCGAAACATTTCATATTATATATAAAACTATTTGAATTAATAACTGTATATTTTTTATTTTACCCATACACTATCTATTAAAAATCTATTAAAAAAATTAAATAAATATGAAATTGAATATACCAAATTTCATAGTTAGATTTCACTGTAAAATTTTGTGTAACTGAAGCAATTTATAATATCTGTTTAAATAAAATCTATAGAAAGTCAATAGAATAAAAGAAAATTGGCTTAAGGTATACGTGGTATCTATTTGTGCGGTGCTCAAAACTTAATTTTCGTTTTGAGCGATGCATTCAACTTCGATCATTATGAATACTAATTTTTATTTTATTTAGTTGAGTTAAGAATTAAAGAAAGCACCCTTTAAGAAAATTTTGGATTTTACATTTTTTCTTATACCTTAAATATTTTGCGTACTTCGTCATTGTGCAGATATCAGAGATATGTTTGTTACAAATATTTTGAAGAATGCGAATGTTTTCACAACAATATGGTTTCAGTTGCCAACTTAAGAAATACATCTTATCGTTTACTTTTGGAATATGCTATTTCGAATTAATTATACAATATAATATGGATTACAGTTAAATTGAACTTGATGTAACAACCGTATCTAAGTGGATATTGTTCAAGTTTTTGCTTCTAAATCTTTTGATGGCTAACGAAATTAAGAATCAGAAATGATTTCTTAGAATTAAAATTTGATTCTTCTCATTTTTCAGCATGGCTTCGTCATAATCATCATCCCTCGTAGTCTAAGCATAACTTTCGAAAATTATCGGAATAATCAATCGCACACTTCTTTTCGAGAAATTCTTCTTTTCCAGAAAGACTTCTTTACCAGTGGGTAATTGACGTGTCCAAAATATGCACTCCAAAAAATATTTCCAGAACATTCAACTGTCATTATTCAAAGGTCCTTTCAACCGAATTTCAGACCGGTGTCCTTCCAAAACACGATCTTACTCCTGGGCGCACCATTACACAGCTCAAATTTATATTTACTTTAATCTATATTTTATACAAAAATACTTTAATCAAATAAAATATTTTTTGTAAAAAAGCTGTTATTGAGTTATATTCACAAAACTAATACTCATTTGATTTTTTATCTTTCAAATATTTTATTTAAATGATAGAAGAAACAAATTTTGGTTTAATTACCATATAAATTTATAAATTATATTAGAAACAAAATTACTGTAATGTACAAGTATTGACTACTCTCACACGAAAATAAATGAATATGATTTAAAGGGGAGATAAGAAATTTGATAAACAGATTAAAAAGCAACTGAAAAAATAAAATCCTATTTAAAAAAATTGGTTCTAAAACTGTTAAAAATTAGAATACTTGAACTGTATTTAAATAATTCGTGTGAAATATTTTCATATTAAATTACTTTACTTGATATTTTTATTTATTTATTTTGAGGTTCATCTTCTAAAAGGAAACTTAAAATAATATAAATAAAATTAATTCCGTATATAAAATGTGATCCGTTTGATATTGTTAACTATAAGCAAATTTTCGACGTAATACATGCCATTAAATTATTTTTAATTTACATAAGATGCTAAACTTTAGAATAAAGAAATATATATAATTATCGGTACTAGAGACTAAACCATCAAAACCTGGAAAGTAATTTTCTTTAAAAGAAACTATCAGTTGATTTTGAAAGCCAAGAGAGAGTACTAATATATTTCTTCCTCTCTCTCTCTCCTCTTCAATAATTTTCCTACTGTTTGAAATAAAGGTTTTGTATGTTTTTTGTAATACATTTATGGCTGACTATTTCTCTATACTGATTAAACGCGAAGAAGGACCAATAGCCTTGTAATTTTGAACCATTCTCAATTGATACAGTCAAATCCTGAACTTTCTCCTCTTCCCATAACACCAGTAGAATGTCACTGCATCAATGACCTATTTTCTATACGTGCCTCAGTCATCCTTAGTGAATTCCGCGAATATATATTCAGAGGAATCTAGTATTCGGTTACACAAAGGACACCCTTTCCAACCAGGCCTTCTTCAATAAAGTATTATTTTATCCAAAATATGGAAACAGTAAAAATTTTTGCAGCAAATGATAGGTCCTTATTACTTTTAAATGCTTAAGAATGATTACTTTATTCCACAAATACTGTTTTTCTGTACTAAGCATATTTTACAAAATTACCAGTATTGTAGTTAAATACTTATTTACTTGAATGTTAAAATATTTAAAACTGCCCTGAACAGAAAAATGAGATAGTACAAAAAGTAAAATTTCATTTTCAAAAAACAAGCAATTAATGTCTTGCGTGTCTAACCATTCCATTCAAAGAGAAAATGGGCCTTTACTAATGAAAACGCGCAAAAGATGAGGTTTCAGCAAAAAAAAAAAAAAAAAAAAAAACATCAGAAACCAAACAAGTAAGAAAGAAGTGGAAGAAAATTCTGCTAGAAAGATTTGGGACATGAAATTGGACTAACTATATATTTGGCTAATATTAAAATTCGTGTACACTTTCTAGGGTCACAAAAAGGAATTCCTTCTGTATATATTTAATAGTGTATTTACATCAAAAGTTGCATGTGATAACATTCTACAACTTTTATTTCATTCATCAAATTTTCAGCATTACATTCATTTGATATGGAATTTTAATTTTGTGTGCTAATTGCGTAAACACTTATGCCTTGCTTTTACAAGTATAATTGGTTTATAATGTATTAATTATAAAATTGAATGAATGTAATTTATAAATACATACTAAGTTTTACTCACATATTTTAACTGGATAGGGAGCTTTAAGACTACTTCTTTTTGTAAATAGACTGTTAGTTCGTAAAAAAAAAAAGCTAAGTTTAAAATCATTTTGCAATTTTTCTACCATTTTATCTTCTCATTTATTTCATTCGTGAATTGTTTCCTCAAGAAGTATAATAACTACAGAAATCATGATTCCTCAAGAGGAAAAAATTTTTGTAAGAAAAATAAGCTTGAGTTTATAAATCCCAAAATATGTGACATAGTACTTTTTAAAAGCATCAAACAAAAAATGTAGGCAATTATTTGCTGCAAAATCAATTCGACATTTTAGCTAATAAAGCCATCATTTCTTAAATTTGGGTCAATACAAACTATAGATTTCTATCACTAGGTTTGTATCATATTTAAACATAGGTTTGTATTGTTTATCACTTTGCGTTCATTTTCGACAGCTTCAAGAAATTCTCGCATGATTACAAACATCAATATTTGAGACGGAAGCTGAAATCACAAATAGTTGAACTAACGATCAAAGCGTTAACCACATCTACCAACTCAATTGGTTGACGTTGCAGTTATACAACTAAAAAGGTAAGATCAGAAAGAGATTTTGTTAATTTGATGCGTCTAAATCGTATTTTTCATATACTTTCTATCTGATTCTATTAAATGTCTTTTCAGTAAACTAGCTTGCAGTAGTAGCAATCAAATCTGGTATGGTTTGCTTATCTCTCAAAGATCGTATTTTACATATGAAGACTAATGTGATCGGGACCTACAGTTTAAAGGGGATTACAAGCCATTTTAAACACCCAATTCCGAGATGGGATTCGAATCCACAAACTGTTGAACTGAAGATCCGAGAGCTAACCATTCGGCTGCCAGTTCTACACCATTAAGTCTGGAGAAACGAGATGATATACATGTATGTATGTATGTATTAGATTATTTTTAAATATAGTAAATCATAATTTAGTTGAGAAACTGTCTACATCAGAGTGGTAATGCAATAAATGCAAAGCACAAAATAGCATTTATTTAAAGAAAAGATGAAATAAAATGAAAATTTCCCTTACTGGTATCGATGTGACCCTTATCGTGGTAGGAAAACATCTATATGCAATTTCTTGCTGAAGGGGGTTTATAGAGGGAATGCTACGGGGTTGTTAAATGTATAAAAAAAGGACTTAGGAATTTGCTAGCACATGTGTTTTAGGACTTCAGTGTATGGGTTAAATTATATGAACATTAAAAAATCTAGAATTGTATTAAATAGGTTACATTATCAAAGAACTCTTATTCCATTACTATAACATTGCTTAAATTTAATATCACACATATTACAAGATGTTTTGTAAAAGGGTTTGGTGTTTGACTGCTATTTTCTGCTAACTGAAACCATTAAATGCAACAATCACCTTGCAATTTCGAATCGTGGTCAAAAGACCAAATTTACACAGGTGAGCAGCCATTATCTCTCTCCACCACACCTGCGGAAGGTCATAAAATACTACCGAGCATATTAAGTGCATGGGTCATTTCTGTTGGACGATCTTCATCCTTTTAGAAAAGGCATCACAAGCACTGAAACATTAGAGGGAAGCGTTTCCTCTATTCCAATAGTAGCATGCTTTCAACTGAAAGTAATTGTATGTGTGAAGGGATTTTTTTTAAATCTATAAAATTTAGTATACCCCTTATAGTAGTTGTTTTTTGCTGAATTTTTTAAGGATTTTATTTTTATTTATATATTTAAACAAAGAGATTTTCAAGACATTGTATCTATAATCACATTTTATCAATTCTGTCTAATATTATAAAGTAGTGATGTAAAATATTCGTTAAATTTCACTGACACATTTTTTTGTACTCTTATTCAAACTATTTTTTATTTCAATAATTAAACATAAGATTTCGATAAAATGTTTCGAAATCGTATTACCTTCGGGAGTGATAGCCCTCACATATAACAGGGAAGAAGATCGAATGAAGTGCCCACTTGGGCACAAGGGCTCTTAAAAATTGAGGTGCCATTCTTCAGCTGCGTTCAGGATCGAACAGAGAGCATTTCATAGAGAGGCAAAAGAACATATCGCTAAACACACGTAGATTAACATATCAAAGTAACACACAAATGTTTTTTTTTTACCCGACATCACACACTAAATATGTTATTTACAAAACTAACTAAATTCCACAAACATATTGTATATAAAAGACGTAATATGTAAAATTAAGTTTCAGGTTGAAAATTTGCTGCAATTGTTTTATAAAATCCTGTATGCATCAATGAATTTCAAGCACCAGTTCAGATGGGTTTTTTTCCTAACTGTTCTGCAAAACAAAACTAACTAAATTCCACAAACATATTGTATATAAAAGACGTAATATGTAAAATTAAGTTTCAGGTTGAAAATTTGCTGCAATTGTTTTATAAAATCCTGTATGCATCAATGAATTTCAAGCACCAGTTTAGATGGGTTTTTTTCCTAACTGTTCTGCAAAACTTAATTTCGCCCAATTAATATAATTTATATATTCCTATAACCATTACAAATGTTACCCTTAAGATTAAATTAATCTTCCATGAATATCGAACTATTATTGGGCTTACTTGTATCGTTGATAGACAGAAAAAAAGAAAAACTCCCTTCCTTGAGGCAATAAGAGACCACGGAAATAAGTTATCTTTTTCTTTCAATTAGTATTCAGCATTAGGTGACACAAGATATGATCGGTAAACATTCGATAACGTAATTGCTAGGAATAACATAATTATCATTATTAAGTAAAAAGTACGAGTAAATTGGTTTTATTAACAAAAGATTATTAAGGAAAATTAGCTCGCGAAGTAATTACCAGATTTAATTTTTGGATATAAATGTTATTGTATAACAAACAAATTCAATTTCGCGGACTGTTATAAACATTATTATTTAAACATAGTTATACTTAATTACTTAAAACAATATCATGAAAATAAATTAACAAACCATTTGCGAAAATAATTACTTTCATTATATTAATAAGACAGATTTCGTCCAAAAACATTTATTCACTAAAATGTATATATACTAAAAAGAAAATAAAAAAATACTATAGAAGAGAGAATATAAATATGGTACATTTAAACAAAATTTATTAAAAAATTCTCTACTATATATATATATATATATATGTATATATATATATATATATATATATATATATATATATATATATATATATATATATATATATATATATATATATATATATATATATATATATTAAGTAATTTAAGTAATTTTAAAAATAAAATGTAGTACAAAAAATAAGCAGGCAGTATTTATAATACAATGGAATGAGATTTAACACATTATTTATAATAATTGTTGATTCAAACATAAAAGTCAGGAACAAGAATCTGTATGAAAAGGGTCTGTTCAGGAAAAAATCTGCGTTCTCCTCTGTACCACATTTGAACAGCCTCTGATGTGTTGCATATAGCAACAGTTCCTATAAGCTGCAGGCTATTGTAAAGGTTTTACAGGGTAAGATTTTCCGATGAGATTTTTTCAGAGTCCCATGGTGGCAGTTAAAAAACTCTTAAGCTCCATTGAAAATGGAAACTGGAAATGAGACCATTTACTTCAGAAATCTGGCACCTGCTACTAGGCAGAGGAAGCATCGAAAGAAATTGAATAGAATTTTTGAATACGCTGGAGATTTTCAGAACATACAAGAGAAATGGTTTAGTCGCTGGTTTCTCCCAGAGACTCATACTTCCAACTTACTCAATGTGCTTGATATAGCTCATTCTTTCCCTGAATAATTCCAATCTTTAGGTTTCTCTTATAAATGTAGATTCTTTTTGAGGAGAAAAACAGCGTATTAGAAAAAAATTTCCTTATAGTCTTCCGTGTATATTGCAAAAAATATAAGTCTAGGGAACATACTTGATGTAGTTGTCACTCAACAATCATTTTTGGCATGCAAGAGCTAATTAGACCTGGACTTACTGTTTAAAGTAGAATCCGAATCATTACAAACATGCCGATCTAAGATGAGATTCGAGCTTATGAACTATTGAACCAAAGGTCACAGCGGTAACTAATCTGCTGTATTATCATCTTAGTTTTTCGATTGCGTCAATCAATGATTAATTAAGATCTACGCTGCCATCTGTTCAACAGATCGGGCTTAGAACTTATTTCAGTGATGAGATAACTCCTCAGTTGGCACATTTTTCTATCCGTTGTTCATTAAATCAACAAAAAAACAAAAATTTGAAAGAAATTTTAATGTGAAAATTTTAATCTCTCCATTCAATTGGCTTCGAAAGAATTTGGTGGCGGTGCTTGACCGAGTAAGTCTCCAAACCTCCACCGCCTCAGCATTTGCAGTAATAATTCATTTTTAGCTGTTTATTTTCATTTATAGAAACCGTTAAAGATAATCACTTTGTTATTCTGCATGGCTGTCAAGTGATGAATGTTGGTAAAACTGGGTTTCGCGAGATTAGGCATCGAATCCATTACCTTCTGGACATCAGATTAATGGCTTTTTCAATTGTGCAACCACAACTAACCAATATGCTTCAATAAAATTTGCAAGTTCAGACATTATTAAAATAAATACATCATTGATTAATAAATATGCATCCTTTACATTGGATTCAAATTATTCGCTTAGCATTTGAGCAATTCGTTGGTACAATGAGGACCAACGAATTCAAATAAAGGGAAATAAAATAAATTAATGTTTATAAGTAAGCAACAACTTCACACAAATAAAACAAAAAATTCTATACGCAAAGGCATAACATTAAAAAAAATGAGAGATTGCACAATCATGACGAAAGATTTATGATTACAGTAATTATTGCATTTGAGGCATAAAAATTTATCATTATATCGATCTATAAAAGGGGTGTGTCAAGTTACCTATTTATAAGTGAAATGCGACTGGAATATTCTCATTGTGATCATTAATATCAAGCTGATTAAATAATTATTTTATTAGTATTCCTTGTTTTCTATGAAGTAAATTTAAATCAATTTATCAACTAGTTGCTTTTATACAAAATTAATCATTATAATTGGGCAAATTATAGTAGCACCATAAGATGACACATGGTGCATGTTGAAATAATAACCTCAAACAGTTTTAGTCGGGATTGAAACAGTGCTATACTCTGATCAAGGACAAGTCATTCCCCTGGGAATCGTAACTTAACACCCAGTGTAAGAAAATGACCATACGACATGGGTTTTTTTTTAACACGAATTTATATTTTTAATTAAATTAATTCGCAACCAGCTTAAAAACGGCAGTAGTATATAGTCTAATTGATAAATTAACCCCTCTATTGATAATTTTAATCTAAAAAAATTGACACTACTAATCACAGTTGCCTTGATCTATATAAATGTAAAATGTTTATTTTATTTCATTTATTTTTTTTAGATTAAAGCAAAAAGAAATGTGTTCAGTTACACCTATGCCACCAGTGAGATAGAAACAGTTTTTTCTTCTAGTGAGAATCAAGGTTTTAATCATGTGAAGAAACATATGATTTATATTCGTTGTCATTACAGAAAATTGCGTAGTTTTTTTACGGATCTCATATGCCAGTATTAATGAAATATATTAAGAAAAAAACAAGTTTTTAAAGGCACGATTTTTTTTTCACCATTGAGCTGATAACCTAATATATAGGTGTAATGCGATAAAATACAAAATAATAAGGATTGAAACACAATCAATGTGCAGTTATTGATCTAAAAGATGAATTGGAGTTTCCTGGTACGATTACTTGAGAAAACTGGCATCATTCTTTCACCCCCTGTAGGTAATATCTGATCCAATTAAAGACCATCGTACTAACAGTCATGACCATGTTATAACTTTGTAGATAATTTAATATCATTCTACGAGTGAGATAATGATAATTTTAAACTTGATTGAAGATGAGGTTACCGATTCAGGAGTCAATTTTAGTATGGTTCAAGTTTGGCTGTGTTGAGTAACTTAAATCTCCAAATATAATAAATGCTTTTCAGATTTAAAAATGTTATCTAGAAATGAAAAAAAGAAATCGTATTAGTTATTTCAGTCATAAACTAGAAACGTATGTTCATTTATATTTTAAGTACAGGAAAAATATTTTAGAACATATACTGAAAAAATCGATTATTTTTATTTCTATGTATATATATAGAATAAAAATTTAGATAATCCTCAATGTTCATATATATATATATATATATATATATATATATATATATATATATATATATATATATATATATATATATATATATATATATATATATATAAATATATATATATATATAATATATATATATATATATATATATATGTGTGTGTGTGTGCTCATTTTGGCGAATACATATTGCCGGCATGCATTTGAAATATAGACTCAGAAACCCGGAGTAGTAGTATGAGATGTCACTGGATACACGTCTTTATTACCCGCTATTCGCATTGACAGAACTGTAAACAGTGGCCGTTACACATTTATTACTTTAAAGCCCGTTGTTCTATCCTTCATCCCAGACTTGTGAAACCCTGCATTTTAGTATATAATGCATGGCTGCAAATTATCGATTGGGTTGGCAACAAAGTAATTGCGGATTTCACTCATAGATGGCTTCAGTTGATCTTTTAGGTTTGCAGACGTAGTACAAATGTAAAACACATTTTGTTATTTAATAGTTAGCAATTCAGCTGTCAATCAGTAAAAAAACTTTTTTGATCGGTTGCGTAGTTTTCGTTTGGCGTTCGTTGAAAAATGGAAAATCGAAAGGAACATTTTCGTCATATTTTGCTTTTTTATTTCCACAAAGGGAAAAACGCATCGCAAGCTCATAAAAAGTTATGTGCTGTTTATGGCGACGAAGCCTTAAAATAATGGCAGTGTCAAAATTGGTTTGCCAAATTTCGTTCTGGTGATTTTTCACTCAACGATGAAAAACGCTCTGGTCGTCCAGTTGAAGTTGGTAACGACTTAATCAAAGCAATAATCGATTCAGATCGTCACAGTACAACACGTGAGATTGCAGAAAAGCTTCATGTATCACATACATGCATTGAAAATCACTTAAAACAACTTGGCTATGTTCAAAAACTTGTTACATGGGTTCCTCACGAACTAAAAGAAACGCATTTAACGCAACGCATTAACAGCTGCGATTTGCTAAAGAACGTAATAAAAATGATCCATTTTTAAAATGACTGATAACTGGCGATGAAAAATGGGTTGCTTACAACAATATCAAGCGGAAAAGATCGTGGAGCAGGCCATGTGAACCAACTCAAACAACATCAAAAGATGATATTTATCAAAAGAAGATTTTGTTATCAGTTTGGTGGTATTACAAAGGAATTGTCTACTTTGAACTCTTACCACCCAACCGAACGATCAATTCTGATGTCTACATTGAACAGCTAATGAAATTAAACAATGCAGTTGAAGAAAAGCGGCCTGAATTGACAAATCGAAACGGTGTTGTATCCCATCATGACAATGCAAAGCCACACACATCTTTGGTCACTCGGCAAAAATTATTGGAGCTTGGGTGGGATGAACTTGCACCATCTGATTACTTTTTGTTTCGATCTTTACAAAACTCATTGAATGGTAAAAATTTCAATAATGATGATGTCAAATCGTGCCCGATTCAGTTTTTTGCTAATAAAAACGAAAAGTTTTATGAACGTGGGATTATGATGCTGCCTGAAAGATGGCAAAAGGTCATTGATCAAAACTGGGTAATACAGAATACATTTATTTAATTCCATGAAAAAATTGTCTTTGATTTTCTAAAAAAATCCGCAATTACTTAGTTGCCAACCCAATATATTTTACGGCACTTCTTCGATACACAAAGTACTCAGATGAGTTACCTTAGCTTATATTTTCTATTCATTTTATGTATACTTCACAATTTATTTCTACTCAATGTAAAAAACTTATATTTTGAATAGTAAAAAGTTGACTCACACAGATTTGATTGAATGCATTGGTAGTATAAAAGTGAAAGAATGATATTCTATTATATACATAATCGTCTAAGAGATCAACAATTTCTGATCACATAACCTTGCAATAATGTGTATATAAAAGAATCACTTTTAAGAGCATTTTTGGAGATATTATCTCTAATAAATATAATAATAAAAATTTTGACAAATAACGTTAGAGCTTCATACTGAAATATTTATACTGTTTTATACTGAAATATTACAATATGGAACAAATGAAAAACACGGAATCTCACACCGAATATTAGAGAACACATCCGGAATATATTAACCTTCTGACCTATAAAAAAAGTTGCAATAGTTGCATTTTGTTCTCAATGTATCATCTAGATATACAAGTAGTTGACCTTGTCATTAACGGACGGCAAAGCCGTACATATCAATAGCGTTTTTCATTGGAAATGGAGTCATATAAAAAGATTGCACTTTCCACCATAAATCCGTCTTAAGCAGTTATCTTGATATATAATCAACATTCAAGAATTATTCGTTGACTGCAAGGAGTAACAATAAAAAAAGACATCATCATTCAAAACTCCACTGCTTTACTCCTTGACAACCTCCTGTAGCGTGCGAAATAAGTGTCATGCTAGTGGCTCTTCTATCGAATTTCCGACTTAATACCATCTTTTATAAAGTAACATTCGAAACAGTCCACGGAGCAATAACTTTCACAAAAGAGGGAAATAAGCATCGTTTATAGAGTCTGCCATAGATCAAAAAGTGTTACGGAAGGACAAATGTCAGAATATAAAATGACAAAGTGTTGAGATAACTGGTACTTTATACAAAGATTTTAATAAAAAATGAATCCTCAAGATGTAGTTTATCGATTAAAAGTAATTTCTTGAAACTTATCAATTGATAATAAAAGTTATTTATTATTATGGTGCAAGCAACTTTTTTTCTAATATCCGTCAAAAGAGGAAGTATAGATTGATGTTTATGCATATTAGGCAATCTCGATTGCATGTTCTTAAATTACAAATCTTCCGTTAACAAAGAATATGATGTCTGAAGTGAGATGCTGCTGAACAAGTATTCCTTGATTTGGAAGAATATAAATATTTCATCAATACTTCTAGAAATATTTTTAAACATGATTGAAGAAAGTAAAATATAATACTTTGGATTTCTTACACTAAAATCAGTTTTGAAGACAGTAATTGTTTTACATAACTATACCTTAATTGTAGTTATAAGAATCGGCATAAAATTTTTATTTATTTTTTTTTTTTTTTCAAAAAATGATATTTTTTGAGAAGTTATATTTTTGAAAAAAAATAATAACTTTATCTTAACAAATAAAATAAAAATTATATTATAAAGAACCAGTTATTATTCTATAAGAGTTTTTGATTGACATTTCAGTATCATCTTTAATTTTCCACCACAGTAAATTTTAAGTTTAGATTAATAGAAATTGTGAGTTATATCAATTGAAACTTCTATACATTTATATTAATGTAACTTAAAATTTATATTGATGTAAAAATCGTGCAGAGATTTTTCAGATGTATTTCCTACATACTTCAAATTGTGATTAAAATGTTTTTTAAATGAAACGTTTGTAAAATTTGCATTATTACTTTAAAAGGAGTTGTAAAATTTTTGACTTTTGACTATTAAATTTTTTTAGTTATTTTTTTACTCCCCTGTGTTAAAAATATGCTAAAAAAATTTCTATGGATTATTTTGTTGTTATAATCGATAAAGTATCCCGTGTTATTAGATATAGATTTAATACAAAGTGTGATTCGTAAAGTCAACGCATAAAATAAAATATGATTATTCCCTTCACTGTAGGTATTTAAAGTGTCATCCACCCAGTTTCCCACATACAGCACTCTTGATACTTTTGTTGTCAGGCTATTGATGACATCCTGGATTCTAATCTTGTGTTCTTTAATTGGGCGTGTATTTGTGTTTCGTTACTCTTCCCTTTCACATTCCCCACAGGTAAGTCACAAGTGAACAAGTCATGTGACCGAGGACGCCACAAGCTTTCACTGATAGTTTTCTCAGTAGTAATTACCTCATGTGCATTAGATAATCATGATCATATCTGTGGTATGTTGCACTATCCTGTTGAAAATAACATAATTGAAGCTTCTCTTATGGATAATTTAAATAAAACTCTTCTAGGATTCCCTAATCAAATTCCCTGTTCACTATCGTCTTAAATAATATGGGCCCTACACACAAGTATTTTGTAGCCAAAATATATACACGAATATAAACAAATAATTGTAAGAAACACTATATTCTATAACATTACGGCGGACTGATTTTATGTGCCGCACTTTGCATGATTTGAGTTATATCAGAAACAAAATTAAAGCAACTTTTCAAAAAATTTTAATTTTTAAAATATTTTAAACGTAATAAGTATACTTTGTGATTATATTTTACATAAAAATTAAATAAAAAAGCTGCAGAAAAAGTTTCTGATAAATGTTCTAATTAGTTAAGAAAAATAGGAGAAATTTTCTATACTATAAAAATATTACATTTTGAAACCAAATGAATCTATTTTAAGCTTGAAACAAACATATACTTCTCTTTTCAAATATAAAAACAACATTATATTTTTTATATTATATTGGAGCTTGTATTGCTTAAATTTTTTCAAGCAACACATTTTTTATAAATTACTTTTTGTGCTGCATACAGTTACCCTTGAGCAACTTGCACATGCCGAAGTCAGTGCTAACATGCTGTCATAAATTCGACAAAAGCACCAACACGTTTTTAACTTAATTTTAGTTCACATACAGCAATTCTTGTTAACGGAAGAATTTATTCTTGACTACCAAATTTTCATTGATTTGCGTGTGTCCTGTTTATTATTCTTTTTAGTTAGAAAGTTTCAATTGAATATAATCTTGAGAAGATTCTCAAAAATATATAAAATTGTATTTAAAAAATTAAGGAGTTTTAAGAAATGATTAGGATAACATATTTGCTTTTCTTAAAAGGAATCCTAATTGGCCAATAAATTGAATAACTCCATGTGATTCCGAGTCCCATAAACACTGATCCCACCTCAGGATTCCAAGAAGTTGGCTGAATTAGGAAGCTCTACAATTCTAGTGTTCTCTAGACAAGGAAAAATTTTATGATAGAGAAGAAAAGCAAGAAAACTTCAGAAACATTTAAAAATTAGTAGAAAAACAGTAAAATTGCTCTTCAGATGTGTATTCAGAACTTTGAATAAAGAAAATGTAATAATAAAACTGACTGAAATATTTACTTTTTTGACAAATTTGAATTCTAAAACTATTAAAATAAATGTAATACGATAAATCTGAAATAAGTAGGGAATATTTTTGAGCTCCAAGCTGAAAGGAGAATTATTATGTGTTAGGTCTTATTTTTGTATTTGAATGCAATGACTTAAATGCAATAATTAAATATAAATATTAAAAATATATTTATCCCAATGAAGCAATAAGGTGCATTCACAAACGTGTTGTGAGTAAATGAATTTAAAATAAAAAAAAATTTAAACACATATTCTGGATTTTAATGGAACAAACATTCTTCACATTTAATCCATTTGTAAAAATCATTTCTATAAACTTGTTCTAGTAACGACAAAAAAGATTGTGAATAGAAATAAAATTATTTATCTGAAAATATTTTAATTTTCAGTCTACACTGCTGTTCATCGAATAGGTATTAGTAGTAACAAATAATCTAATCCACATCGGCATTAAACGGTATATGTTACAAACATAAAGTAAATAAGTCAAACTAATTAGCTGAAATTTAATCTCATTTAAAAATACGTAATTAATCTCATTTAAAAATACGTAATATATATACAGGGTGATCATAATTAAACTGCAAATTTAAAAACGCTGTAAAAAAAAGAACCACTGGTCAGAAAGACCTGAAATTTCACCAGAATTCACTTCAAGCAGGGGGATTTTGTTTGGCGTGTAAAAAAAAATTAGGAAAAAAGTGGCCAATAGATGGCGCTGCACAGGCGGCTTTAGGTTAATTACATGAATTCTGACATGAACGATAATCAATTGTGCCTGTAAGCTGAACGTTAAACCAGTTGTGCTATTGTAAGTCAGGCAGATGTTGTGGCACTCTTGGTGTAAAGCCAATTCAGAGCGACAAGGTGGTGCCACATCGAATAGGAAAAAATCAGTTTTTAAATGTCCTGCTTCCAAAACCGTAGAAAAAGCCAACAATAATTCGGTTTTTAATTGTCCTTAGTCTTCTTCAAGAAATTTTCAATGTGTGTCCATCATTTTCTGTTAGTAGGTGTAAACGTAAAACGGTATTTTCCACAGCAGCTTGGAGTGTATCAGTGCTGATGTTGTTAACGTGCTGAGTAATGCGGCATTTCAAATCCGCTAAAGTGTCTAGTGGAGCACTGTACACAACATTTTTCAGAAATCTTCAGAGCCAAAAGTCACAGGGAGTGATGTCCGGTGATCGTGGCGGCCAGGGAGTTGGAAAATGTCGGCTGATTATACGGTCATTTCCGAAATGGCAATGCATCACCATCGACAATTAACGAGAATTCAAGCTACTCAGCATGTTATACACGACGTTAATTTGCATATAATCACCTGTGCAGCACCATCTATAGGCCACTTTTTTTCCTAATTTTTTCCCACACCAAACGAAATCCCCCTGTTTGAAGTACATTCTGGTGAAATTTCAGGTCTTTCTGACCAGTGGTTCTTTTTTTACAGCGTTTTTAAATTTGCAGTTATAAATTTGCAGTTAACCCTATATATATATATATATATATATATATATATATATATATATATATATATATATATATATATATATATATATATATATATAAAGATTATTTTCTTATAATAAGAATTGAAATGTTCCAATTAGATGGAGACAGTAATATCCCCTAATGAAAAATACATTTATACAGTAAAGGTTATTTGTTTTTGAGAATTATCTTGAGAATTTCCAGCCTAACATTGGAACTATTTAGAAACAGTTTAAACTAGTCAAAAAAAGTATCCGATACAAATTAATTGCGGATGATAAAATATTTAAACATCACTCATCCTCTTGCATTCCCGATTTCCTATATAGTAGACAATATTCATATATCACAATTGAGAGAATCTGGAAAATTCCCAAGCATCTTCCTCAGTATAGATATTCATTCAGAAGCGTAATATCAATCACCCATTTCTCAACAGTGTGTTTTCAAACCTGTTTTTTTTTTACCTGACAAAGACGGTCTTCTAACGGGGTCAAAATGAGACCCTGGATATACATTGATCAAAATACTTAAAGGATATTGGAAATCTTTTATAAAATAAAGATTTAAGCAAATTTTTTGCATAAAATAGAAGAGAGTCACAAATGCAAATCTTTCTCATTTTCAAACTTCGTAATAAGAGAATTTTGTTTTTGATGTCGAATGAAATTTTGGATTTTAGCTTAATGTTTAAGATAAAGCGGAAAAGAATAACTGACATTCAGTAAGCGTGTTATTTTGATGAGTGTGTTGTCTCAAAGAAATCATTTAACCGAATCAGAATCTTGGAGAGCTGTCGTTCTAGTTAGAAGGAGGCCAAATAATACCCACAAAATAGCAGAAGCCATTGGAATTTCACAATGTGATCTCCAGGATCAGAAACCGTTTTGTGGAGACTGGAAATGCAGGCCAAAGATCAGGGTAATGTCGTAGACCCGCAGCAACACCCAATGAAGACTGTTATTTAACGCAACGGCTCGTTGACACTGAAATATTAATGCCACTCATCTGCAACAGTACCTTCGCTCGGCTACTAGTGTAACAATTTCGACACAAATCGTCTGAAACCGTTTTCACGTTGTAGGGTTGTATAGTGTAGGCCAACAAATAGTGTGTGTTACGTTAGCAGCAAAGTATCGTTGCGCTTGTCGGGAGTGGGCAAGAGAACAAGTGAGGAAAAATGAATGGCACAATATTCTTTTCTCTGATGAATCACGTTTCTCTTTTCTCTCTCATCCTGGTAATAAGAGTAATTTCATCAGGAGGGAACCATGGCACTATAGAAACATTCCTGTGTTCGTGCAGATTTGGCGATGTTGGAGGAATGGTGTATGTTACCATCCCCATTGATTGGCACCCCATATCATTCGAAATGGAGCTCTAATTGGTTGCCGATATAGGGATTAGATCTTCAGACCTATTACAGTCTTTTGCGTTGTAGCAATTGGAGATGACTTCATGTTAATAGACAACAGTTGCTAACGTGGTGAATCATTTGCTTTTGGAGAAAGGGATCATATGAATGGAATGGAAAGCTTGTTCTCCAGACATGAATACTATGTTTGGGACATTCTAAGCAGACGAGTGGATTTCTACCCCCACAAACTCTCCAATAGCTGAAAAAAGCTTTTCTAAAGGATTGGAAAAGAATACCTCAGTCCCTTATAATAGCCTCGTTGACTCGATGCCTCAAACGTGTTCACCATTGCTGGTTGTTCGGGGAAACCTTACCCCCTATTAAAAGTATTTTCTTGTAAGGAAACGTGTGTTTTTATTTGCTTTTCTCATACGCACAAATTGCGTTTTCCCCATTTTGTAACCGGATCCTCAATATATAAAATGCATTTTTTCTGCCATGCAAATATTTTTATTTCCTATAGCCTACTACGTCTGTCAGTCATGTATCAATCAACCAAATAATCCTCCAGGTGCAAGATCAACTCACAAATTCAACATCCTTTAATTATTTTGTGGAATGTATTGAATCTTTTGACAAAATTTATAGAATCCTGACAGATAACATAAATGTTTTGTCTCAACCGCAGAATTTGTTTTAGTAATGTTGTTATATATGTAAACGGTGTATCTCTCTCTCTCACACACACAGTATATCTATCCATATAATCTATCTATCTATCTATCTATCTATATATATATATATATATATATATATATATATATATATATATATATATATATATATATATATATATATATATATATAAAGTCAGACCACTCGAATGTTATTGAGTGAAATTTTTCGGGAGTTCTGTGGAATTTTACTTCATTCTCGTAAAAACTGGAAGAGTTTCTCTCGAATCACGCATTCTTTTGTTTTAGAAAAACAATACCTCATTTTCTTGTTATAAAAATTGATGTGCAAAAAGATCTACTTTCCATTTCACTGAAGAAATAAATAACAAAATGCTAATTACCAATTTATAAAATAAAATTCGAAAATCATGCACGAATAGGACAAACAAACTCGGTAATTTAATTTTTAACTCAATTTTCCCTATATTTAAATGTTTTTTCACTTCAACGTAATAAGCTTTTAATTCAATATAGGGAATAACTTTTTCAGAGTTATTACGCAATGCTCTAGTGTTCCACTCTGTACCTTAATTTAATGAATTTAAATAACATTACATATATATTTTCGTAAACTCTAAAAGCTAACTTAAGAGGGCAATTTTCGTATTAATCAGTTAAAATAATTTATTTAGAATGCACATCTTTTATACAATTTTTCTAATAAAAATGAACATGCATAAAAAGAAAAAAATCTCATTTTATATTTACATTTGGTCAAAATTTCAATTGATTTTTCATTGAAAGAGAATTTCCAAAAAAAATGAAGATTAATATTTATAAAACAATGGGAAACTTTTTATTTATTTTATCTCTTACATTAAAAATAGTATTGTTTTTAGTTTCAGCGTGTTTATAAGAAATAAAAAGTAATGAATTGGAAGATTCAAGTTCACATAATGGAGCACATTTACAATTAGTTCTTCTAGAAATTTAAATATAGGCTCGTTTAATTTTCGTTATTTTTAAATGTTGGTGTGTAAAATTACTTTTAATTATTTTATACTCTTGAGTCAGCTCATGATTATTTTAATTGTGTTTAATCGACAATGAAGAGACATTTTTAAGATGATCCTAAGCAAGCGTCTGTGTGTAGCCTTCAATTTTAACCTAAAATATCAATGAAGGTAGCTCATGTAATTAAAATTATCAATGTTTTGTTCTCTGCGTTAAAATAAATCTATTAAAATTTAACGAAATTCCTGAAAAATATATCAAATAAGGCAGGCAGTGAAGAAACTAGATGACTGCTGATGAGTCTCTATAATATATATTTTTTTCCCATTTCTATCCTCTTCAACATTTGAGATATTAGGATACACACACATATATAATACAGCATCCAAAAGAAAAGTATAGGATTTTCTAACCTTTCAATTTAAGGAATCAGTCCTTTTATCCACAGAAATCCTTAGTTTATGTAGGAACGTGCTTACAATTTACCAATATAAAAACTCAAACATTTGGTTAAAAGAAAATTTAAGCAATATGGTATGCAAAACTTCGAAAACAATTTTACGTTTTGCATTGAAAAATTGCAAAACTCAAGTATATGATTAAGGCTAAAATTTCTTTAACTTTATTTAAGTTTATATTGAAAGTAAATTTACTAGCTAAAGAAATTACGAGTGAAATAAAACAAGTTTGAGTCCTGTACTTTGAATCGCTGAATGCAGTAATAAATTAAAATCCTTGCCATTTGATCATTAATAATAGACAGCAATATTGTTAAAAAAAATCATTAATAACCGTAACCTAGCTTGAGAAAATATATTATTTGGTGGTGTCATTTGTGAATATAGGTTTTAGTTGAGTGGCTCGTTGAAGGATCATCTCCCTAGCTTTTATTTCAGCAGCTGGTGTTTAAAACGGTACTTTCCAAGCGTAAAGAGTCCTCATGTGCATAAAATAACTGTTGAGTGTCTAACAAACCAATCAACAGCTCATGAGTTGGACTCCCATCCCTGTTGTGCTCTTTTAACTATAGAGATCCTGTTCTAGTTAACCCTCCAGTGCAAAAGCGAACTGGAGATCTTTTTTCTTTCTGAATTTTAGTTTCTATACTTATATTTCGAATCTTGATAATGAATAAAATTAGGGGCTATATTGTCTTTTAGGATTGTCTTTTAGATAAAAAAACCTTTACTATTAAATAGATATTGAAATTAATTCTGTTTGAACTTTGTAGCCCTAGCTTACAATTTCTGATGAAAAGATATCATTATTACTTTATAAATTTAATTCCTTATGGGAGAGAGAAAGAAGTATTTATTATATTTTGTAGCAAAAGGGTTCAATATATAATCTAGAAAAGCGAAATATTGATATTTTTAGGCAGCTGTTATGTTTCCTGCAGATATTTTTTGGAAAATAAGCAGAAATACCAAAATACACTTGTACAATATGATTTTCATTTATCCAAAGTATCGAGACACAAATATAAAAAAAGTTGATATTATACTTTGTACTTAATATTGTCAAAACTATAAAATATTAAATTATTGGACCAGAATCAATTTATGTAACTTTACTGCAGTATAACATTAATCTACGCTATAAATATCTGAAATAGCATCATTTGGTAGGTATCAATGATTTAAAATACAGATATTGCATTCATTTAAGAAAGGTTTGATTATTGCATTACACTTCTCACTTAAAATGCTATATTTTTTCGGGTCAAAAAGTTGTATTTTCATTCCAACTTTTACGAAATTTGTTATGTAAAATATTAAATACGTGTCTACAAAAAACAAATTCATTTATTTTTCTAAATCATTGAAAATAAAGGGTTTGAAGAAATTCCCACGAATGAGAAGTGAAAATGGTAGATTCAAAAGCGAACTTAGTGAAGCATGAAAAAGCCCTCATAATGCTTTTAAGGTCTTTTCTTATCAACAATCCGCGCGCTCCACTCCAAAGAGCGCTTACCAGCAAAAACACCATTATCGGAAGTAGGATAAAAGCATTTCCTCTTTTCTCTGAACTACTTACATCTTATTTCTTAGAGTACTTAAAAAAGTATCATAGATGATGGAACATTTGGGATTTGATAGATATTTCTTGAGTTTCAAATATTTTGAGTCCTTAGTTTAATTAACCATTGACCTTCAAGCATTTAACCATTAACCATTGACCAACAAGAATCTTTACTGAATATTTCTGTAAAAACTGTTTTAATTTATCATCTAACAAAATTTGTTCTGGAATTCAGATTCCTTATAAATTAATGAGATTAAAATTCGAGTTAGCACTTTACAATATTCAAAATTCAATTTTTAATTGATAACTCATTAAATATTTAAAAAAATTCATTAAATATTTAAATATTTAATGATAACTCATTAAATATTTAATAATAACTCATTAAATATTTAAATATTTAAAAAAAAGTTGTTTTTTAGAATCCAAGAAAATTTTATTTGAAATTACAAAAATTCGGGATTCTTTTGAATTTCAGAAAAATTTTGTTGAATGCAAACAAAATCCTTTTTATCAAATAATTATTTAAAATATTTCCCGATTTCAAATTCCTAAAAGTCCACATCCATCAAATTTCTATCAATTACATTAACATACAATTAAAAATTATTTTTTCTCATGTCCAGCTGCACTTAGGACATACCTATTCAGCGCTGCAAGGGGTGAACTCTTTTATAGTGGGGCACCCAGGGGGTGTGCCATTGCTCCCCAAAAGTGAAGGGATAAAGAAACACAGAGAGAGAAAGAAACATTCATGCTCCAACTAGAATTCGAACCCGGCGTCTACGGCTTTGATATTAGGGATGCTAACCACTCCGCCATCGGTCAGCTGCAGTTTAAATTAACATTACAAAAAATCCATGAAAGATTCTTAAATTCGAATGCCAATGTGTTTTTTAAATTCAAATCATATGAACTTTTTGTTTAAAAAAACTGACTAGCATTTTATCTGAATATTTCGACAAAAATTCAGCAGTTGGTCAGAAAGTCAAAGATTCTTGGTAAAGATTGAAAAATTCAAGTATTAATTTATTTTTTGAAAATTTACAATCTTTTAACCTTCAATTAAAAAAATTCCCTAAATATTTAACTGGATATTTTAATTAATTTTTTTTTGCATCTATGAAATATTTTGCGAAATTTAAATAATCCAAGTAAAATTTTGAGATTCGAATATCAATATACTTATCTTGAACTTAAATCTTAGGCATCTTAAATGAAAAATCGATGGAGATTTTAATTAAATATAATTTTACAAAAGTAATTTTATTGATATCTATTAAATTTCCCAGAAATTCTGATAGCTTTGGTTAAATTCGAAAATTTAATGAATTTTTTCTGCAGTCAAATCCCCAGTTAAAAATTCCATATTAAGTATTTCATCCAAAAGATATAACAAAAGACGAGATTTTTCATCGCCAATAAAACTTTCTATTAAAATATTATTAGCATTTAACTAAGATAATATTAGATAAAATAATATAATATAGTTAACATTTTAGATAAAACTATTTTTGATTCTATCAATTTTAAAATTTTAACAAATGCTTTCTTCTTACTGGATATTGTTCACGGGAATTTTTTTTTCAAAAAAATTATTATAGCTTATAGAAAGTAAACATACAAGCCCCGGTTTCAAATTTTAGTGTTTTTATTTTATTTTACATAATTTTTCAGTTTCTCAATAAATTAGTTTTTGGAAGTTAGCTTACAAAATTTTAGCAATTAAAACAAAAGAAATATTTTAATAAAATTTTTTAATTACCATTATTTTTTAAATGTCATTTTATTTATTGACCTCATTCTAATTGCTAAAAATTATACAGTTGACAAAATGTTTATTTGTACACTTAAATTTTTGAATTTTATAGCGAAATAAAATAAGGTAACTAAACTAAAATTGCAGAAATATATTCTATTTAGGTAAAATAATAAAATATCAACAAAAAAACAATCACAAACTTTAGTTGATTAATGAATAAAACTTTATAAAAACTATACAAAAAGAGTATTTGTACACTTACTTAGTGACAAATTTTAAATATATAATTATAATTATTTTATGGAATTTAATACTTTGTATGCATTCCATTGGCTTTTACAATAGCTTCAAGACGTCTTGGCATTGATTCTATTAACTGTTTGGTGGTTTCTTGATCTATTTCTTCCCAAGTTTCCATTAGTGCTTCTTTCAAACTATTTTTACTTGTAATATTTTTTTCAGACTTAAGCATCCAATAGCATCCACAAGTTTTCGATTGGATTTATATCCGGGGATTATGGTGGAGTTTCAAGGTGTCTTAGCGCATAATAAAGCAACCATGTTTTAGTAACTATCGCAGTGTGTTTTGGATCTTTATCTTGTTGGAGTAAGAAAGTGTCTCCGATGCCCAATTTTCTAGAACTGTCTAATAAGTTATGCCGCAACACATCAATGTAACCTAAAGCTGTCATTTTTGTGTCAATAAAGTGTAATTTTCCAACCCCGCCGTGAGGTACACAACCCCAAACTATCACATTTCCACCACTATGTTTCAGTGTCGGAAGTACATTTTTACTATCAAGGGCTGTTTTATTTTTTCGCCAGATTTTTCGGATACTAGGGGGTGAAAAAATTTCAAACTTACTCTCATCTGAAAAAATAACCTTTTTCCAGAAGTCCATCGGTTTGTCTTCGTATTTCATAGCAAATTCTAGACGCTTCTTTCTATTAACTTCAGAGATCATTGGTTTTTTCTCTGAGTTCTGCCCGTTAAATCAGCACTATGTAACACATTTTTTATAGTTTTAGCAGTCACTCTAATGTTAGAAGATGCGAGAAGGTCATCTGCATTTTTCTGAGTAGAAATTTGTGGTTTTCTAATAGCTGCTTTAAAAATACTTCGTTTATTTCTTGAAGTTAATTTACTCGGGCCACCTGGCCTGCGTTCATTTTCAACGCATCCAGTATTTTTATATTTTCTTACGATGTAACCAACAGTTGTAAAGGATTACTTAACCATCTTTTGAATTTCGCGATAAGATTTTCTACTGTTATTAAGGTTAACAATATGAGTTCTCATGTCTGAAGAGACTTCTTTTGATTTCGTGGTCATTTCTAAAATTTTCTCTGCGAGTGACCTTCACTGTTAAAAAAGATAACATTCGATATTCAAAAAATACAAACTACTCAAGAAAATTAACTATCATGTGAAAAATTACATGAAATTATAGTAATACATCCCGGAGATAAATGTGTACAAATATACTTTTTGCAAGAAATTTTCCAAGTTTGTATGGTTTAGATTTTATTTTCAATTATTTCAAAATATTTTTTTCGTTTACTTAGAAATAAACAACAAACTCAAGCTCACACATCACAAGGAATAAAATAGCTGATTATATGTTTCTAAACTTTAAAAAAAAGTAGTGTACAAATAATCATTTTGCCTACTGTATATAATTTAAGATAGTTTCTCCTCATCCTCATATACCCTTATGTCCCTAAAACTTGTTTGAATTCAATACCTATACTTTACCATTACCTATAAATGAGCATTCTTAAATATTCTTAATAAATTTATTACCATAGAATAATTCAAAAATAAAACACTAAAACGACTCACACAATATATATTTACAATATATAAATAAAATATTCAACAAATACGATAAATGAAGACTAATTATATTTTGCATTTCGTTCTAAATTTTATTAGTTTCTTTTTAAAAATTTAAATTTTTCTTAGTGAATAAAAATGTTTATTACGTTGATATCACATTGATTTAAAAAACTTTTAACTGTCTCTGTTATTCATTTTTTTATGATTCTGGCTTTAAGATAGTCAAGAAATATCTAAGGTACTATTTAATTTGTTTTGTCAACATCACTAACTTTGAGTTGGATTGGGAATCATTTCTCTATTTCCCAATGAAAAGATCAGTTTCATCAACCGCGTTATAACAGCAGACTTAGGAAATGAGCGTCTTATCATGACTTTGTGGTAGAAAGGGATTTGTTAGAGTGGAAAGACTTCTACAACGACACTTGAAGGTGGTTGTTCAGCATCTCTACGTACACATGAATCTTTTTAAATATTTTCTGGGTTTTTAGCTTTGCGATACTTAATATAACTATTTATTAAATATTCTTCTTAAAATATAAATATGATGATGAGAAAGTTTCGACAAACTTTTTTACAGCAGCTTTCATCTGTTAGGCTCATCATTATGGTACGATAAATGCATTTGGAAGAAATATTCTTATTTCACATTGTTTTTTGTACATGTGTTTTCATTAAAAAGGGTATTCATAATTTTTCGAAAGTATTTTCATCTGTTGTTTCTTTGATTCACTTCAAAAATACAAAAAATAATGAGTTAATTTTGCAGGGGGTTTTATGAAAAATGAAAAACAGGAATATTTTTGGAGAGGATTTTGAAACAGGATTATAAATGTATTTAAAGTTATTCTATCTATGAATAATTTAAAATGAAACAGTGTTGTTTGCTAATGCCAGCCATTTCAGATATTTTAAACCTTTCTGCAGCACACGGGGTAAAATGGGTGGCTACTTACGCAGGGGGCACCCAAGTGACCCCGACAGTAGCTTCTCATAACTTAAACCAAGGAGAGACTCTCTTGTGTGTCTCTTTGCCAACCTTAGGGATATTATTTCACTGCGACCCATCTCATGTGCTCAGCCTTAGTGACACACAGAAGACTTGCCCACATTTTGAACCATCCAACCAAGAGCCTTCTCAAACTAATTTACATCGGTACAGAAAATATAATTCTTAAGGTTACATAATAATGAATTTTTCATTTAGGCTTTACATTAAGTATGCATATAATGCTATGTTAAATGATTATTTTATGTAATTACAGAGAATGTGCTTATACCATTTCATTATCTTTTGTATGCATAAAAATTTGTTCAAAAGTTTGTAATTTTAAAAAACAAATAGATAAAAAAATGACAGCATAAACAATGAAAATTTGTGGGAACTATATTAGAATTTTGCAAAATTAAAGAAACTTCACAAAGAAAACTAAAGAATAAGAAAATTAATAGAGATACACTTCCCTCACTAAAATTAGAGTATGCTTTGTATAAAAATAGAGTTAAACAAATATTTTGTGTGTGTGTGTTTTTTGTTTAAATTTTTTACTTGAATAACCAGTATAAAATTCTCTCACAGTTAAAATCTGTAGAAAAAATTATAAAATTTTAATTAAATTATTAACTCTAATATTTAATAATTTCATAGACATATAAAATGCAAAAGTAACTTAAAATAAGTCATTAATAAAAAGTATAATTAATTTCATAAATTATAACAAATATTCAAGCATTCTTGAACAAACTACTTATGAAATACCATAATAACAGCTTGAAGAATAATTAACTTCTAAAGATCATTTTTATGAGTAGAAAAACTAAATTAAACTCTTGTTGGATGCACAATTTATTAAAGGACGAAAAAAAAATTAAATAAGAAATCACGAGGAAATAATTAAACTGAAACTTTATTTTCAAATTAACCTTCTGAATAAATGAGCAAAATGGATTTCCTCTTTTGAACTCACTCACTTTGCCGTAAGTCGATTCCTTTCCTCCTGCACGCAAAAAGGATGCAACAGAAACTCGTTTCCAAGTTGGTGGAGATTGTATTGGAAGATATGAAGAAAATCCAACAGATAGTGAAATTTTAAGGGCATTGTTCATTTTTGTCGGTTAGAAGAAAATTCCAAGTGACGAGAAAATTGCGGTGCAAAAAAATTTGCAAATAAAGTGGAATCGTTGTCAAGGCATCATTTGTAATATTCTTCGCTTGGGTGATCAGCCACTGATCGGAAGGGAGAGGTTCTTGAAGGAGTTGACGTTAAGTGTTATCGACGAAAACATGAAAACGAGACTACTTTTTCCTCTCTTTTCTTCTACCATTTTTTTTACGCACGCAGAATCGAAGTAATAAAAGAGGAAGGTTTTCCTTTCATAGATGAAATTTATGATGGAAGTTGGTTCAGTTATATCAGATTTCATCCTCAATTTTCTGAAGATTTCAAGCTTCAATGAAATACTTTACATTTTCCAAAACCATGCGCAACTTTAACCAAAAGGTTCTCTGTTTTATTGACTTTTCAAATAAGTTTTGTTCTTATTTTATTTTCATTTAGGAAAGCAAAGAATAAAACTATTTTATGCATTTTCATATGAATTTTTTTAAACTAAAAATAAACCAAAAAAAAGACTTTCACTGTTCCATGAAACACTTGATTATAGTCACTTGACACTACCTAGCAAATCTTATTTTTTTCTGATAATGTTAGATTTATTTTTAATTGAGAGAGAACTTTGGAATCAAATTTCATTTTTTTTCACTGTGTGAGCATTTTTAACCCTGGAATTATGATAAAACTGATGTATTTCATTGAATATATTTGATCCTCTGTCTTAAGAACAATTTTTTTACTCACTAAAGTATATGGTTTACATAGAAGTTATATAGAATAAATACAATCATATTAATGTTTCGCAAAATGCTATTACAAAGGAATTTTATTTCAATAACACGCAAATTTTAGTTTAAATATACATAAATATAAAGTTTACTTAAGGATAATACATCTATTTTCAAAAAAATCACCCATATGCAAATTATTAATACTTCAATTTAATTTACATGCATTCATACAAATATATAAGGAAATAAAATATAATAATTATTTTTTGAACTAGAAATTCCAAAATTATGCAGCTTCCAAGTTGAAGGCAAAAGCGGAAGCTTTTGCCTTCAAATCAATCGTTGGCGGGTTCGATTCCTACCTCAGACGTGGTTGTTTGTTGTAGTTCGGAATCTTCTTTAAACTGTATGCCCGATCTAATTAGCTCGCATTAAAAAAACTGACCGCTGAGAATTACAAAACAAACAAATCCTAAATTGCACGTTTGATAGCAAGATCACGTCATCATTGCGAACATAAGTGTGATTAAGTGTTTTAAGAACAACTATTCAATATCAGAAGTGATTAAGTCCTGATGTGGCAAGACATTTTTTGAGAACATTGAATTGAAAATTCCAGACTCAATATTTTCAGTTGAATATTCTGAAATTTGTTCTACACAAACAATATTTTAACTTAACAAAAAAATTAATGAAATTTTAATTAATATTATAGAATAAACTTTAATATATAAAAGTATATATTTAGTATTGTTTGTTTAGATAAAAATCATATATATGTAAGTTATATTGAATGCATTTATATAAACAACGTCTGTTGCTTATTATTTTTAATATATATATTAAGAAATTTCATATCTCAAAAACAATTTACAAATTCCGAGAAACTGAGCAGATAGAAAATATATTTGTATGATGATAATTTAGTTTACAGGAAGATATCAATATGAAAAACTATACTCACATAAAAAGCTGAACATTGATATCTGCAGAGACTGTAACCAAGCAACTCTAGAGGGAGAGGCATCAAATTCTTCCATCAAATTCTTAAAGTACACTCCAAAACTTTTCCCATGTCCTATGACCACAATATTGACAGTCATGGTACCTAATAGTACCATCCATCCCCAACCGCCATCCGGTGCTAGAGCTGTCTTTGCAGCAATCTCTGTCTCATCGTCCTTAGCGATTTCCTCTCTTTCAAGATGGGAAGCTTCTTTCTGGGCTTTTACCGGCAACTCACTTCCTTCCATTTCCGGTCTACATATCATTGAAGTCATAACAACTCTCTGTACTTTTTAAGTACAATATTCTGAGGAACAGAGTAATTAGAAAAGTCTTGCTATCTGGGAGGTATTTATTATATTTCAGAACAAGAGTTCTTTAAAAATTAATGTTTAAAATTCAGTATTTAAATTCCTATCAGGTAATTATTAACAAGACATGAAATTCGAACAATTTTTTATGTATTTTTAAATTTTAGCTCATACATTAGACAAATACTTAATTTCTGTGAGCACCATTTGAATATAATAAAAGCTTTTCCTTTATTGGATTCAAAAATTCAGTACTCAAAGATTGGCTGCATGAAATTATTATTGTTTTGATAGGATATGAAGTTTCCAAGCGATGTTATTAAGTGATGGCAAAATGTTAAAATAAGGAAAATAAAAAGGAAATGGTTGTTAAAAATTTTAATAGACTGAAATACATTTCAGTAATGAGAACTATTTTTAAAACTAAATCATTGATAAAATGCTTACATTTACAGCTTTCTGCTAAGTAACTTTATGATTTTAGATTTTGCGTTAAAACATTCATATTGCAGCTTAAAAACTTCCTCTTTATTACAAAACATTAAAACTGCCAAAAGATACATATTACATACTAAGCATTATCATAAAAAAAACCTTTACACCTCGAAAATATTTGCTTACCTAAAAAAGTAAGTAAAATATTAAAATTTACAGGAATTTTTATATTTGCTAAATTTTCTCTTAAAGCATCACATTTTTTATTTAAAATCTGTTAAATTAAGAATTTAATTATTGTTTTACTCTAAATACCAAAGTACAAATGTAGTTCCTACTTTTGCAACACCATATGCAAAAATAATCTAATCCCATACTAAAATATTTCGATGTTTCCTTCAAGACAAAAGCAACAATGAATTTATCGATGTTTCAAAATATCCCTCTGTTATTTCAATGTAACGTCTAACGCTGAAAATCTTCAGACAGAATTACTTGTTAACATTTAGAGAAGAGAAACTATTCCAGCGAGAACTATCATTTCATGAAAATATACTGAAAAGTTCACCTTGAAACCACACAACAAACTAGGCAGAACGCCACGACCTGTATACAATGAAACATGTCCTTTTTATTCACGAGCTTCTACGATTATGATACGTGACAATGTAAGATCACAACGGATCTGAATCAGAGAAGAGCGGGAGCAAGTCATGCTGTCTGCCATTTACCGGCTTTCCCCTCGTCGCCAAGTCAGTCGCCAAATGATGACGCCAAGGATTTCTCGCCAAACTGAGTACTAATGTTCGGCAAAATACGAAACAATTGCAGCAAAAGTTATGAAAATATTATTCGAAGAAGATAAAAAAGATATGCTGGTTTAGAGATTATATTTAATTAAGATTGCATTTTTAATATGAAATCACTTTCTAAAGAAACTACCTATTTAAACTCAAATTAAAATATTTCTTTTTAAAAATTTGAAAAAAATATTTTTGTTTTTGCTTAGGAAACTTATTTCTAATATCAAAGAATTATAGTAAATAAACTAAAACATGATCATTTTTGGTTTCTTTTAATAATATAAGTTTTCGAGTAACGCTTTATAGCTGAGCTAGATGAAATAATATCACCGTTTTAACTGCTTATATCATTTTGTATAACATTTCTCAAGACAACACTTCTAAAATATAACATGATTTATTTTAAAAGTAGTAAGCAAAGTATGTAAATTTTGTAAGTATCAATAAAATATAGGCAATAAATCGTTTTAAAGGTTGCTTAAATAATCAAAAAATGTGGAGTTCCTTTCATTTTACCATGTTCTCAAAAAGAAAATTTCCTGCTATCTATAACAATCTCAGTTTTCTAGAGTTTTCACCTCTTTCTTTCTTTTAAACATATTTTGATAGATAAGCTAAAAGTCATTAAAATTGAGAAAAAGTATTTTGTTTCAATCAATCTTGCACTTATATTCTAAGCTAACAACAATAGGTCAAAGTTTACTTCATATGAATTATAATAAGGTATCCCTATTCTTAAGATAATCGTTACTTTATTTATTTGTGGTATTAAATCTTTAAAGTATTCTTCTGAGTTTTGTTTCATTGTTTAATTAAAATATTTTAAAAATTTTCTATAAAAAATAGTTTGATGATAAAAAATTTTGCGACTGACATCTGACTCTGATTGACAAGATATGACTAAAATTTTGATTAATATTTCAATAAAAATTATTGAACTTTGAAAATTATTGCATTTTTAAGATTCTTTTGGTAGTAAGTGGAAAAAAGTTTTAGACAGGAGTTAAACAAGTTTCTGACATCTCACATTTACAAATCTATTTTAAATATTTCAGAAATTAATAGGCAGTTTTTTATAAATATTAAAATTTTTAAAAATAATAATACTCTTCAAAAGTAATTTTTTCACAACATTTATTACTTTTAATTTAAAAACTTTATTTTTGTTTAAATATTTTCCTATGTGAGAAATATGTCGTGATTTTCGGCAGCTGATTCATTTCAATATGAATCAGATAAATTTATGCAAACAATAAAAACGGAAAAAAATAAGGATACATTTCCATAATTTAAGAAAATATATTTTTGCAACAAATTATTTTAACAAGAAATTATTTGCGGTAAAAATAATTGTTACAAATTATTTAGTTATTCTTTTAATGAATATTAAAACTGTAACATTTATAAAATAATTGTAAGCTAAATAATCATACATTTGAAAATATTACATATCAAAATAATCGTTAAAATTTTAAAACAAGGAAAAAATGTGTTGCATAGAAATTTTTAACATTCTGCACATTCATAAAATTTCAGTATACCTTCTGTATCTGCGCTATTATTTTATGTGAATCTAGAATTTTTACATTCCAAAACTTTCAACATTTTGTTCAGTCTTTGAGTAACCAAAACGTCAAAGAACGTAAATAAACCAAGATTACAAAATAAATATATCTTTATAATAATATTTACGCAGACCAGTTAAGAAAAATAATAAAACTTCTGTAAAATGAAACTTTTCAATTGATATTAATATTATCAAAGAGTTTTTCTGTAAACTTATATCCTCTTCCGTTTTCTGCATGTTCTGGGAACATAATAAATGTCCAATGGTCAGCACTTGAATCTTCAGTTAGTTTGCGTCTGACAGTTTGTGCTCTCTGATCAAATCATCTTTAGTGAGTCATGCATAACCCGACAAACCTAAAAATTTTGTATATTGTTACTCTATAAATTATTGTAGGAGTTAATTCAAGTTGATCTGGATTTTTTATGCTTTAATTATCCGGATTGATTCGTGTGAGAATTCCATCCCATTTAATAAGCTATCGACATTTTTCAATTCATTAGTAAATAAATTTGCTTAATTCATAAACCTATATTAAAAAATATATGTTACAGTACTTTATTAGATAAAAAAATCTTACAAAGAGGGATGTAAAAATTATCAAGATCCTGTGCATAAAAAAGGCACACAAATCAAAAAGAAATTTCGACTTTAATAAATTTTAAAGCTGAAAAATATAACTATACTGCTTTTCCATTTCATTCACAATTCATTAATAAAAATATCTAAAGGATTATGCTTAATATGTATTTTCATATTTTTTATAACATACATTTACAATCTGTTGCACTTGTAACAAGTTATTCATTTTTCTCAATTTCGGTATATAGAACGGGAGTATTGTACAGGGTGATCTTTTTTAAAGTGACAGTGTTTGGAGCGCCCTGTAGTGCGATCTAATAGCCGAAATGACTCCAAACTTAGTATTTAGATTAATCAAGACACGGGAAAAAAGATTCTGTGAAAAAAATTTTAGTTCCAAAAATTGCCGCTAAGGGCATTTTGTGGCGCTTTACTATGTATAAAATGTAAGAAAAGGAAAATACTAATACATACAATCGTGCAGTTAAATTATTAATGTTTATTTACTACACTAACTTCCCGGTGAGGAATTAGACCACATTCAATGTGAGCACCGTTCTCAGAAATAACACCGTGCATTCTGTGCACAACGTTCTCCGCAGCCGTACGTAACATATCACGAGGAATATCCCGTACTATCTTCGTTATGTTTTCCTTTAGAAAAGACAAATTTGATACTCCACCAACATAAACGCACGTTCCGGTAACGTGAGAGGTATGGCCACTGGAGCTCATTTACTTCAGCTGAGATTATTTCATGGAACTGTCTACTATTTGCTTTTATAGCCCCTATTGCTGGCACTGTCATTGCACAACATTTGCATTTTTCTTTGAAACCCTTTTTTATGATAATTCTGGTTATTGTAAGCTGCAGCAGCGCCACAAAATACCCTAGTGGCGACTTTCGAAATTAAACTTTTCCTTTTACGGAATTTTTTCCCCATGTTTTGATTAGTCTAAATACCAAGTTTGGTGTCATTTAGGCTATTAGATCGCGCTACAGGGCGCTCCAAACACTGTCACTTTAAAAAAGATCACCCTGTATTTCTATTTGATTTGAGAATCAATCCAGTGCTTTTTTTCCAAGATACTTAAATGTGAGGATATTAAAAGTTTTTCATTACTGGCATCTTTATTATTGTTTTGGGTAACCTTATTGTCATTAGGTTGATGGAATCTGTTTTGATAAATATCTGCGTGTTTAGGGGAAATAAAATAATTAAAATTACAATTTTTTAAGTAATACCAAAATGAAAATTATCATTTGTGAGAAAAACATGTAACTGAAATTACACTTTTAGCTTTATTTTCTATGATTAGAAAATTTCATTTTTTTCCAAAACCAAGTTTGCAAAATGTGACTACTTTCTTTGAAGAGGACAAAAAGAGGTATTTTACACGAGTTCTTCACAGTTCAGCCTGATATTCAAGAAAAGGAAATTGAAAAAATTTGCTTCCATGTACCTGATGGTGACTGTATTTTACTTCATGAGAGCTTAATATCCTTGAAATATGAAGTTGGGCATGATTCTATAAAGTTTCTCCTTAGCACGAATTTAGAAAATTTTAAATTTTACATTCATAGATGAATTATATCTTAAAAAAGTCAAATACAGAAAACTACAATTTTCTTTAAATTGTAAGCAGCTTTTATAAAGGATGTCCAAAAAAATCACTTTTAACGCCAGAAATATAGATGAACAAATTTAAGATTAACTTACATAAAGTAGAAAAATCTAAGGACGTAGGTGTAAAAATGGAAACAAGTAATTATTTGTAAAATTAATTAGTAATTTTGTAATAAGTAATTATTTGTAAAATTCCTTATTACAAAATTACTTATAAGATAATTTATGAATATAAAGGCGAAATGTTTGATGATAACAAGAATGAAAATTATTTAAAAGGTGACACGTAAATACATGTGATTTAAGATAATATAATGCTGTAAAATAAGTGATAAAAAATTTCTAGTGTATGAACGCAAAAACAAAGAAGAAAAATCTGAATAAGATTTGCCTCTGTTTCTTTCTGCGTATAATTTATTGTCTAAATATTTCTAATTCATTGCATACTTTTACTTTTACAGTGGATTTAATTATTTCGTGATTTGGCTGTCTAAATTTTGATGTTTCAATTTCTGAACGCTCAGTCTATTGACATTCAACTGCATTGTGAAACGAATCACGAATTTTATACTTTGACTAGGGCAGCTAAGGTACATGTTACGATAACAACAAAAATGAATGCATTTATGTATGAAATCGAACTAAATATTGAATATATAATTAACACATGTTCATATAATACTTGAGAAAAATATAGGGAAATAAAAATACATGTGAAGTAATGTCCTTTGCTTTTTAGCAGCTATTAGATTTTGAAATTGATTTAATTCAATAATTATCAAAAATTAAAAACTTATTAAATTAGGAGAAAATTAAACTTAGCGAAGCATTCTTCTTATTCGTTAGTAAAAGGTACCACGATTTACCGATAATTTATTGTATTAGTCGAGAGTTGATTCTGAAGATATTCCTTAACAATAATGGTCTATTATTAAATAGATTAAAAATTTGTATTCTATGACACAATTCCTCTTACCGCCACCTAAACAATAAAAATAGCAATTACGATATGTTTATGATCCTCAGTCAAAGATAACATGAACTCTGCCTCTTCTTACGAAGAAAGTAATTCCTGTTCATATATTAATGTCATTGTACCTCTTTTTGTATAATCACAATGGAATATCTTAAACTTAAGACATGCCAGAATTGTGTGAAATCTACACAATGTATCCAAGTGGAGTAATAATGAGCTATCACTCTTACACACAATGTTTTTGTATCTCTTTCAATAATAAAGTACTCTCACATTTGACTCCACAATTGCAATTTATATTGTACTCTCGCATTTGACTCCACAATTACAATTTATATTGTATTCTGGAGTTAAATGCAAGAATTGTGTAAATAACTTCATGTTGTACATCTTCAACTTCTTTATTTCCCATAGAAAGCGTTTCAATTTTCATGAATACTCACATGCTTTATTTTATCACCATTCTACGAAATAACAATTCTCAATATACAGTTATTCATGCACGAGAAACTAAGACATCAAGTTGTATAACCTCCAAATTATGTGTGCGAAAAACTATAGAACTGCTAAATGTGATGAAGTTTGTAGGTTTAATTTCCTAATAGCAGCATTGCTATTAGGAATTTTTTAATTTACCAGGCAATAGGTTTTATTTTCTATACTTTTGTTAGTCTCTTCTTGGGTATACTTGAATACTTGCCGGTGTTTGAATATCCCTTATATATTTGATATTCCATAATTAGTAAGCATTTGCCATTCATATTTTCTTTTAGCCATAGTTTTTTTTATTATTAATTGTTTTGGAATCTAATTATAATTTGTATATTTCACCAAAAACTCAGAGCTTCACTCTGAGCTTTTAGTGACGGACTTGTGGTAAGTCAGAAAAAAATACAATCGTATAAAATGTATTATTAAATCATACACGCATGAATAAAGTTAAAAACATACAAGTATGTTCCGTTAATATTATTTTATTGATCATTACATGCAAGTTAAACCACGCATAATATGCAAGTTATTTGCAAGGCCCATAAGTTACGTTTATTATTATTTAAGTGCTTTTACAAAACATAAAATTCTAATTATTGCAGCTTTAAGAAGATTATAAATAAATATTATATAATGTTATGTATGGTCTTAATATAATGATGTATATAAGTAACTTTGACACACACATTTTAATTAAATGATATCATAAGGTGATAAGTTACAAAATTGCAAATAGCTAAATTTCCTTTTATTTAATCTTCCGATACCCCTACAGTTTCAGAAATAGAAAAAAATGAGACTAGATTTATTTTATTTCGTCAACTTGGTAATATAAGTCTGGTAATGGATTAGCGAAAAATATATTTGCATTTTTGTTACATGCAATAAAGTATCTATGAATTTTAAAAAAAAGTAATCTCAAAAACAGCATTAAATAATTTGAATAGAAGAAATCTTTCAACTAATTTATCATGAAAAAAATTAATCCTTTTTCCACTAAAATATTCCTATGGCTCTTACCAGTATTCTAAGAAAACTACCAATATTCTCTGATGTCATGGAACGTTTGCAAACACTGAATTTACAATGGTAGGAGAAAGATGAAATAATATATCTGATCTCTCACACAGTGTATATATATTTAGTTTCAAACTAAATTACAGCTTTTTCAAAGGGGCAGTAAAAGTAAAATATTTTGTCATTTTGCTCGAATTAAAAAAATTGTTCCAGTATTAAACAAGAAAAACTCATTGAGTATATAAAAAAAGCTATAAAAATTATTGACGGGATTCCAAAACAGATTTCAAGATTTGAAATATTTTAAATCGCCTCTTGATTTTTTTCTGAATCCATTTGAAATTAACATAATTCAAGATCAGCTTACCATTTCGAATATAATTATGACCCAAAAAACATCAGAAGAATTAAAATTAATAGAGATGCAAGAAGATTAAGCTCTACAATTAAAATATAAGTGTATGCCGATTACTGAATATTGGAAATTTGTACCAAAAGCGAAGTATCCAGAATTTAAAAAAAGCTGCTTGTTGAACTATTTCAATATTCACAACAAGGTACTCATGTGAATCATTTTATTCCCCTTTAAAATTCGTGAAATCCAAACACCGATGAGTATCAACTAACCAGCATCTCAATGAATTACTGAGAAGTACTGTCACCAATTATTCGCCAAATTTTAAAGCATTATCAAAAGAAGTAAAATAAATGTGTTTATATTTAACTTTTAATATTTAAATTCTATACAGTTTTGTATTTTTATTTATATGTTTTCAATAAATATAATCTCTATTAAAAAATTTTTAATATCTTTTTAATACGTATTTAATTGCAGCTCACGAAAAATTTTAGATTTTAAAAAATGGCTCGGACTATCAAGCAGGTAGGCCACCCCTGGCATAACTAATACTTCTAACTACTAACTCACTCTAACTAAACTCAATACTTCTAATATATTTCTAATATTAAAATTTTCAAACATAAATAAAGTTGTAATTTTTATTTATTTGAAATATACATTTTTATAATGTAGTAACGTTCTTGAGTTATCTGCTCAGCCAAAAACCTTCCACCTCTTTTAAGCCGATTAGAATAAATAATTAAAAACTAAATGGGGGAGCTGATTTACTTTGAAGTGCAACTTAAGTTTTTTTCATTTATTATTGACTTAAATATTGAATACAACTGTTATTTAAAGCGTTGATAGATAAATTTATGTTCACTTTTTGCACATCCTTAGACTTCATTTGAACGGAGACTAATGTTTATTTTTAACAATAACTCCAAAGCGCACAGTTAACATACTTCCTCGGGGGGGGATTAAACCCAACTAATGATCTGAAAAATAGAGTGATACAAATTCTGTTAATTTATCAAGCTGTCACATTTGAACAGAATATCCTTATCAAAGATTATCAGACATGAAAACACTTATATACGTTGTCACATCGAATCATTTTGAATTGTATTTTGATGAGTGCTTTTACAGATGATCACCATACTTTCTGCTAAATATGAGGTGGTAGTGTAATTTCAGATATTATGTTGGTAACATTTCAGAGGCTTCCAAGATATTGGAACAAAAGAATATATCTACAAGATTGTACAGTTGAAATACAGCTCACAGAATTTGTTGTAGGAAGGTAATGCCTTTCTTTGGCTTTACAGTTTCACACAAATTTAACCATCGTCTTTCAAAGGGATCCGCTTAGAATAAGCTTTAATTATTCATATTATCCATTCATGTCCCTGCAATATATCAACTAGATGTTTTTTTCAAATATGGAACTTATTACTTGAATGCTGAATATACAAAATTTTAACTCTTTGTCTTGCTTAAAACTGGTCTTGTCACCCGTCTTTAAAGGAAAACTCATCTGAGATGATGACATACTAATCAATACGGATTTGTTTTGAAACCTAAGGTAGCTGAACACGACGGTAGTTCATTGTCAAAGAAATCTTATTCATGGATTTGTCAAACATTATATGTTGACGAACGTTTATGGCTGCCACTTTGATTACTGCAGAACTGCTCCACAGTTGTGAAGCTTGAGTTTGGATCCTGTATGATGCACTGATTATTTAGGACTATACTCATAGGAATGCAAGTACTCTGATTTCATCCTAGCAATGAAGAACGGATACTGTTTTCTACTTATGCCATGTTTCTCTGTTGAGATGAGTACTTGGAAGTTTTCCATATTTACTTTCATGCGAGACACGAATACTTACCACTATCAGTAAAAATCCTTTTGAGAAGCGGTTGATAATAAAATAAGCTTACAACAGCTTTCAGCTGATAGGTCATTCACAATATGTTGTCAAAATATTCTCCGCAATTGATGCGAATAAAAAAAAGCAGAAATATAATATCCGTTAGTGGTTAAGATCAAACATTAGGCTTCCATTCAAGCAAGAACTATTAAATTTTTTATACGTTTATCTATTTCTTTTGCATATTTCTAAATTAATCAATTCAATGAGTTCTTGATTGGATAACCAATAAATAGTTTTTTGTAAAACTTTTCTTGTAGAATGTGTCAGATTGCAAAAAATAAATTTAAAAGAATAAAAATTTTAAAATTTTTTCAATTAGACTCTTTTTTCAACCTCACGGCCATAGTTAAAAAAACTTAGCTTTCTATTTTCTCTCCCTCTTCATAATCATTATCCTTTACTAGTACGTGTTTAATTATTTCATCGACAGATAAATTAACTGAAATAAATACCTCCTAAATATGCTCCACTTTTTCGCAAATTTTAGCCTTCTTAGATGACGTAGTTGTTCACATGGTACTGGACACCTAGATAAGATTGTTTCTAAGGAATGACTTCTTCGACATTATTAACTCAACATTTTCTAACACCTCAAATTATCATTTAATTTAACAATCTAAAACAATCTTTCTCCTATTCTTTTAACAAAAAGACAAATAGATTTTTTAAATGAATTCTTGAAATCCTTGGAGTCTTCAAGATTTACACACTATTGCATAAAAATATATTTCATTTTTTGTTTGAAATTATGGTCGATCCATTGACTGAATAAGACTTGTCACAACTATGTCTAAAGCAAATTTATCCCTCATTCAAATCTTCAACTAAGTAATGCGTATGCCGATTTTTCAATAAAAGTATTAAAATTCTTGGAGCAGTATTAAGTGATGCGTAAACATGGGCATAAATAAACTAGAGAAATATTTTTGGAACTTGTAATAACAAACTCATTTTTCCTTTGTCAATAAATATTATTCTCTAGCTCAAAATTAATTCTCATATATTTGAACTACACTGCTGGACAATTGCTAAGGACGGATAACACTATCATCCATAGCAACCACAAAATGAAAGGAAGCAAAATGTGGAAAATTAGAATAAGTGCGGGATATAGTAAGAAGAAATATGCGTATGAAAATTTTTTTATAACTTAAACACACATTTTCTCATTTAACTTATCTACAGATTAGAAAAAATTCTCAGCACTTCAGAATGTTTCCTGTATACATAGAATAAAATGTCGGATAATTTCTTTTACAGTAATATAAAATTAAGTATTAAATATTTTGTCAATACAGTTAATTCTATTTAATTAATTGAATTGAAATAAGATTGGAATAAAAGTACAAGATATATATATATATATATATATATATATATATATATATATATATATATAGGTTATTTTATCAACAATTATTTTTGTATCATGATTATAAAATATTGAACATAGCTTGAAAAATAAATGTTGGAAATTCAAATTTTGCTGATAAAATACACAAGATATTTATTTTATAATTTTATTTTCAAATAACAAAAAAAGAAAACTATGGTTACAAGTTAACTATAATTAATTTAAAATAATTATACATTGCAACATTTAATATTAGGCTTCTTAATAATTATCCTAGTTACTTAACATACCTTTTAGTGATAAATCTGATGAAAGGTAGAACAATAATAATTTTTCTGTCAACACAAATACTATAAAAGTTCTTCTTTAAGAAACATAATACAATTCATTTATTGCAATACATTAATACATATTTAGGATTGTAAAATAATTACATTTTACAGATCCAAACATTTATTTAATGTAAAAATTATTATAATATTATCAATTATATTAAGAATACATATTAATTATTATTTTAATATAATTTTGATAATATTTTTCAAAAAATAATAAAAAAGTAATGTTAAAAACATTTTGTGATTCTTTATATTTTTAATGTATATTTAAAATTTTTTATCGATGTTTGTAAGTTGAAGCTTATGTAAGTTTCTTTTATAGTTCTTCTTAATTTTTACACAATTATTTTGCTCTTGAAATTTTACATTAAATTTAAAATATTTCACGCTTGCTTTGATTTTTGAGTATAGTTTTGAGTTTGTAATAAATATTTCAGCTTAATAAAAATTTCACTAAAATCCATAGAAAAAATAAAATTTAATAAAACGCTGAAGAGAAATAAAATATCCCCATAATATTGGCATAAAATTATCATTAAAAATCCCCATTCTTACAAATTCTTTCATCGTATTTATTATAAAATCTATTTATCTACTTTCTGCTCCAAAATAACGTTACTGTATTCCTTGGATTTATAGTAAGAATTTATTTGTCGAGATATACCGTCATTGATTAGTAAAACGAAAGCTGCTCCAGTTTATTCATCTATTTTTGAGCCGTCTGTGTAGTAGCTGGGGTGGTTGGGAGGAGGCTGTAAGGTTGAATTTTTGTGCTGATTATCACTTTGATTCCTCTATGGCGTTTACCTGGGTGAATCAGATCTTTAAGAGCCTTGCCCTCATTTTGGTCTGGATGAAGAATTTCTCCATCAATGTTTACTGGTTCGTTAAGTTGAAAGATTGCTGTCTTTAATGCTTCGTATTTAAGTAGGAGGTGGAGTGGAGGAGTGCCAGAGAGGATGGTGAGGCTGATTGATGGCGTGGTTCGATATGTCCTTATGATTCGGAGGGTGAAGAGGCGTTGCAGACTGGAGAGTAGTTTTATCTTTCGTGTTGTTATATATAGAGAGAGAGGGAATGCCCAGAATGAGAGGCTGCATAAAGGATGATTCGTTGAATAATGGGGGAGTAAATGATTTTGAGGAGTTTGCCTCAAAGACCCCAGTCACACCCCATCATACATCCTATTCTTTGGGAAATGATGAGGACTTTTGTCTTTAAGTTTCAGATGTGTTGTAAGAAGAACTTATTGTCTATTGTGACCTCGAGGTATTTGAGTGATTTAGTATGTCTTAGGTTGCTGCCATTAAGCATTATTTAAGCATTAACCATTAACATTAAGCATTGGGTTGGATTTTAGAGTCCTGGATTTTTTATTAATTATCATTGTTTGTGACTTTTGTGGTGCGATAGTGAGCTAAAGAGCATTGCAAACATTTGAGAAAATCTGTAGGGATGCATTGTTGTGGCGTTTTAATACTGCTATGGTTTCACCTCTTGTGATTAGGAGTGTGTCATCTGCAAAACAAATAATTTTTGTGTGCTCCGGCCAGGTGTGTGAGACAACGCTGTGGAAGTAAATGCTCCAGAGAATCGATCCTCTTACTGATCCTTGTTGGCAACCGCGATTTTGGGGTGTTGTGGTGGTACCGCGGTCATGGATCACTAGAAGTTCTATGTTGTCCAGAAAGGAAAGAAGAGTTTTATGATGTTGGATGGAGCTGCAGTTTTGGCTAGCTCAGCTTTAAGTCGAGGCCATGCCATGAGTTGAAGGTCTTTGTTATGTCCAGACTTAGAAGCATAGAATAGTGATCTTGGGTTTGGTTGTCGTTGATTACGGCTTTTGCTGTTTGCAAGGCCAGTTCCGTCGAAAGATTCGAACGAAATCCGAATTGTCTGGGGTGAATGCAGTTGGAGACTAGTATGTGACGCTTGAAACGGTTGATGATGAGTCTTTCATATACTTTACCTATTGCTGGAAGGAGGCAGATAGGGTGGTATGAGGCGAGATTTTCTGATCTTTATTCTTTTTTTTAGAAAGAATACTATTTAGCCCTTTTTAGATTGCTTTGGGAAAGTGGAAAATTTGAGCCAGGTATTAAAGAAGTTTAGCAGGAATTTGGGATGGGCGTTGGGAATAAGTTTAACCATCTTGTTATCTATGCCGTCGGGGCCGGGTGCTTTTGTGTTGTTGAGATTCTTGATTGTGCTATTTAGCTCTATGATTATGAAGGGAGGATTTGAGTTAGAATTTAGAATTGGATAGTCTTGTAGGGTGTCTTGATTTATGAGGTTATCTGTTGGGAAGGAGAAGGTAAGCAGATCTGTAAAGATGGTGTTCGGGATGTTGTTGAATTGGCTAGTTGCATTAACAGTTTCGTACTGGCTGGGGAGGAATAGTTTACCTGTTGCTATTTTGGTTAAGGTTCCGTACGAGGAGTTGATTTTAGAGCAGTAGTTTGTCAAGCTTTTTAATTTGGCCTCGAGGATGTCCTTTTTGTAAGATCCTGGTAAAATGATTTTTGGTAAAATCCTGGCAGTTTCGGCATCTTCTGTTTATCAGCAATCGATCTGTTCTGTAGCTTTTGAGTCCCAGGAAGATTCTCTGGTTTTTGAGAAATCTTGTTACTTGGAATCTAGGCATTTCGATTACATAATTCCAAAGATTGTGTTTACTTAAGGTTTTCCGAATTTCAGTAAGTTTAATTTCCGGATCAAGATTGATGACTTGCAGGTTCTCTTTCATTGCTTTAAATAGGTTTTCTTCTTATGTATTCTCTGGGAGGTTTAAAACAATGGCCTTACTAGTTTGAGGAGCTTTGTCGTTGAATTTCACGTTTTTTTTTTTCATCAAAACTTCTTTAAGTTTGTTGGAGTCTTCATGTGATCTGCATTGGATTTCAATATATTTTGGCCTGTTGTATATCCCTTTAGGTCTGATTGTTGTCTTCAAAGCAATGAGGGATTCCATGTTATTTTGTCCGTTTTTTCAATTATTATTGATGGTTCTGTTTGGAGGGCTTCAGTGTATATTTTAGCAGGTTTGTCAGCTATTATAGGTTGTTGCAGCTTTTCTTTGGGAATTTTGATGGAGGTTTTTAATTGCAGGATTTCATTTGTTAGCTTGGGAATCATAACTGGTAAAATGGCTAATTTCCTGAATGGTATTTTGCAGGTCATTCTTAGTATCGTTTGTTTTCTGATCGTTTATTGAAGTTTGAATGGTAGACAACTCATCTAACATTCCCAACGCAGCGTTCCTAATGACTCTGGGGTGGTTTAAATTTCATCTTTTTTTTAAGGATTATGTTGTGCAGTTTATTGATAAGAATTAATGTGTCGGATGTTCCATTGGGTTGTGCACAGTCCATTTTAACTTGCGGCTGTCTTGCAGCCATGACACTAGTTTTTTCTGTGATTGAGTTTGAGCTGGAATCATTAATGCTGTAATTAAGGCCTTCCAGATCTAGGCTTGATAGGTTTGGTGAAGAATTTGAAAGTCTAGGTGTAAAAATGATTCGTTGTTTTCCATTATGACTTGTAGTAATCTATATAGTAAGTGGTTAATTTTCATTTGTATGATAGAAGTTCCTTGAAGTCAGTGTTTCTAAAGTGTAATACAGCACAATGATAAAGCGGAAGTGACCCAGATGCCACCCTTCCCGTTCCGCACAACAATCCAAGCACCCGATATACACATCGCGGGGCAGATCCCGGTGAGATAATAAGAAAAAGAATGATAATAATAAATAAATAATAATAATTATTAATAAATAAATAATAGAAAAAATTATATATGGACCGTTATGATGAAGAAGACACCTTGGGACAATAAGGTAAAATTCTGTGTGTGCTTTTCCAGCTGTCGGATATTGTAAAATTTTGCAAGAATAATTTAATTTCAAAAAGTTAGGGAAAAAATAAATAAATAAAGATAAATTATTAAAATAAAAGGGAAATGAAGTTATGTGTATGTTAGGAAACAAACTAATGACTCCAAATTTTGAAAACAAACACATTTAATTAACAAAGCAATAAAATTACAAAGGAGTCATATCTGGGTTCGCTAACAACTCTCTCATGCCTGCGTAGCACACAAAGTCTTAGTATCAATACTACAAAGAAAAAAAAAGCAGCTTCTTCAGACTGCTCCTGGCACCAACCGTCTCCCTACTCACCCTGCCCATCAGAGGCTCTTGAAATCTCAAATGCTGACTATGAAACATTACAGATTAAATTATTCCTTCATTCCCCGTAGTTTTTTTTTTTCATTCTACGGAAATCAACCTGCAATAAAAAAAGAAAAAACACATATATAAACAACAAAGAACAAAATTTATTATTGCAGATAGCCCTGATCGAAAAATATACCAAAATATCATAAAATAATTATGTAACACAAAAGAATTTTCAACGCTAGCAAAATTTTCAAATAGACACATTGTTATTATAAAAAACATAGCAATTTTTTTTCTAGAAATTATGTGCGCATGAAACAACAATTGAAATTTGTATTAAAATAAAACATTTTAATTTAATATCTGAGAAAAAAAGAAAATAATTATGCTTTTTTATTCAGCATTTTACTCAGACTCTCGGCATCCTGATCTAATTTGCCCTTTCTGTGAACAATATAAAAATTTAGGCTTTGAAGTACCAAAGCCCACCTTAAAAATCTGGGATTAGATCCTGTATGTTTTCACCAAACTAAAGGGTTGTGATCAGTTTCAATAACAAATTTATACTGACCATCTAAATAATATTTTAATTTAGTAAAAGCAAAAAATATTACTGCACATTTCTTTTCTATAGTACTATAAATCTTCTCAGACTTTGAAAAATTTTTACTCAGAAACAGGATAGGGTGTTTATTTTCATTTTGATCTCTCTGAGATAAAACTACACCTATTCCTAAGTTTGAGGCATCACTTTGAATAATAAATTGTTTTTGAAAGTGGACTGTAAAGTACAGGCTTCTTTTTAAAGTGTTTTTTTAATTTTATGAATGCCTTTTCGCAGTTATTATTGCATATTACAGTTTCCCTCTTGGAATTCCCTTTCAGCAGGTTGGTTAAAGGTGCAAGAGCTACCAAAATTCTGGTATATATTTGCGGTAGAATCCAACAAGACCTAGGAAACTACGTACTTCGGTTTTGATTGAGGGACGTTCGAAATCGGTAATGGCTCACTTTAATATTGCCTGGTGTTCTTTGACCTTGTCTTACAAAGTGTCCTAAATATTTAACACGAAGTTGTCCGAATTTGCACTGCAGGGTTTTTACACATCATTCAATTCCGCAAATCGAATCTTCTCCAGAACACATTTAAGATGTTGGATGTGATCAGACCAAGTAAGTGAATATATAGGTATGTCATCTAAAAAAGGTACATCAAAATGTTCGCAATTTTTTAATATCTCAGCCATTAACTTACTGAAATAGTAAGGGGCATTCTTCAAACCAAATGCCATTCTCAAAGGCTTATAAACATCAAATGTCGTCGTAATTGCAATTCACCTTATTAAATATTCACGGCAGCAGGCTTATGCAGAATCATGGATAAATTTTTAAGCGGGCGTAAGCGAGCATAAGACAATAGACAAGCATCAAGAAGTGCACCGACGAGCGTGGCTTCGAAAATAAAATCAAGAAATTATTCTCAAGAATACTAAATTTTGGGTTCACTAGTAGTGAAGTAAATGAATACGAAAGGCCACTGTGAATCATTTGCTCAAAAATGTTGGAGGCAGACAGCATGAAACCAAATAAACTTAAAGGACATTTCAAAACGCTTCATAGAGAATATGTAAACAAACCCAGAGAATTCTTTGAATTCAAATTAAGATTGTTTAAAAAAACTTTGTCTGTGAATGAAAAAGCTTTAATTGCCTCTTACAAAGTTTCATATAAAATAGCCAGATGTAAAAAGCCTCACACCATTGGTGAAGACCTTATTTTGCCAGCCGCAATTGAGATTGTAGAAATTATATATGGAGATAATTTTGCAAAACAATTGCAGTCTATACCTCTTTCAAATGATACTGTTGCCCGTCGAATTCCGCTAATATAGCTGAAGATGTAGAGTGTAGACTGGAGAAATGTACAGTATCAATGCATATACATAGGGGAGAAATGAAGAACCATAAGGAGAAAATACGTGAAAAAATATAAAATTTTATAAAACACTAGTTAGTCCATATCTTATTAACTATTGAATATTTTTTAAATAGTAAAACATAATTTAAGTCACAGGAATCTGCTCCGAATAAATGTAAAAAAATTGGAGTGGATTGAATAAGAATTTAATGCTAATGGCAGTTTTAAAACGAAAGATACAATAAAAAACATACTAAAAACACAAATTAGTACATTTGAAATGATAGTTTGGAAAGTCACGAAAAGTTAACTGTTGAACACATAATAATAAAAGATACATTTTTAGAAACGTTAAAATGTCCACTCCAATTTAAAATTCATTCTAGGTTGATAGGACTACTAGGGCCGAAGTTATTGAAGTGTAATTAAAAAGGTAGCAAACATTTTTCCGAAAAGCTGTTAAAAACATGGAATTTTTGCTTTAACTAACATGTTTATAACTTTGGATCTAATAATCCAATCAACACGATCTATATACCAAAATGCACTGAATCAATGTACCGAACAAAGTAAAATGACATCTGGGCATTTTAATTTGATGATAGAGAAAAGCTGATATGGAAAATTTTCGATTTATCCAATATATTTAAAGAAGCTATAAACTTCTCTTTGTCCAAATGGCACAACTCAACTACATAATACTTTATATCTATATATGATTCAAAGTGTAAGAATCAACGAGCAAGATAATAAGCCAACGACTTCCCTTTGGTGTCATCAAAAAAATGACACGCCATCTTGTAAGGACTTTCCTTCATATTTTTGAAACCAGATGGCTCTAAAAGCTTCTCCAGTGAATATTCACTTAACAGCGTCTTTTTTCTGACAAAATGGGTAAAAAATAAGCATATTTTTCCAAAACAAATTTCTGTTAAAATCGATTATAGGAACTCAAATCAAGAGTGAAAACAATTGCAATTATTGATTTTATGAAATAATTTTAGTTTTTATTTAGAGCAAAAACAACTGAATTTTTACTTAAAGCTGGCTTTTTCCCGGTGAAATATAAGAACTGGAAAAAACACTTTACAAGAATTGAATTCAGAAAAGAAAATGTACAAATGTACTAACATCTAATATCTTTTTAAAATTAAGTTTTTGTACGATAAATTTTAAAACAAGGAGACAAGCATAGTCCAAAATCACAATCGGGACAAAAATATCTTGTTTCCTTCCTCATTTGTTTTCCAGAATCATTTCTTTTCCTGCAACACACAAAGCACTGCCTCGTCGGTCTATACTTCTTTTCACTGGGAGCAATCACTTCTTCTTCTTCAGTGTCTTTCAGTCAATCGTAAGGGATTGGGCAAAATTCCTGGTCGTACTTTTTTTACATTTACTGTCCCATGTCTTTCGATAAGACGTTCTATTATATCAGGTCTAAAACTCAGATGTGTGTACTTTCCTCCATGCTTTTGATATAAAACAAAAGCATTCCACAACAATATATCCAAAAGGTGGAAGAATATTTTTTATAATATTTCTTTCCTCTCTCTCTCTCTTCTTTGTGACAGGGTAATTGGTCACATGTTGATCGATTTTGTCTACACCTCCCATGGTATTATTATATTCCATCACTACTTTTGGTTTCTTCCTTGCCTCATCCTTGTGAGATGGTACTTCAATCATTACAGGATTCTGTATTGTAGATAATAGAGATACAGGCTTCTTATCCATCCATTTGATTAGGCAGACCTTTCCTTTCTGGTACGCACAGATTTCGCCCTTTTTAGTTTTCTTGGCTGCAATTCTTTTGGAACGTCTTTTCTGGTAAGTTTGAGGGTGCCATACATATCTGTTTGATTGTTGAGAAGGATATCTGCCAGTTCTGGTGATGTGTAATAATAGTCTGTAGTTAGGCAATATCCTTTTTTCAATAGTGTGGTTGCATAAGAGTCATCACTACTTGAGAGGACTTGCACAAATGTTGGTACTTATCATCAAAAAGTGTATCTTTCCCAGTGTATATAATAAGTTGATATACATAACCTGACTTTGATTCACATAAAATAAAACTTTTTATAACGAACCGTGATCTTTTTAGAGGTATATATTGTTTCCAGTGTAATCTTCTCTTGTACAACATCAAGCTCTCATCAATTGTAACATCTCTTTCAGGTGTTATAGTTTCTCCGTATCGAGTATTCAAATGCTTGAAAACAGGCCACAGTTTCTGTAATTTTGGACACTCATGTGTTTTATCGTCATATTTGGCATCATCAGAAAAATGTAAATACCGGTGAGTAAGATGAAAGCGTCGATAAGACATAACTTTTGAAAAAAATGGACTTAAAGTTGAATGTCTCTTACTCCAATATTGCTCTACATCAGGCTTTTTTACAATTCCTTGTAAAATATCAAAAGCAAGGAAAACCTGAATTTCGTTTTTCGACGTTTGTTCCCACTTTTTTGCTCTGCTTTTCCGTCGAATATTACTATTTTAAAATAATCCGATCTGCATATTTATTTGTTTCAGAAATTATAATTTCAAGCAGATCATCATCAAAGGAAATATCAAGAAATTGTAGAGTTCCATTACTGAGATCAATATTCAAATGAACAGCTGGATTTGCAGTGAAAGGAAATCATGGTGGAGGGGAAGGAGGATTACTAATATCAAGTTCACAAAAGTTCTGAACTTAAGTTAGATCATCCGAACTTTCTGCTTCCTCATCACTAGAGAATGGGTAAAAATATTTTTAATAAAAAATAACCTAATAAATAATTTAACTTAATAGGTTTAAAAATAACTAAAAAAATAATTTAATAAAAAATAACCGAAAGCGAACTTTCATCACTCCCAGAATCATTTATAGAAATTTCAGATTCACAATCTGATTCAATATCAGAGTTATCTTCTGTGATGAGCCGCTCAGTATCACTCATTTTTCTTTAGTACAGCTCCAAATTTAAATCAAATTCAATTTGCAGCATGCAATCTACTAAGCTAGTGAAAATAAAATCGTGCCTATTCCCGCATAAAAGAAAAGCGCCAAAACATTTTTCAATCATACCTCTACTTCCTTTTCCCACGTAAAAAAAGAGCCATACACTTTTGCAATGCCTTTGCCATACACTTTTGCTCTACTGAGCTACCAGAGCCATCTGTTAGAAACATTGTATACTAAAGAAAGAAAAAATTCGGGCAAATCATTGCAAAAAAGTAAAAAAATCAGTCGCACGAGCGGCGCTCGGGCAAAACAGGGAAGGCTCCATTTCAAGTACCCGAACGGGCAAAACTGGGAAGTGGATATACTGATATTAACTTATATTACTTTGGGTTGCTTTCTGAATTGGATAATAATGTTTTCGAAATTTCCGAAGATCTTTATTGTTTTAAAATACCTCAATCATGTTTTTGTTCTGGGGTGAAAATGGTTACAAATCAGATTTTAACTTAAGAAAGAAAAATGGTTGTGCACCAAAGACATTCCAAGCAAAGATGATGTACAAATTATAGGTTTATGTTTACGTGAATTTCATCTTTAAGTTATGATGGTTTTCTTTTATCCTGATAAGCTAGTTTATCTTGAAAAATTTAAAAAATATATGTGCATTTGCATTGTTTTTTGGGGGGAGATACTTATTAAATATTTTTTTAGCAAAATATAATATCCAGATACATATCAAATACATATCTAAGATGTTTTCTTGAAATAAAATAATTGCTAATTACTCAAAATGCATCTAGTTTCAGATAATTGTATTTCTTTTGTTTATTTCCGCATAATGTATGACGAAGTAAAATTCTTGATTGGGAAATCGGTATCTCTTAAAATACAATTAATACTGGGAAATGATCAGACTCTTCCTTCGTATTCAAATCTGAGGGAGGGAAAAACCCCAGGAAAGAAGAAAGTCAATGGAATTCCCATGGATAGACCCGTAGTGTTTAATCTCATCTTCAGGTATTTAAATTTGATTTTCTCATCTATAACTGAAAACAAAAACAAATTTAGAATTTATAAATGAGTTATTTTTTTATCTCTTAAAATACAATTAATTCTACTTTTATCAACCAAAATAATTAAAACATATCACGATAAAAATATAAAAAATAATAAATATAAAAAGCTAACTATTTATAAATAAATAGATTTTTCAATATATTGGAAACTAGGTTCAGCCAATCATGAGTAATTTTTTATGCATAGCAGAACAGCATATGAAACACTTACTGCAGAAAAAAATGAATCAATATGTAATAATAAATAAATGATATTTACGGTGATGAAATGTGTACATCTTTTTTAATAATATTCAAATGAGATCAATAAGAAGTCAGATATTTAAAACAACTAAAAATCTCAGGTTTTTGCGAGAAACGTAGATCCCATTCAGTTTATTTTTGCTTGTAAAGTCTTTGAAGTCTGTAGAAAAGTGAATAACTACAGAATGACTTTAAAGGAATATAATGAAAAATAAAAGAATATTCATATTTCTGTTTAAGACTAAATAAAAGCATCATTTTAAGTCAAATTAATCGACAAAATTTGAATGAACATACACATATAATATTCATTCCAGAAACTTTGTTGTTCTGCTTATGCATGCATTCTGTTTTTAATTTTACTGAGAGCATACTTTTAAACTTTCTTTCAGGGTGTACACATACATCAAAAAGCTATTCAGCAAACTACCAAAACTAGAAGTTTTGGTTTTATCTCATAAAATATAGTACAGCTATTTATGAGATATATTTTACATAAACATAAACATACATACATACATACATACATACATACATATATATATATATATATATATATATATATATATATATATATATATATATATATATATATATATATATATATATATATATATATATATATATATCTACAAATTACTATCTCAAAGAAAAGTCCTTCATTCAAAATCAGATATGCAAAAAATGATATTTTAAGTAAATATAATAATAAATAAATATGTTAATTAAATTACTTAACGTGAATGTGTGATAAAATTAAATTATTAAGTTACAAAATAGATCATTTTCATATCTCAGTCAAAAAGATTTTGTGTGTGTGTGATATCTAATTTGATCCACTGTGATAACTTACTTATTTTCGAATGTTAAAAGATTCAATAAATAATGTATATATTTAATCTAATTTTTACAGAATAAGCTAAATAATAAAATATGATATGACAAATGCTTAATGTTCAGTGTTAAATGTTATTAAATGACGGACATTAAGATTAACTATCGTATCATAATTAAAATATAATTCTTTATTGGTTGACTTCACGATAACGGTAATTGCAGCAATTATTAATTTAGTATTCATTTTCCAATCCTGCACCACCGTTACGGTGGTGCAGGATTGCTCGTTCGGGGAGGAATTATTCTGGGTTCCAGAACTAACCTGCATGTTCAGAATGTAACCATGAGAGGCCACATCTATCGGAATGTCATTCTGGAACAACATGTACGTTTGTTTCGAGGCGCCATGGAAGCAGAATTTCTTTTTATGGATGACAACGGCCGTCCTCACCGAGCAAACACTGTAGACGAATGCCTTCAATCGGAGGATATCACCCGTATGGACTGTTTAGCATACTCACCGGACTTGAATCCAGTAGAGCATGTGTGAAAATTGCAGCCCAGTCAACCCCCTCCCACATGTCTATCGGAGCTTTGGAGTGCATTGCTTGATGAGTGGTGTAATATTAACTCACGATCAGATCGATAATTTGATACTCAGCATGCCTAGGCGTTATACGGCCTGTATTGCAACGTCTGGATGACTTACTATGTATTAACTATCATACCAACCATTTTATATTGCTTTTTGTAAATAGGTTCTTTTTTGAAATTTCCTCCAGGGAGTAAAAATCGCAATATGTATTAATGATGTCGAACATATAGCATATTTTTTGCTCTTTACCTTTTGATTAATAAATAGATTTTACAAATAAGTCACGTTTGTTTTGCTTCTGTCTCTTTCTTTGCCTGAACTTGCATTATCCTAAATTTATGGACACGAATGTATATCATCATTGTTTTGTAAAGATATTTTAAAACTAAAAATATTTTAACACTTTACAAATTAATTTTTTTCAAATTAAACTCATTTAGTTTTATAAATATCTTATAAATACAAAAGCCATTATGCATTTCAAAATGTATTGAAATTCATAAAATGAAAATTATTAGATTAATTTCAGTAGTCTAATTAAAAAAGTCATAACCTTTTTCCAAATTAATAATTTTTTTAAGTTAGCAAATTTGCAGTTGTAAGAATTGTTAATATTTAAAGATTTGGTATATTTAGATGAAAGTTTGCTAGCTACATTTGTATTTGACATGCATGACACGTCTTTATTATTTAAATTTTTTCTAATAAATTAAAAAATTGATATTTGTGAAATTTTAGAAATGTTTATTACATTCCAGCAAAATTTTTGTTATAATTTATGATCTTAGATTGGAGCACTTTTTAATTTTTTATGTAATTAATTTATTCATGGAATTTAAATTCATTTAAAATTCTGTTACCTAAAATTTGATTCGTTTGGTTTTCGTCAATGATCATTAGTAGAGAAGAAATAAGATTTCTTTGAGGAGAGCTTTCCTCCAGGAAACCTTTCTCCTTCCCACCTACCCTTTGTTCTCTCTTACCTAGCGGGGTGAACCTTCCCCCACCTTACCTTCTCCTCTCCATTACCCTCTCTCCTTAGATATTATATAATAATTGTCTATGTCTAGTCAATGAAAATAATAAGTAGAAACAATTATTTTTTATTAATAATATTATATTTTTTTATTATTCAAATCAATGAAATAGTAATAAATTTTATTTTGGTATTATGTTGTTGTTTCTCTTATAGCGACTATAGTTAAGGATAATTACTTCATTTCAAATAGCATTCATTTTAACATACCAATAATTTACTTTAAGTCATTATTTTCTCACATTTATATCTTATAAGTAGGAATTACTTAATATTCATTAACATATTTTTAATCATTTGTGCATGTGGTGGTATTTACTAATTATTTTAAGCGTTTTATTAAATTATTTTCAGAATTTCTAATATTTAAGTAAAAAGAGTGCAAAGAATTCTTGTTTGATGATTTCTATATTCTTAAGAAATAATGTTTAATTGTATGAAGTTTTTGTGTATTGATATATTTATTAACTGTTCATTACTAAATTAGCACAAAATTTTGTAATGAAAATTCATGGACATTATTTTACATTTGCTAACAATGTTGAACTCTTTATTTGTGAAGGAATATTGAAGAAGAACTCCAAATAACAAAATAGTTTCGCTTTCCTTTAATTTTTTCAGTTTATCAAATGTTTATTAATTTGTAACGAAAACCAGGTTTCTTAGTTTTAGAATCAGCAACTTGAAATTTTACTTATTTTCACCTATCGCATTTTCATTAAACCGGCTTGGTAGATTGTGTTAAATTCTATTATTAAAATTGTTAGAGGAATTTTTTTCTTCTATCAACACAAGAAAGAGTTATTGGAATCTACTATTCTATTTCCAACAAAGTTAAAATCTGGCTATTGTAAACTATTTTCCTTGAAAATACGCGTTTTTCATTGATATTACAAAAATAATCTAGCGCATGAATATTGATCCATTTTACATATTCTCTCCACCCAAAGTGATATAATTTTCGAAGAAGGTAATAAAATTTTATGAGTTTCTATTGAACTATGCGTTTGGAAAATCACCAATTGTAACAATATGTGAAAAGGAAATGAATACAAAAATTAAATATTGAAACCTCTTTTCAACCAGGCAGCTGCGTAGTACTATAAAATGATTCAAAATGCTAATAAGAATAAACTCTGAATTGGAATACATTGTGATAATAGTTGAATAGAAATCCACTTTTTTTCTCATGCATTCCAATTCTTAGGACCATTTGACTTTTATCCTTTAACATCATTGAAGTGGTGGAAAAGTAGTATTATCACTGTTCACGTTTTGAGTGTCATCACTCCCCGTGCATCGCTTATTTTTCACCACTGCGAGGAATTGGAAAATCTTTCTCATCTTCCCTCTTCCTTTTTGTCAGCGTTTCTTCACCCCTTCATCTCACATTGGTGAGAAGGGGGAATATTTTTAGGGGAAAATATCCCTCAATATGAATAAAATTCTTTGGGAAAAAGTTGAAAACAGTGCAAAGGTCAATTATGAATTTAACAATGAAATCGGTGCTACATAGGGAGTGCGAATTTTCTTACTTTAATTTCTCATCAGCTTTGTCGCTGAATTTTACTATCCATGTTGCTTGTGAATGCTTTAAGTGCTGTCTGTTACTTTAAAATCGAAATTTTATTCATAAAAGTGAATGCTTAAAGTGTCGAGCAAAATAATTTTTCCCAAGATGGACTCTGTCGAGAATATCTTTAATAAGGCTGATTTACTTTTAGTGATCAGTTATTGGCTGTCTCTGATTTTGGAGACATTTCAGTGTCACAACTTGATGACCATAACTTTGATGTGGTATGTTTACTTGTTCCATTTTTTATACAAAACCTTTTCATGCCGCAGAAATGTAAAGAGGCGTGTGAAATTGAGACATGCTCATAAAACTTATGAATCACTCAATGTAGTAAATTGTTCTAGCGAGATCAGATAATTTAAAGATTCATGAGTCAATTCTAGCCCAGCCTGTACCATCAACCATCTCCTGTAGTGAACCTGCTAGAAAATGACAACAAATTTTAAGGAATACTCAAATAATTGGGAAATCTATCTCGAGAAATAAAAATCGAAGTTTAAATACTTTTAAAATTTATAAGATTCAGCCCACAGAAGACACAAATAGTGATGTGAGAATATTTCTACATACAATTGAAAAAGAAATTTGGGACAAAATTCTGGAAGATAATATGCGAGATATAAAATGGTACCTCATAGTTTCCGTTATATTTATTAGAAAAATTTCTGTTTATGATAGTGAAAATTATTCGTCCAATTTCCGATCAAAGTGTATAAACAATCTCCCAGGACAATCTTTAAATGCAGATGAAGCTTCTGAAAAAAGTAAAGAAATATTTTATTTTTCTGATTAAATGTTTTTGCTATTATTTGATACATATTATTATTTTTATTTTTTATTAGTCTAATATTTGTTACATTTTGTTTAAATGATTGAAAACCATACATAATATTTATTAAATTTCTATTTTTATTTTTAGTGGGATAATAATATTTTTGTTTCTAAAACAAAAGTATATTTTGAAAAAATTATATTTTATAAATTTAATAATTTGAGTGCTTTTACATTTTAAAAGAAAATTATAGTTCTAACGTAAATACTTGTTTTGAAGTAATGATCTATTAATGATCTGTTTTGAAGAAATGATATTTATAATTTTATTCCATTTCTTATTATAGTTTAGTAACCCTGTGTACTTTGAGAAAATTTGTTAAATATTTTAAATTATTCATTAGTGTATTTCGTTCAACGTGAATATCATGGCTATGAGGCAAAACATATGAATTCAAAAATTATATTATTAATGAACTGTGAAAATAATTATTTCATAAATTTAATCTTGTCATCTTAAGCGAAAAATACTTAACATGATTTCAGTCATTCAAACATATTTGAAAATTTGTAATAAGTATAGAAACACACACATAAAAATGAATAACATATATTGTATCGATGTCTTGATTTTTTCAACTACTTGATTATATTTTTCTTTTACTATATTCAGCTTCATGCCCCATGTAGCTCTTGTCACTCTTGTAAATTTATTTGTTATACTATATATTTTTTCCTTTACTTCAGTTAAATGTGTTATCCAGCTTAATCTGTTATCTAGTGTAATCCCTAGATATTTTATGTTTTCTGAGTATTTAACATTTTCTTCATTATATTTTATTGTAGGTCTTCTAGTTATGTTCTTGTTAATTAAGAACAAGAACTTAAAAAAATTTAGATTTTTAACTGATATTTATTTATTATTTAACAAGTTTGAAGGAAGAAGTTTCGAATGGATTTTAGAAAAATTGAGCATGCCCAAGTAAAAACCGCATTATTTGAGCCTTTGGATGCAGCATCATACATTCCCTTACCAAAAAATATTTCTTTTGAAACGTGTACTTTTAAATATAAAGAACTATGATGGAAAATGTTTACTTTGGTATAAAAGAATATGCTTCTGCAACTTTTGCAAATAAAGATAGTTATGAACAATGGTTTTTCTTTCTACCTAAACCTTGGCACCATTTAAATGGAAACAAAAAACAACGTTTTCTTGAATATCAAGAAATACTCAGAAAATGTCTTGGGATGATGGATATTTGGATTATGCAATGTTAAAGGAAATTTTGGTTTCATGTGACTAATTCATATTCTCAAATTTTTGTGAAGGGATTAGAAAAAAGTAATGGCGTTATAAATATTAGGTAATTCAGAAATATTTAACCTAGATTATTTCACTTGTAGTAAGATTGAAGATTTACCTAAGCAGGAGTGTTCATGTTCCTTTCTCCCTATAAATTTTAAATACTGCACATTAGTAAAAGCACTAGCTTTCAAAAATTTTTAAAAAGTTTATAAAACTAAAACATATCACTCTAAAACTAGAATATCAGCCAAAGACAATTTCAGAGACTTAAAGTTTTTAGCAAAGAATAAAACTAATTCAGTTATTTTACATGGGTGCTAAAATAGATTAATAAAAGAGCGTTAACTGAATGTATAAAAAATGTTTTAAAAGGTAATGTACCTCTCAGTAAACAGTGTAAAATAAAGTTTTTTTCTTTATAAAAATACATTGAGATGGATAGCTCGTAAGTAAGCACCTCTGTATAAAAAGCGCAGGCTGCTCATTCAAAAAGGGGATGGGTTCTTAAGCTTCCTGATACCCGCTACAGTCTCAGTCTTATCAGCTCTTGTAAATGGGTCACACTGAACGATATGTTCTTGCATCGGAGGAAAGACTCCAAAAATTTGTCGAAGAAAAAGTCTCTGACTTAGATGTTCAAAAGAATTCCATCATTAAAAATGAAGAACATTACAGATGAAGAAAATTCCGCTTTATATCTTCAGGAACTGCAAAAATTTGTTAAGTTCAACCTATTCCCGTCAGAAAATCAATTCAAATGTCTACATTGAAGAACTAACGATGGAGCAATGCAATGGAAATAAGAAGCAGCTCAAATTGACATGTCGGGAACAAATGTTGCGTACCATCATGACAACCAAGGACACACACATTTGGTCCTCTGCAAAAATTACTAAAGCATAGTTGAAGCTTTACACACCTACCATATAGTCCTAACCTTGCACAATCTGATTACGTACTGTTTCAAAGAAGTGAAAAGACGCAGCATAGAGAAGTCTAATAGATTTCAATCATGTCATGCTAGTAAGAGCCAGAAATTTTATGAATCAAAAGAATTATGATGCTGCCTGAAGGGTAGTAAAGGTCATTGATCAAGACTTGGTAATACATTGTGGAATCAAGTTATATAGCTCCATGATTAATTGTCTTTGATTGACAAGAAATGAATGCCTATTACTAGTTGCCAACCAATAGTTTTACGCGCGACACTTTAATAAAACTAAAATTACCTGGAAAATTTGTAAAAATTAAGTATTTAAAATTTAAAAATCTATATGCAAGACCTAATATTTGGATAAATTATGATGAATGAAATAAGAATATTGTAATCAAAAATTTGAAAATGAAGAAATGGTTTTATATTTATTTTTCTTGGAATGTTCTTTTAAGTTTTCTTTTATTTTTAACATGTAATAACTTAATATATTTCTAAAATTTTGATTTTTCATTAAAAAATCTTATAATTTTAAAATTGAAATTAAAAAAGAAAAAAAATTACGTAATCACATGTAAAATTAATTTGTTTAATGAAATGAATACACTGGAATTACTTTTTAAAGCATATTCTTATTAAATACTTTTTTTAAAGTATTGATACATTCGAAAATCTCATTATTCTTTTTAGAAAAAATATAATTTAAGATATATTCCATAGAATGACCTTGACTTATCTTTAATACATAAAAGACACAACATTGTCCGCAAACATTGGAAGTTGTACTCTGAAAAGTGATCTTGTTCCATTTCACATTGGGAGGGTTTTGAGTAGTTTGATATATAGGGCTGATACACATAAAAGGAAGGAGGAAACCTATAAGAATCAAAAAATTCCAAACAGCTCTCATTGTCCATAATTATAGTAAGCCAATGAGATCCTTCTTTCCCATGAGTACCGGTGTTTGCTATAAAAGATATTTTTCCTTTTTTCAGGTGGCAGTTTGTCGACAGAGAAAATGATAGGGAAGTTTCTAGAAGTATTTTTATCCTTTGATAAAATACTTTTTATCTGAGAAGTATGCATTAATTTACGAAATCATATATAGTGCGTTTCTTGATTTGTTAATTTCAATTACAGATTCAAATTCTGGAAAAACTATTAATGATACTCTGTTTCTTCTAGTGCATTATTAAATTTTATTTCTATTCTCGCGTGTTACTGTGACGAATTAAATTAAAATGCTCGCCATCACAAAGATCTGGCGTTAGGTTAAATAGAAATAGGGTGTATCCTTCAGGATATTCACTGTTTTACAAGAAAATTCCTTTCGTGCTTTGAAACAAGCTTTGATGGACTCTAATATAATTTCCTTTTTCAAAGTCCAACTTCAGAGGCTGAGAAGGTTCTGGTTGTCCATCTTCATAGATACTAATAAAATTTGCATTATTATGGTTAAATTAAAAAAGGTGATTTCTTTTAATTTTCATTAAATGCTTCATTATCTATCATTGCTAGTCAATATTCTCTTGAGCATTTGACCAGAAAAAACATTGTCTTGAATTAAGAATAGCTAGATTGTGGTATTGAATAGACTTTGTAGGCTACTCGATCGATAGGGAATTTCTCTCTTGTTTACTCTAGAGCTTTGCTATGCGCAATAACTACAGCTGGGTTAACGCGAACTTTTCTAACAAATAAAGATACGTGATCAAGGGTTATTTTATAGTCAACTTCACTCATTAAACAAAATTCAGACTTGCTTCGAAAGAGCTTTAATTTAACATCAACCAGATTGAGTAAAAGTCTGTCTTGTCGAAAAAAATCAATGTTATGGTGTCCCATCATGTCAACTACAGAGATATTTTCGGTAAATTTTATTCGTCTCTTAAAACCTTCGTTTTCGTATAAACTATTAATTTTACCTACCTAATTGCAGTATCTTTGTAGAAAAGCTCACTAGATAGTTGAAAAATTTTCGCCTCTTGTCCGTGGTTTCCTTTCCAAGCAGTATCAAATGTTTCTAATATGGCATGAATCTCAGTATTCTTTGCCTAAAAGTACATCAATATATCAGTTATGTAATTTACTTATTATGATTAATTATGACTAATGGTAATTTTGTATTTCTCCAATAACATATCAAAACAATATCCTATTTAAAGTTGTTTACATGAAAAAATTGCACTTTTTTATTTTATGTTTAGTTACACAATAAAAGAATACTAGCTTTATACATTATAGAGCTTGTGAAACATTAATCTAGATCCTTCACAACATTTATGCTAACTTTTAAGTCAAAATACAATACTAAAAAAATTCTTATTCTTAAATTGGATATTGATTAGTGACCTTTCCAGAAGAGTGCTATAATTGCTCAAAAGTCTTCATCATAGAATGTTTTTCTTTCAACTATTCATTTCAATGATAATTTTTAAGGTAATAAATGCTGTGTTGAAATGAACAGTTACAAAAATATAATTAAAAATTTGTTTATAATAAGATCATATGCTTCTAGTTGAAAGAGCCAACAGTAGATGTCATATCCAACAAATTTAATCTTGAAAACTTTCTAAAATTAAACAATTACTTTCAGTTAGAAAAGAACTTTGATTACTTTTTAAATATAATGTATCCATGTGTGAAAAAGTATAATTCTAATAATTTTTTATTGTTAAATTTAGAGGTGCTGTTCTAGTCCTGACCAATTATAGTGAAGAGGCATCTTAAGTAATCATAGGGAAGAGCAACGCAGAAAGCTGAATTTTAGAAATATAAAGAAATAACATTTGCTATCAATACTGCAAAAATACATGCATTTTGTAAAATAAATATTTTAGAATAAACTGCTCTACTGTCTAGTTAATATTTTCAAAATAGAATATTTCTAGAACTGGGGACAACTTTTGTTCAAAATTAATGTCGAATTCTTAACAAATAATTCATGAGTTTGTTTTTATTTATATTGTTTCTTATGTAAAGGAAAAAAATATTTGAAGGTTTGACAGCGAGAAGAGAACTAATGTTAAAATATTCAGTAACAGTAGTTAACATTTAACTGAATATTTTTAAATAAGTATAATACAAATTTTGATACTTTTCTGTTAAATGTATAGGAATTCGTTATAAGTTAGAAATATAAAACAATTATTTTTTCTTCATTAGAGACATAAGTAGAAATATTTTAAGTGTATAAATTCTCAGTTTAGTTTCTTGTAGAAAACAAAATTTACAATTTAATTTAATTGGAATTTACTTAATAGAAAAAAATCATTTATATTTAGTGAAATAAAAAATAGTGTAAAATATAAAAATATGGATTATACTGAAAAATCGATAGAATTAATGAGTGTTAAACAATACAGATTCTCTTTAACTTGAAACAAATCAAATTAATATATTGCTAATATGATTATTTAAAATATTGCATACACGATAATTAGATTTATATGCTAAATCATTCATATATTCACAACTGGTAAGTAGTAAATATTTACTTAATTTTTACTTCATTCCTCTTTCTTTTTGAATATTAATTTCAACATAATCTGATTTTCATCACATAATTTGTAAATCTTAGATATTGTTTGAAAAAATGATAAATTTGGCACTTGAGTTTATTTTCAAAGTGGAATGCAAAATAATACACTTTAAGCATGACAATTTATTTTACTCATGTAAAATGCAACAATACAGATTGAAATGAAAAAAATTCGCACTTTTATTGTAATAATTTAAAATAGCTTCCTTTTAATTTAATAATTCAAAATAAAATCCTTTGTTATTATTATTACGAGCTACATATAATGTAGACAAACCTGTAAGCCAAGATAGGTCCTATCTTGACTGCTTAAATTGGACCAATTTCGGCAGCCAAGCTTGGTCATATCTTGGCCACCCAGATTAGTCCAATTTAGGTTGCCAAGCTTTGCCCTATCTAAGCAACCCGCATTGGTCCTATATAACGAAATGGAGACCATCCGGATTGACCCGATATAGGCCACCAATACTGGACCAAGGCATAGCCACGATTAGCCAATATAGAGCATGCCTACTTTTTAATATAGACTTTTTATATATTAACTCCATGAATAAGAACTTAGAAAGTATTTGTTAAAAATACTTATTTTCGATTTTGAAACGCAACAATATATGCGTAGCGAGAAGAAAACAACTGACTTTATCTTACTAAAAAACTTTCCCCATATACAATGTCCCAAAAAATCATCTTTCTAAATCTTTGGGACTTGGAGCCTTGTCATTTTCTTAGATTTTTAAACTTTCCATTAATTCGAAAATGAAAGCTCGAGCTTTCTGCAACTTCATAAAAGAATTCCAGATTCAATATGTCATGATAACTTCACCAGTCGTATATTGTAGAGTTATATATATATATATATATATATATATATATATATATATATATATATATATATATATATATATATATATATATATATATATATATATATATATATATATATATATAATTATACAAAATATTCAAAAATGCCATATGACACTGAAAGACTAAGCATAAGGCAGGCAGCAAATTCGTTGATAAGTCATTTTTAGGACGCCGGATCGTAGGACATATTCCGTCTCAATGACGTCATTTGGTCGGATATATGTCTCGCGCGAAGCTCAGCTAGTCGCCGAAAGTAGCTCTATCGACGGAATTGCGCTTTCCAAAATTTCCACGTGAATCGTGACAGCGATAAAGTTGCGATAGCAATTGTCGAAGTTAGCTTTGACGTCATGTATTTAAAAAATTTTTTACTAATTATCAGATGTGAAGGTTCTGTGTTTACTCTTCCGAACTATTCACGCCTACTTTTTAATATAGCTTTAATCTTTGTCGGATCACGCAGCGTGGCCGAGTGATTCATTTCAAGTAATCTATCAATATTAATTTTTAAAAATCAAAACATTTAACAGTCCGTTCAAACTATTGATATAAACAGATCAATCGTTTTTTTTTTCTCAATTTTTATTAAATTAAAGATGAAATGCATATTTTGTTTCTAAATTCAAAACAATCATTTCTTCGATTATAATATGTAAACATATATTCGATAAAATATTATTCATACTTTCGAGTATTGTTTTTCGTTGTTACTGATATTTTATTTTAATTATGCATGAAAATCAGCTACATTTTAAATTCAAAGTTTTATTGCAACGTACAACTAAATATATTATTACCTATTATGGATGGAAGTTTCTGTAAAGCGTAGAATAGAGGGCGCTACTAGCGTGGAGATCTAGAAAACTTCCTGCTTACTATTCCAATATTGTCTTATACCATTGTGCTTGTTTTCTGTAGTTTCCATTCCTTTTGAGAAATATTAAACTAAAAGTAATTATCCTATAAATTTTTTGAAATGCAGAAAGCACATAAAGGTAGTAGTTGTTACGTAGCATTTGGTTGCAAATTGCGAGCTGGAACAAATTTATTATCACAAATGAAGATGCTCAAATTTCCCATGGAACCTGATTTACAATCCTTAATTTAATTAGATAAATATTAAATCAATTCTTAAAAATAAGACTTAAATTTTAATTGCAATAAAAACCAAGATTTGTTTAAAATATTAATCAACAGCAAGTAAATAAACAAATCATAACAATTTTTTTCTACTCATTATTGATACCAATTCATATATTCTAGCATGAGCAAGAAAATTGTAATAAAATTTATAATACTATAAATGAAAGCATAAATAATACCTTGCTTAGTATTTGAAATGATTTATAGTTTTTTTTTTTTATCCGACGCCCGACCTTGGTTTTTCAACCATCAGTCTCTGTCGGGCAGCCCAATATAATCTTGAGGTGAATGAAATGTCATCTTCCGCAGAATTTCTAACTGCGACGTCCGAAAGTCCAGGGCAAGTATAAAGGTGGTCACCAGTCAAGTCCTCTAGTCCACAAAAAGGGCAGATCGGAGAGTCCTTCAAACCCAAACGGTGAAGGTGTTTTTGTAGATAATTATGCCTAGTTTTAAGGGGAAAATTAGCCACTCCTACAGCTCTGTGGAGGTTGCACGGAATAGGCTTTGTTAGTAAGGAAGCCAATGCTTTCCAATTTGTGCACACCTTGTAAACATTTCTACGATAGGAGGCTATATCTGACTTTATAAGACTTTTAACAGTATGGTACTCCAAGGCTGGAGAAGGCTGTTGTAGATCTGAGCCAGCCTTTGCCAATTTGTAAGCTGCGTCATTTCCCGCGATACCACAGTGGCTGGGTATCCATTGCAGCACAATTTGACGTAAATGATTTATAGTTCAATCGCGTGCAAAATATATTTCCTGAAATTTTGGAATAAATTGATGAAATTTAAAATTAGTTAAAGAAGAAAATGATTTACAATTGAGATAAATAATAGCAAGAGTTAGAATGTGGGTTACAGTATATCATTATTCATCAACAATTGAGAATCATTGTTACAATCACCGAAAAATATTGTAATCCATCAGGATTATTTAAGTAAAAATTAAAAACTTACGGGATCACCACTGATTGCACTCTTATTAAAAATTATGATTTTAATGGATAAAATAAAAACATTTTCGAAAACAGAAATAAATACCTGAAAATATTTAAATAAATATTTTTGCGATTGCATTGATTTTCAATGGGAAGAGATATTACCGGAAGTATTTCAAATGGCTTCCGGTTAGGGATGGGACTTTGTTACTTTTCTTGTACTTGGTACGTACTGAGTACAGTTACTTTTAAAGTAACAAGTATTTTACCGATTACTTTGCGTACTTGTTACATTTTTTGTGCTGCCATCTATCGGATTAAAATATAATGACAATTTTTTTCACGTTTTATGAATAAATAAAAATTAAATTAGTAATAAATAAATTAATAATTAATTAAAAATAAGTAATTAAATGTATAACATTTTGTATAATTTCATAAAATTAATTAATATAATTAATGTTAATTTAAATCATTATCATTTATAAATAAGCATCCAGTTAAGGTTAAAATAAGAGCTGATGTAATAATCGATAAAAATATTTCTTTTTATAAATGCAACATTTCAATAATAGCAATTTTTGTTTTTCCTGAAAAACTTTAATTTTTAGTATGAAGCAATTACACATAAGTTATTCCCTCAACAAACAATTTTTCTGTGAAAAATTTTGAACTTATATATTTTAATAAATATATTTCTTTCAGTATAAAAAATCCTAATCTTTTGTTATTTACATTTGTTTTTAGAATTTTTATCTGTTCTAAATAAATTTTCAAATTATTCGATTGTAATTTTCAAAGTTTAATTAAAATACTAAATTAGTTATGATAATATAATTTCTATTTTTCAACCAAATCATCAACTTAATTTTTTGTTTTAATTTAGTAAGATTTTCCAATTATATAAATCATTTTTTATAATTATCTAGCAAATAATGTGTAAAGAATCGCAAAGTGGGAGGATTAATCAATTACAAAGAGATTTTTTTAATTTACTTAGAAATATACAATTACTTTTAACAAAAATCAAATTAACTTTCTTATATTTTTCTATTATTAAACATTGATGAAACAATTATAGCAAAATATTTTGATACCTAATAGATAGTTATTTATTTTATAAATGACGTTTATTTGTTTATATTTTTATGAAATAGATAAACTAGATTTTCTAAAATAAAAATTGCTTAACTCACATATCTTGCTTCAGTTTCCTGAATCTTAATTTATGGATAAATAAAGTAGCTTTGCAATTAAAACTGTATTAATACTTTTTAAAAGAATATGATCATCATTCATAAAGTTACTTTTATAGTAACACAGAAATTCATTAAATATCAAAAAATGTAGAACTGTTTTACCAATAATCTAAATGTTATGTTGTTTTAATGTAAAATATTAAGTAAAATGTAATGTTTAAGACAAAATACAGGAACTAAAATACACATATTTTATTTACATCAAACTGTAATTAAAAAAATACACATGATGGTATAAATAAAGATAAAAAGTAAAAGTGGACTTAATTAAAAAAATTTTTTTCATTTCGAAGTTCAAAATTAAAATGAATAAACTACCTTTATTATGTTTCAACCAACATTTTCACTATACGAATAAAATTAATTGTATAGTAAAAAAATATAAAACAAATTTTTCCCAAATTTTAAATTCTATATATTTATATTCTACATATTCATAGTAAAATATAGTGAAATTAAAACATGGTAGAATAAAAAGTACATATATTTATATGGAATCATAATCAAAAATGCACATAATAATAAAAAAACAATGAAAGTATATTAATAGATTTAATTTAAATATTTTGTTTAAAAACTTCGAAATCAAAATAAAATACATTTGTATTTAATGAGGTTCAAATATATATGTTCATTCTATATCAAAATATTTTTTCAGTAAAAAAAATTCATTTTATACAATTTTATTCAACTATGTAAATTACTTTGATATAGAATAAACATATTTATTTCAGACTTATTAATTATTAAAAAAATACAAAACAATTTTACTACTAAAACTCTAAACTCCATAATTATATTTTAATACAAAACACTGTGAATTAAAACAATGAATGAATTTAAAAAGTACTCATATTTACATAAAAAATTAGCATGATCATAGTAACAAAAGTAACAACAAAAATTCTAATAATATACAATCTTTAATCCCTTAGAATAATTAAAATAAATTGATATTTTGTAATATATAAAAATGATTTTGAATTAAAAGTATCACATTTTATTTTCCTAGAGGTATATATTTTTACAAGTAATCACAAAGTGGATTGAAAATAGTTACAGAAGTCAAAATTTTATATTCATGTTATGCTAAATGTAATTTATTATATATGTACACAGATTATGAGAACCTTTTTTAATCTCTCCTTTTATACCGAAACACAGCTTAACCCTTAATTAGGGGCTCTATGCTTTTATCTAAATTGTCAAAGGGCCATTTTAGTATAGAGTCATATAATACTCGTGAGAAGATGGAACTTCTCACGATGGGAAATCAATCTCGTTGACAGCTGTAAAGGTGTTAACGTCCATCGAAAGTCTGTAAATAACTTGGGGGTTTCAAGCAATAACGGGGACGTTATATCCCCATTAACATCGCTCTTGGTCAAAAAATTATGTCCAGCAGACGGAAGAATGGGTCTTCATTTTAAGATCGTAAAATAGCATCAAGAATGAGATCCTCATTAAAAAGCTCATGGTTCAAAATTAATGACCAGTAGTAGACTGACACCCCACGGTAGAAGGGGAATTATATGACCGAAAAATAGATAATGTTATTTACATCGTGTTTCTTTCCTGAAAACGAGAGACCATACACTGGTGGGAAAATTGAAATAGTTCTACCCAAATTTAACGAAAACTATGAATTTTCACTAAATTTGCCTCGCTTTTTTTTTAAATCAAATATAATAAGATTTTCAGTTTTCTCATTTATGATTTATCATGATATTAGCTTAAGAGGTTTCAAAACCAATATAGTTAAAATTTATTCTTTAAAATTCAATAATATTATTTGTGTTATGTACTTGGAAATAAGATAGTTTTATTTGCTATCCACTAATGTGCAATTATATCTTAGAACTTTATCAGGAATTTCATACTATATTTTAAACTGAAATTAATATTATATTAAAACATATTTCATATTTTTCATATGTTTAAGAAATTATTATATAAAATATGTGTCTTGATATTTTAATATTTACAGTTTTTTGAGTAACGATTCTAAAAGAATGTAAAGAAATACGGTGTAATTTTTAAGGAAGTTTTATTAAAACATTTTAATCAAGATCTGTAATATAAACCAAAACTGTAAGTATTTCAATATAACTTGATATAAAACAGTTTACTTTTTTCTCCCCCATTTTACAATAACTTTGGTAAACAAAATCCTAGGATTTGCAATCATGCAAATTTTAATCTTATAATATTTTCAATATTCAATGTTATGAACAAACTATATCTGGAAATTGATTTATCATAAATTCATTCAAATATCTCGAAATTTTTTTTCAAATCTTTAAATTATATTACATTACATACATATTCAAATGTTTGCTTTATGTCATCTAAATGGGTCCAGAGCTTACGTTACGTAGTTTCAAGATATATATATATATATATATATATATATATATATATATATATATATATATATATATATATATATATATATATATATATATATATCACTGGCACATTTTCAAGAAAAATTGTAGCATATTAGGCAATATTCTCATTCTTATGATTTTTTTAAATTATGTTCTGATAAATTTCGGTTCATTTATTTAAATAGAATTATGTTATATTTTGTGCAGAAATTTATGCAAAAAGTATTTTTTTTTTTTTTTTTTTTTTTACGATTTAAACTGAATTTACCGACATAAATCTGAACTGAAAACTTGGTTTTATAAAAATAAAGGTAATTTTTCTCAATCTAATGTGATGGCGTACATTTTAATTTAGATGCTTGATTCCCAGTTATATTATTTTGAGATAAGTTAGAAATACGTATTTTCTGATTAAAATTCTAAACGAAATTTAATTTTTCTATAAAACTACTTAATATAACACATCTTAATTAATTTGCTTAAATGCAGCTCATTATGAATACTGAGCGAATGTTTTTTATTTTTTAACAGGTACTTACATTAAAGAGTAAAATTCTATATTTGAAATACAAAAAGTTCTAGAAAATTCTCAGAGTTCAGTGTTATTAATTATTTTCAAATATCTTTTCCTGTTTTCGAAAATCATCCCCCAATCATACCATTTTAAATTTTATATACGAATTGAAACTATGCATTTTTATTTATGTGAACAATTTCCCCTAATTTTTTTTCTCATTTTCAGAACAGCAATTTATGTGATTATATAACTACCGAATTTTTAATGGTAAAAATATTTTTGAAGAGAAAAAATTGTTAAAGTAAAAAATATTTAATTACTTTTAGAAATATTTTTTAAAAAATTATCTTTAAAACTAAAATATAGTAAAAAAAATTCCATTCTTTTTTTGTTCAAGCCAATAAAATAATTTTGGAAACAATGATCAGATTTAAAAAATTTAATTCAAATTAGTTAAAAGTTAAAAAATAATAAGAAAAATAAGTCAATAAATATGGAATAATATATAACAAGAATATCAGGCTTTTTTCTTATATTAGAAAGTGACATATTTAAAACAGAAGTATAACCATTAAATAAATGTGCTACGATTATTTATTTTCCCAACTCATTTATTTTATTAACAAAAACTAAACAAATGAACTTGCTTTTTTCTTCATTTCGCAATAGAAATTCCTAATGTACCCTTTCCAGCCAACACCCTCTCCTAAAATACACGCATCTCTAGGGGGTGTTGCTTCAGCCCAAAGAGATTTTCTAATTCCCAAGAATCAATTTTCTATTTTCCAGTTAAACCAGCATCTCATTTCGCTTCTCCTACCCAACCTTCCTATCATGGGAAGAGATTTCCCAAATCCTGACACAATCTCCTAATTCGTCCGTCTGTATCGATATATCGATGACATTGTTACTTGTACTCGCTTTGTCATTGGCTCTTCTGTACTTGTTACATTTAATCAAGTACACTTATTACTTTGTAACAACCACGTACTCACGTACTTGCTTATTACTTTGTAACAACCACGTACAACGTACTTGCTTGTTACTTTGTAACAACCACGTACAACGTACTTGCTTGTTACTTTGTAACAAGTACGTACTCACGTACTTGCTTGTTACTTTGTAACAAGCACGTACTCGCTGGTCAAGTACATTGTACCTGCAACTGTCTGAGGATACTCGAACTCGCGCTGACTTTGTTACTGGAAGTACTGAGTATTTGGAAGAAAAAGTACTGATTACAGGTTATTACATTCAAATACTGATTACAAAATACTTGTTACAAGTATTTCTTCCCATCCCTACTTCCGGTCAACTGAGGTTTGTTTTTGTTTACATTGAAAACTCCATCCATACCAAAGAGTAAGATATTTTAAATTTACGTTTCAGATAACTTTAACTGACTTAGAGATAATGTATTAGTTATTTAAGAAATTAATCTTCCATTTTTAATTTTACAAATATTTATTTTTGCTATAACGTCGGAAATTGCAAGGCATACATTTTGGATAATTTTATTTCGATTATATATGAAATCATCTTAAATTATTCTTAATGTTACAATTTAGAATAATGCAAATATTTTACAAATAAATACATAAATTAGATTTCAAAGTACAAATTACTCAATTTTTATTCAATTGACTATGTTATTTATTTTGAAATTGATATATATTGATTGATGAACTCATTCTAGATATTCATTAATTCAAATCCTATAATAACTTTTTTCAAATACTGGAATAATTATTTTATTTTTCATAAGTCCTTAATAAAATTATTTTGATTCCAAAGAACTGTTGGGTTAAGAACATTGTAAAATTGTTTGTATTAATTAAATCTTTCAATTTAATTTATAATAATTATGAATTAATAATTTTATGTCGTTTTATAACAAAGTGATATGTGTCAATTTCTTCAGATATATCTGTCCCATGTAATCAATAAGTGTATTTTCTCTATTTATTATAAATAATATTGTTGGAATTATTTTACAATTTCAGCAATATTATATATGATAAATAGACCCTAAGGTGGTAGTCAAATGGTTAGTGCTTTGGTTTTTAGTTCAACAAAGTTTGTTCAATTTGAATTATAGGTTGGGTGTTAGTAGCGTGTGATTCAGAATACACTTTAAACTGTTAGCCCTTGTGAGACAAAAAAAGACCACTGAATAACAAACCAACATTTAACTCTCATTTTTGTTTTAGTAACAAAATTATTTAGAAACAAAAATTGAAGTTTGACATTTCTTAGGAATATTGTGTTTGATAGCTCTTTTGTTGTTAACTTAATTGTATGAAAAAATAACTTTTGTGGAACTATGTTTCATTATAAAATTTATTTACATATATTAAGCAAATCAGTATTTTGGAAAATTGTATGTTTATTTTTAGTTTGACAAGAGTTTTTAATAGTAATTGCCTTGCTTATAATTATATAATTTTTATACATACAAAATCTTTTTTTGGTTTGATCTCGAGTTCAAGAAAATAAGAATGAGTATCTGGAATGTACATTTTTTAAAGTTTTATTTGATATTAATTTGCAATTGCATATGTTTCTTAATGTGTTATAAATTAGATAAATGTTTTTTTTATGATTAAGTTTTTAAATAATTTTTCAAAGTGTCAAATTTTAGGTATTTTTAAAGTTTTGTAACTATTAATGGATTATTGACATTTATTTATAAATTTCATTTAACTCTATTTTAATTTACATGTTATATTTTTAATTTAAATTCCTTTTTAATCATTTGTCAATATGTTTCATTTTTATTGCTTTTGTATTCTCTATATTAATGTACCATCTATTAAATAATTGTCATATGTTGGATATTTAAAATTTTATGAATTGACTCATTTTAAATTATTATAAGGAGTTTATTTTTAATTCTTATTTATGCAAATACATGCATATGTATATTTGTAGCATTTCATTATACTGGTAGTATCATGCCAAAAGTAATAATTACTGGAGCATCTGGTCTACTTGGAAGAGCAATATTTGCAGAATTTATAAAGCATGATTGGAATGTATTGGGATTTGCATTTTCAAGAGCAAAAGATGAGTTGATGAAAATTGATTTACGTGATAGTGATGCTGTAAGGGAAGTTGTAGAAAATTTTAAAGTAAGATTTGAAGTACCTTTTCGTAGAAATAATTTTTAATGGTCCTCCTATTTAATATTTTATTTACTTACAACTGTGAAAAAAGTGGTAAAATCTACAAACTAGTGTGGATTTACCATGATTTCCAATTTTTGTGCCAAGCACTGCAGTTATCTTGCCAACCTAAATTACATTTTCCACAATATCCAGTTTTCAAAATCCCACTCAAACTTGAGCTTTGAATATTACATTCTCAGCTAATTTAATTTCAAGTATTGAAATTTTGCATGTTTCTTTATAATTATTACAGAAATATTCCAAAACTAATAACTAGAAACTAATTTCATGAAGATAACATTACAAAATGAATATAAAATAACTATAAAAATCAATACTATTATTTCTACTCAGCCAATAAAGTATACAATCAATTTTTACTATTTTCTTTAAATTAATCAAAAGCATACAAACACTTCATAAATAGATTGTATACAACAATACCAAGTAAGTATTTATAATTTTACTATAAATTTAAATCAAATACATGAATGACATATTTTTATAATTAATCAGGCAGTTGTACCCACCTTAAAAAAACATCACAGTATAAATGCAATCCAGCATTGGAGAGAAGCACTAAATAAAGCTAAACCAATAATGTAAACAAGCATGCATTTTTCTGGGAACTCAAGCTTCTGATTGACAAGCATTATAATTTACAGTAAACCTAAATATATATATGTCAAATATTTCTACAGGATACCTAATAAATTATTATGTACAACAGCAATTTTAAACAACAATAAGTAAAAGTATTTACTTCAGAACTTGTAGAAGAAAACACAAATTCAATATTTCACTATCCATATTTTTTACTTGCTAAACAAAAACACTAAAATTCAAAATTTTCAGTTTGATAAATATTCAAAACTTAATATAACTTCAAACAATTAAGTTTCAATATATTGGAGAAAAAAGTAACAAAAGCTACAAGTTTACTAAAACTCCAAACAAATTTTGTGCATGGTCACAAAAGGTAATATCATAAAATTGCAAGAATCCATTCTCACCCAGTAATCTACTGGTTGGGCACACACACACTAACACCTGACTTATAGGATTTAGCCAGAAAAAATGATTATGTTTCATATTTTTAATATAATGCTTAAAATACTTTTTTTTAAATTTTTTGTTATCATAGGTTCTAATGACTGCATATAATTTTTTTATCATCCCATAATCTTCCTCATTATTAAACGATAATGTATTTTTTCCTGTATTAATAAAAAGTACAACTTAAATATATAGTGCTGAAAAGTGTTTGATTAAAATTCTTTATGTGACTAATATTTTATTAATTTATGCAGTAAATTATTTTACTTATCATTAACAATGTCTTGTTTGGAAAACCGTTTTTATTAAAGTTGCTGTACTTTTCGGCTTGAAATCTCTTAATTTGATTAAAATCTGTAAAAATTTCACAACTGTGCTTTCTGATAACTTATTTGCATATGTTCCTTCAGATTTATGTCTTAATTTTGATCTTACCACTTTTTTAGCATGTAAAAACTACACTAGGTCTGTTTCTTTTCATTATCATATTAGGAAAACTTGCATCTTTATAAAATATTAGAAGTATTTATTATATAAATTATAAGATAAGTAGATAAATTATTAGTTTATTCTTTATAAAATATTAGAAGATATGTTTTTCTAGTATATTATATTTGTGCTTAAGTTTAACTGTATTAATTTAGCATAATACAACATCATACTGTTTAGTCTCTATGACATTTTTGGCACCATGTTTTGTTGCCCAAAAATAAATATTGTATTTTCATAGTAAAAATTGAAGATTGTTTTCATTTTTTGGATTATTTTATTTCTAATACTACGCGTGATGAATGTATGCTGTACGTATTCTCAAGACTAAAAAACTTAAACCTCATTTTCTTTGTTCCTTCTTAATTTAATTGAAACAAACTTTAATTCCCTTTTTGTTTTTCTGTAGATACAGTTAGTTTTATTTAATTATCTATTACAGTCAGTCTTTTGCTCATCAGTGTCTTCAAATTTCAAAGTAAAATTACTTGAGTTGTTTTATTTGGAAGATTCATAACTGAAGCCTTTTCTTATAAATCTGTTAGTTCTGCTTAAAATATTTTAGTTCTACCGTATGTTAAAATATTAAAAATATCATCTTGTTGTCTGATTAAAATAAATGTATTTGCCTGTATATAAGATACCTCCTTTTTCATACAAATTTTTGAAGAATAAAACTTTGTTACTGATCATTATAATGAATTTACAATATTTTTAGTGTTAGGTGATACAAATGCAAAGTAATATTTCCCAAAGAGATTCACATATGTTCCATCAGATTTAAGTCTGAATTTTGATCTTACCACTTTTTTAGCAAGTAAAAAACTATACTAAGGTCTGTTTCTTTTCATTATCATATTGGAAAAACTTATATTTTGGTTTATTCTTTATAAAATATTCCCTTTAATTAATCTTAATAACACCTTTTAATCTTTGTCAAAATCTGTATACTCATCTCCAATGCTAAATGAAGACTCACTTGAAACCAATTCTAAATCAGCAGAATTCTAATGTAACAAATTGTTCTCTGTACAATCTAATGCATCATTATTAATGCCACATTACTTAGATAATTTAACCACAGTCTTTGTTATATGTAGGTTATGTTTGCTGTAAGGTGCTTTTTTTAGGTCCTCTTCCTGATCCCACAAAGTTCTTATTATTTCAGTTTGGTGATGCCTCACTATTGCTAATTTCCATGTTCATTAGCACTCACATGTTGCTTGTATGCTATGTTATAATGATGACGCTGCTTATAACTCATAACTTGCCAGCAAATTTAAGAAAATTGAGCAGTAGAAATTTCACACTTAGTTCACAAAAATGGGAAGCTTTAAACAAACCCAGCTGTGATCTTTCATGACTAAACATGAACATTTACTGAACTTTACTTAACTGTAATATTCTTGCACACTCCATAAGGAAATAAAAAAAGTTGGTTACACTAAAAAAAGGAAATTTCCTGAAATGAGTGTAATTGAACACAGAGTATCAACATATAAGATACACCTCATTTTTCAGTCCAATTTTAAAAGAAAAATTGTGTCTTGCATGCCAGTTAATACAATTCTTTTTAATTTTTTTTTTTGTGATTTTCTAAAATTTTGTGCAATTGCACTTTCCAAAATATTAATAACAGGATTTTGAATATTTGTGTATTGTTGTACTTGTTTCCTGGTCTGGTTTCTTTTATGGTAAGTTATTAAAATATGAATAGTGACAGATAATAAAATACACCCTCTTGTGACTTAATTCCCAAGCAATCATGTGATGTCACTTTCACTTGACTTCACTTGAGCATCTAAAAGTATCTGAGTATTAATTATAGATTTAAAATTCACACAGAATTTTAATAGTGAATTAAAAAACGAAATATAAAATCATGTGAAATTTAAAATTGAAATTAAAATTCTGATTAAGTAATTCACACTCTTCATTTCAACTCACTCAAGTGGATTATTTAATTAGATTACTCCTGATCTAATTAAGTAATTCACTTGAACTGAAAATGTTATTTGCAGGTTATAAAATTTTTGATTACCACTGTTCATGTAAGCTCAATTTTTTGATTAATAGGAATTTTTGAATAATTAACTTTCTTATTTTGTATTTTTCCTTGTAAAAATAAAGCGGAAAATAAGTTATAAAAAATGGAAATTAAGTTATGGCAGTTTTCATTAAAAAGAAGCTTACATCTAGTGGCTTCATCGCTGGGATTTCTATCTTAAAATTCTTTATAATACCTTGTATTTGGAGGGAGTAATTAATGATTTAAGAAGTTTTTATTCAATGGTTTTCATTAGTTTGAAGAAATCGCTTGCCAAAATTTTTGTTCATTTCATATTTGCATCATTAGTACTGTAGTTTAGTTCAATAGTTTATAGCTGAGCTAGCAACTTAAAGGTTAGTGTTGATTTTAAACTCATCATCAAATGTGATCAAATCCCACTTTAGGCTTATCTGTTTGTAATAGTTCAGAGTCCACTTTAAACAGTAGGTCCTGGTCTAACTAGCCTTCATATCCAAAAATGCCTGTAGAGTGTCAAATAAAACAACTGTGATTTCAGTTCCCCACTTTAGCATGAATGTTTGTAGTGATTCAAAGTCTACTTTATAGTGCTTGTCTAAGTCAAATTAGTCAAGTGTAAATAAATAATAATAATAAAGCAATCTAAAGACCAGGGAAGAATGCAGGTTTGGTGCGATTAACGTTTTTCACAGTGAAAACTGCACAGTTATCTCACCTAGCCAAATTACATCACCATGTGCAATATGTCATAATTGATTATTTATGCTAATAACTAGAAATTAATTTCCCAAAAATTACATTATAAAATTACAAATATAAGCTAAGTATCATACGGTCTACAACATGTGACATATGGACAATAAAGCTAAATCTCTAACTTAAACAAAGTGCATTTTTACTAAAACTTAAATTTTAATTAACCAGGGAGTGGTTAATTAAGCAAGTATTTCTTCTTCTTAACTGGCGTTATAGGCCTATGCAGACCTTAGCCTCCAATACAACCTCCTTCCACTTTTCCCGCTTCAGAGCCAAATTTTTCCAATTCTTTATCTTCATGGTCTCCAGGTCCTTTTCCACATTATCAATCCATGTTTCTCTGGATCTCCCCTTCTTGCTATTGAATAATTTACTCTTTGTTATCCTTTTTATGATATTTTTTCATCTCTGCGGTGTACGTGGCCAAGCCACTGTATTCTTTGTGATTTAATGAATCTCACTATGTCTTTGTTTGTCACTAGGTGCATTAATTTATTATTTCTTCTAATCTATACATCATTTTCAAGCCTTGGTCCATAGATTTTCCTTAAAATTTTAAGTTCAAAAATTCTAATATATTCCGAGTCCCTTCATTCAATGTCCATGTTTCTCCGGCATATGTAACGATTGGTCTAATGAAGGTTTTATAGATTAGCAAGTATTTAACAATGTAAAAAAATCAATGTAGCACTATCTACCATGGAAACAACTGGGCAATAAAGCTAAATCTCTAACACAAACAAAATTCATTTTTGTTAAAACTCCTATTTTAATTAATCAAGTATTGGGGGTCTTCTGCTTGGTCCTTGCTTGAAAATCCCAAAGACTCCACCTGGCTACTTCTATCTAACTCATAATATATGTTCCCTATTAGTACCTATTAATATTTGTTAGATTTGTTTTCACATTTGAAAGTTGATTTTTTTAATTAGTTTAACAATTTTGAATAAGTAAAATAAAACTTTTTTTAATATTCTTTTTAAATTGTTTTATATTAATTTTCAAGCTTTATTCTGTACCTAAATGTTTGTTGAATTAATAGCCATTTTAAAAATTTGATAAATGTTACCATAGAAACATTAACTTCAGAAATTAAACTTTTAAAATATATGTGTCTTAGTAATGATGAATGCTGTAAACTAAAGATTTAATAATTTGTTTGTAAATTAATCAATCAATTTGATCAGCATCTACTAATATTTTAGATGAAAAAGAAAGAAAGAAAAATTAATGAAAATTAAGAAATACAGAATATTAATTGATGTCATTCTTTCAGTTTTTGCTGTGTTTGAATAATACTTTACTTATTCTGTGCTATACTCAAGTTATTAATTTCAATCAGTATGCTGTATTCTGTTCAAAAATTTCTTCATATTCTTAACTTTTCTTATAAAAATTTCATACTCTTTGTTTACCTTTAAAATTATCACTATGATGCCATAACATAAATCCTATATTCTCTTTTTATTTGTAGCCTGTGGTAAAAAAAATTTCTCGGGTATCAAAATTATTTATCTGGAATGTAATTTAAGTACATTAATAATCACTTTAATAAACATGCAAATAATACTATATGTATTGTATGTTTATCTAGCCAGATGTGATTGTTCACTGTGCAGCAGAAAGGTCACCTGATAAAGTAGAAAAAGAATATGAAGCCAGCAGAGTTCTGAATGTTGAGTGCTCTAGAAACTTAGCAGATTTAGCAAGTAATGTGTTATGATTTGAATTCTAAATTTTTAAAACAAAATTAAAATTCATTTGTGAACTTTTCTTTCTTTAACAAAAATTTAAATATATACTTTCTTCAATTTAACACACACAGAATGGCCTATTTTATCAAATTTCAAATAAAATAGCTGTATAAAATACTCTTTTTTTATTTTCAATTGAAAGTTTTCCTCATAATTTATGCTTTATCCTACATAATTTATCCTAGGAAAGATCCCAATTCCTCTGAAATAATTTGACAAATATTTAATATTTATTTTTAACATGTGTTGGATGCATTGGTTTAGTAATAAAAATTCTGAAATCCATAATTTTCGCGATCCTATCAAAAACAGCAATTGGCATTTAAATTATTTTATAAATTTCTTATTTTAAAATAATGAAGTTATGCATTAGTTATTCATTTGCCTTCATATAATACATGAAGTATTTTTAAATAGCTTTTATATTAGGATAACATTTTAAAAATGCCTTCAAATATCAGCCTTCACTATATAGATTTGAAAATGATCATGGAATGACAAGCAAAACAGTCCTATTGTTTTTAAGGTAATAATTAGAAATCTTCATTATGTACTTTATAGTAAAAGTAAAATAAATATAAGTTATTATCATGTGTCAATTTTGCATTGAATAATCTAAAAAAATTGAAACATGTAGTATCTAATAGGAGAACTGAAATTTTGTGTTAGTAAATAAACACATAATATTTTTAAAAGGAGAAAAGTCTGATGCATCTTGATTTTAATCTATAGTAAATTTGTATGAAATTGTTTTGTTTTCATGATAGGGAAAAGCTTATACCTTTCATGTTAATCAAACAAATTGAAATTGCAGCTCTAATAGCTTAAATAATTTTTTGATACTAGTTGGAAAGAATTTTTGATAATTCTGTCTTATAAATATTTAAAAAATATTTATGTTATCCTTTTTAATTTTTTACTTTTGCATTTAATGAGTTGTTTAATGATTATTAATTCTGAGTCACCTCTTTAAATTTCTTAAATTATTGTAATCTTACTTTTAAACTGAATTTAAATCCATTTGTTTAAATGCAGTTATGCAGTGCTATTTCTTAAACTATAATATTCTTATTTAAATTTCTTTATAGAAAATTGCTAATAAATTAAAAGAAAATAATGTCCAAATCCTTTAACTGCTCCTAATAGTCTCCTAATAATTCCAAAATGTTTGCAGAATCAGTTCAGATTTCTTTCATTAAAGTTTATTTTCAAAAAGTGATTAAATTATAAATCTAAACAACATAATTTTTGTTCAAGATTTAATTATTTTGTTTGGAACTGTGTAAGTTACGTGAAATGTAAAATTCCACATTTGTGGAATATAGGTCTACCAAATTCATTTGTCATAAATACAAAGTGAGTTTTTTATATTAAGAAAAATTTTGCTTTTAATGTAATCATTTAATCTTAATGGTGTAAATTGTTTTTAGAAATTAAAAGAATTAATAATTCAGAATTTTATAAGAATCTATTATTTTTTTATAGTAAAAAGTGCTGAAAGCAATTTCAGTTAGTTACACTGAAAGATAAAAATAATTCCAATGAAAATTCTGCTTCTGATATTGTTTCATGCTGGTGGAATGGAATTCCAAACAACCTTAGACATTACTTTAATTGCCCAAACAAAATAAAAAATAGTCATAATTCTAAATGAAGTACAACTTTTTCTAGAAGTTTTCTTTATTAAAATGTAATTATTTTATTTTTGAAAATATTAGCTTTGTTTTTAATTGCAATGATTTATTTCATTCATTATGCTTTTCATGTTCATTTAGTTTTAAACTGTTTTGTCAACAATTTTAGCTTTTGTAACCATAGAAACTATATATATTCTTTTTAACATTTTAAGAGATATGCAGGGTTCATACAAGTCCTGGAAACTCTTTGAAGCTCCTGGAATTTATAAAAGATTTTTAAAGGTCCTTCAAGATTTTTTAACTCCTGGAATTTTGACTTGAAATCTTGAAAATTATGAATCACTCCTGGTATTTTTACTTAAATCTTAATCCATTTATTTTGCTAGAAAATTAAAGAAAATTTTGAATTTTTTTTTATTTTAATGTTTTAAAATTTTCAATGACACTGTCCAAAACAAAATTGAGTATTATCTCTTCATATTACGACTGGATGGTGAAGCAATCAGTCCTTGATTGGTATTGTATGCATAACTGTTGGCTAATATGAAAATCCAGTTCAACCACAATAGCTTCATGATGATCTAAGACAATAAGGACCGTATGTAGTATTTAGAATTATGTTTGTCAAGTGAAATGATGACGTATAAGGTCATGTGGTGCAATTATGCTGGTGATTTTGATTGATCTTTTTTTTCTATTTCTGTTTTCTTTATAATTTATAAAATTCACTGAATATTAATATCTAAATATAAAATTTCTGAGTTAAAATATACTTTCCATATCTTACTTGGTGAAAATTGAGTATTATTTCAGTGAATTGCAATGATTTTTGTTTATCAATAAAATAAAGTCTAAAATAAATTATTTAATATGCCTGGTGGAAAGTGTCTTTCCAATGTCAAGTGGGCTCGGTGAAAGCCATGCAAATATTATCTTTTGCATGATTTCTAAGAAACATATGCCCATTGTCTGTCTAGTTTGCAAGAAAGATTTCTGTATTTAAAATATGGGCTATTCAGCTGCCAGTTCCCATATGCAAGAAAAAGAAAACACACATATTTATTAAAGCAAGCTGTGTAGTTTCCCTTCACATGGTACTTTGGTTTGTGTGGTGATTCTTATGAATAAACAGTCCGCTTGTTTGAACAACAGTTTATTGAACATGAAATTGAATATATTCGTAATATATTGGATGTAAAAATAATTACAACTGACCTCACACATCAGTTGAAGGAATGCTTCTCTCTTATATATTTTTTATTTTTACCCCTGAGGTGAGTGTGCAACAACCCTCTGGCGAAAATGTCTGAACAATATAAGCTGTATCTGCCAAAAAATATACTCTTTTAAAAGATTTTTGTGCTGCTGCTGTTCCTGTTAACAAATGTGAACCCAAAGCATGCTCTGAAAATTTAGATTCATTGCTTTTTAAAAAGAAATTTTAAAGCCTGATATTCTATGGATCTGTAAATATTTTAACAGCAGATTCAGCTACAGTTCCTCTAGCAATATAAATTCTCTATTTATAGTAAAGTTTTTGGGCAGTACTATTGCAAAGTAATTCAATTGTGGTGAAAAAAAGTGTACTTATTTAAGTTTCTGGAATTGCACTTAATTTTTTTGAACTTTTTGAATAAAAAAATTAAGAATGCTAGTAATTCTATGCTATTTTCTTTGATGAAAGTTTAAATGATCATCTGCAGCAAAACAATTGGACTATGGACTTTTTGATAATGATATTCTTAAAACATTGTGTTACTATTCAGATTTTCTATGTCTGTTTAGCCGAGCTGGCAGCTGAATGGTTAGCGCTCTTGCCTTCAGTTCAACAGTTCGTGGGTTCGAATCCCACCTTTGGGATGGATGTTTGTAGTGGTTCGGAATCCACTTTAAACTGTAGGTCCCGGTCTAATTAGCCCTCGTGTGCAAAAAATGACCGTTGAGCGACAAACAAACAAACCAATCTAGGTCTGTTTACTGGAGATATTTTGTTTGAGAAAATGAATGAGAAGTGCTTTGAGTTATTAGTAAGTCGATTACTGCAGTTGTCAATGGATGGTTTGAATGTGAACTGGAACTTGGAAATCTGTACGAATCCTGGTTGTAACACAATGAAATTGTCAGAGCACTCTTCATTTTTATGTCTAAAGGAGTGACTTTGTTGTATCAATTTAACAGAATCACCAATTTTTATATTCAGCCAGTTGGAGTTAGTTTCCCTTGCCCCTCATTCTGTTACTCTAATAATTAAGTTTTTTGAATCTGTACCACTAATCTTGAGGTTCAGAATATGAATTTAAAGTATTAAATTTAAAGAAATAGATATTTCATTATTCCAGCTATTAATATTTAAAATGCCACTGTTATTTTATTTTCATGGAAATTAGATGATTCAAAAATTTTTAGAGAAGTTATGTAATATTTGATCTTATTTCTTAGCAGAGAGAATTTCAAGTTTTTTGTTTTTGATATATAAATCAAATATTAATATAGAAATTCTGTAGATGAAAATACATAAATTGTTTCATAAGAATATTACTATGACATATCTAATGAATTATCAGTTATTTTAAATTATGAAGTTCCTTAAATTGACCCGTTTCTTAAATACATTTGTAAAATATTTTCTTCCATGTAAAAAAAAAAATAATAATAATAATTTTAATGAAAATGTATAAGTTTAGTATATACTAATCAAATTATATTTAACAAATATTTTAATGATGGTGCATTAGTTATTATTTTTTTTTTTGTTTACATGAGGGTTTTAGTAAATTGACATTTTATGTTAGAGATATTTGGATAAAATATCAGTTGAAGAATTAGAAGTTAATAATTGCATAACTTTAAAATTAGATCTTTTTCTTGAAAATATATAATGAAGACGGCACACAAATAGTGTTTCTTGTTTTCATGTTAATCACTTTTATTCAAATCAATGTGTTTGTTTCCAGTGTAATATGGTTTTCATTTATTTTAAGAAAAGATATCTAAAAATGTTTCATATGAACTTCCAAATTGTATATTTTAAATTAAAGTAATCAATTATATTTATTCAATCTAGTTTAAATTTTCCAACTCATGTTTGCTTATGATACTTTTTGCAGGTAAAGCAAATTCTGCATTTTTGTACATTAGTACTGATTATGTTTTTGATGGTGCAAGCCCACCATATAAAGAATCGGATGTACCTAATCCATTGAATCATTATGGAATCTCTAAGTTAGAAGGAGAAAAAGAGGTGATGAAAACTAATCCAAGTATGTTTCTAAATATATATATATTATGAATTTAAAATAAGATTTAAAAAAAACTGCTTAGAGACAACACATGTTTATGCTTTGTTAAAACATTCACTTTTACTTTAATATGGTTTATGCTGACTTATTAAATTGTATATTTATTATAAAGTCCATTTAAAGATTTAAGCACTGAAGCAGATTTCTTATAGGTTTTTTAAAAACAATTTTAGTGCTGATTGAAAAATTGAATTTTTATAAAAGAAAATTATAATTGCAACATCATAAGAAAAGCATGTACAATTAAAATTTAAAATATTTAACTTTAACTTTTTGATATACCTCAGTTTTCATTTTAGTCATTTAGGGAAAATCATTTTAAATTAGGATTCATGATCTTTACTATTCTTAATCTGTATATAATTACTGATGGGCAAAATTTTCAGTGAATTTAAATAAAAAACAAAAAAGTGGGCCAGTATAATGTTTTTAGTTTTAATAATAATAAATATTACAATTGTTCTGAATAAAAATTCAACTTCATATTTAAAAATTTCTTGTACTTAAATGTGTGTTACAATACTTGAAATCAGATAAATGATGTTATATGCTTATGTGTCAAACTGTTTCTAATAGAATTATTCCTGATGTCCATTGTAGGAAACACTTGTTCACAATTTAAATTTTTGTTTCTAAGTTATTGAAACTGGAAGTCTCTTTTAAAATGTTTTTCTTTTAGTAATTATTTATAAAATTATGATATTTTTGTTAGCAATAGCTCTCAGCTGTTTGATGCGATTTTTTGATAATAACTAAAAAATCTGATCTCACTGTTTTAAAAGATGTGATAAAGTATCCAATTTCATTTATATATTGTTGAAATTCTGAAATATATGAAATCCTGAAATAATTTCCATCAACACTACATTTTAATAATTAAACTTCTATTCACTTTGTCCATGAAAACAGGTGCACTGGCAGGAGTTTAAAATGTGTGTGTAACAAATCCATGATCTTTTTAAGGAAATTGTCTGTGTGTATTATCTATTCAAAAATATGTTATGTATGTAATATGTATTTGTAAATTATTACTGTTGATTTGTTTAGAATCTATTGTTATTCTGTAAATTAAAAAAAATGTATTTTAAATTAGTGGAGAGCCAAATTGAAAACTATCTTCCTTGTTAGGGTTCCCAATTGCTATGTAATTTATATTGAAGTCAGAATTTTTTTTATAATGAAAAATAACTTATGTTTACTTATGTCGAGCACAATTCAGGGCTAGGTACAGGAAGCATGTTGGTGCAACAACAAGAACAGCTCTGTTGAATTGTTAGGTTGTCAGTAACATTAGTTCAAAAGGTTCTTAAAAACATATGGCAGTCATATTGAGAATTATAAACCATGCATGATGAATGCTAAATTGGACTTAACATTCTCTTACTTGTTGCTAAAAATTTTCATTGTGCATTTTCAGCTTTCTTTTAAACAAAATGTTTTGGTTTTATTCAGTACCTTTTCTTGCATTTGACATGCAGGATTAAAACTGTATTATATGGATACATAAGAACAAATGAATGACATTATTTTATGAAAATTAGTAAATCACAGAGCTTTTGATTGTAACACTTATATTTTTCTAATGCTGATTTTTTAATATTTTTTGATCTGAAGAAACAATTCTGAATTTTGCAAGAATGATAGGCTACATTTAAGTCCCAAAGTTTTTATGGGAACAAAAATTAAGTTTCTTGAGAATAACTCCAAAAATTAGGCAAGAATAAAGTGTATGAGATGTTAATAAGCATAAAACATCTATTATTTTATTATAAGCATTTAAAAATTAAATTTTTTGCTTATTTTATAAAATCTGAAAAGCTTGCTAACATGAACTAACAACTTCAGTTTCAGTATGTTTGGGTGTCCCTCAATTTCAATTTTAGACATTGCATTCTATTCTGTTAAAATGCTTAAGTTATAAGTAATGCAAAAGATACTGTTGATTAAAAGTCAATTGTATAGAAAGATACAATGTGATCAAAATGCTCTACTGTTACTTTAAATCAAAAACTGTCTGGAGTCTATTTGTTTAAACTACAGTAAGACCCTGCTTAACATGGGGTATACATTCCATCAAAGTAGAAATAATATGAAACAGCATTAAGCGAAGTTATCTCATGATAATTGGGTTAGGGGAAGATAGGCTGAAAATTGATCAGGTATTTTACAGTAAAATTATTAATTACATTTTTTATAACTGAAACAAAAATTTATTACTTACAAATATAGGAAAATATATAAAAATTTATAAAATTCTAAGTATGTTTACATTTCAGATCATAGTCTTCTGTATTTCCAATTTTCTGCCTTTTTATCAAGAAGATATCTGAAGTAATTTGCGTTTTCCTTTTTCTCTCTGTAAGAAGTTGTTGGTAAATGGATAAAGCATCCATAACATCTTGCCTTTAAACTTCTGCCAAAATTCTGGTATATTTCAACAAATTGGTTCGTAATTTTTGTTACAGTAGTCAAACCTGATTTTTAGAAGTGCTGATGAAAATTTTTTTTGCTCTTATTTAGAATTATCTCAATATTTTTGTGTTCTTCTTGATCCACTAATTCCTTGAGCTCGTTATTAGAAAGACTTGCACTATTTTTCTTTGACATCTTCCAAATTTACCTCATCTAAACTGATTTGTTTTGCTTATTCCACTATATCTTCCTCTGTTTCATTCATATCAACAGAGTATCCAGTGTCACCACTCTTGTTTAGATATGGCCAAATGACACCCCTTTCAAACATTTTTTGATTTCTGCTCTTGATTCAAGTTTTTTAATTTCACAATAGTGTTTAACAGACAGGCAAAAATATTCAGTGAACTATTTCTGGAAACTTTTCATAGTTATCCTTGATTTTTTAATTAGGCTCCCAAATTACAGGTAAAGTTGTTTCAGGAATGGTAAACAAGTAATAGTTTTAATTTGAAATGTCCGCTTTCATCACCATCCAGTAGAAGTGTCAAGCGCTCTTTTGCTGCTCCTGGTGAAGATTTTTCTTCACTGGATAGAAATGTTTGTTTTGGTATTCTTTTCCAAAATAGGCCTGTTTCGTCAACTTTAAAAACCAATTATGGAGGATAGTTTCCTCATTCAATTATTGTTTTTAATGTTGCTGGGAATTTTGTTTTTGTATCACCACTTGCTGCTTCTCCTGTAATCTGTATGTTATGAAGATTATTTTGATGTTTAAATCTATTAAACAATATTCGCAACAAAAGTTTTACTTTTGTCACTTGCCTCAACCTAGATGTAATTAAAAATTTTTTTCTATTATAATAAATTAGCTTAATGGCATATTGCGTTCAATTTCGTTGTCAATCTATATAGAAAAACAATTTTCTATATTTGTCACTATAAAAATCATTATATTTTATAAATTTATACCTACAATAATGACAACAAGTGTTTGAAATGATAAAAATATGTTCATATAACCCTGCAGGAAAGAAGAAACACTTCGATAAACTGTTTCAGATATCGGGAAATCTAAAGTTGCATGCAATTTCGGGAAATTCCTGCATTTCAAACAATAGAGCATTAAACCAAAACAGCACTGCTACCCGAACGTGCTACCCGAAATTGGCCTCATCTGGTTTGCCCGTACGGCATACGTGCATCGATATTTTCTCCTTTCCTTTTCTGGTTTGCCCGCATTTTTCATTATTGAAAGATAATGTCCATGTAAATGAAGTCCAGAGGAAAATGCTTTTCATCTGAGTTTTTCTATGTAGTGGGAAAGCGGGAACTTTTCTTTGAAATTTTTGTTCTTCTGTATGCCATGCTTGTGAATCTTATGGAAATTGTACCATACACAAAAAGACTTCTGAACTGTTTGGAAAATTGTAAACTTCAAAATTCACAGTAAGTATGAGAGAAATTTTTGCAGAACTTGTAAACCATTCTTTATTGCATGCAGAATGTACTTAAAAAAAGCAAACATTTAGGGGGTTTTGTGTCGAAAATTGTAAAATAAAAAATACTGTAAAAGCATTAAAAGTGAAAAAAATATAAAAGATTCTTAATATTCTATTAAGTATCGTTCTTAATTATATGCAATAAAAAATATGCCTTTTTTGGAAGCATTTCTGGTTAAATAATTGACCGCTTAAAGGGTTAATGTATCTGTTAATAAATTTTTAGACAACTTTGCACTTTTTAACAATAAACACTATTTTTCAGCAAAGAATAAAATTTTCACTATTTTTTTATACAACGTGACAGTATGACATCAAAGATTGCGAAGTTCTTGTGTCAGCTATTAGTGTGAAATGGTGGTGAATTCAATTTTGCCTTATTGAGTCGAAATAATTATAAGATAAGTATGCATTTATTGTTTTTTTTTATCAGGAAGAAAGTGTTATTTAATCAAGAATGATGTGTGTGTTTATATATATATATATATATATATATATATATATATATATATATATATATATATATATATATATATATATATATATATATATTTATTTATTGTATGTTGAAATATTATTTAAATGCTTGTTTGGAAAACTTTGTAAACTATTGATGATATGCAAATAAGATAACAATATCCAAAACATTTTATTTATTTTAAATTTCAGAATGGTCTTTCATGACTATAGGGCACAGAAATATTTTTTTCATTTCATTAATGTGCTATGTTTAATTAACTTATATAATCAGAAGTTAAATTTTCCTTGCTCAATTTTTTTTATTAGAATTCGTTTGTTACAAGTCTTAAATCTATTTCTTACATTTTTTGTTTACTATGATGCAAGTTTATGCTGTAAATGACAGTCTAAAAGTATTCTAATTGAAACAACTTAAATATTTATTTTCTTTAAACTTAGTGTAGGACCTTGTAACAGTATAAAATTGTGTTAGGATTCCAAATAAACTTGAATCCTTTTGTTTCTAAAATGTTTTTATGTTTATAATTTTTTAAGCCAATAGTCAAACATTTATTTTTCAAAAATATTTTCTGCATTTATAATATGGTTACTTATGTATTAACCTTTCAATCATTAAAGTCATTGTAAATTTCTTAACAAAATAACAGCCGCACATTTATCAATACAAGCACATTTAGTCTGTCAACTGATTTCAGATAAATTCTCATCTGAAGACGGCCAAAACAAATATAGCCCCTTTTACATTATTGAAAGGTTTATGTTCAGAGGTGGCGAAGTTTTCTTTTGAAGTGATGTCATACTTGGTACCTACATTAAATATTTCATTTTTCAAAGTATTTAAGTCACCAAGGCAAGCTTTAATACTCAGATTATTCTTCCTCACCCAATTCTTTTTAGATACTCTATAGATCTTCAGTTTCGTTTTATGAATGCTATTATCCACACCTCCTCATATAATGACTTCTAGGGGGAAATGAAGTTATTAAATACATTGAGTAGTTAGTAAGATCTCCGGTACAAAATTAAGTAAAACACATGTTGAATCCTGAGGAAATGCTTGAGCAGCGTTCAAATATTACGTAAGATTTTTGGTTAACCCTTCTTATTTTTAATGTGTATAAAAAAAGATTAATTTATAAGCTGCAGAATATAAATTAAGCATTTTTTTCATAATATTGCAACATTCCTGGATGTGCTGTTTTGCAAGACAAATGTATACAAATAATTATAATATCAAAACTAAGAATTCCTCTTTGATATTTTAAGTGATTCAAGGAATCACAGATATTTAATATTTTTCTTGTTTTATGGTTGTTTTGAGTGCTGCCATTTTCTTTAGCAATTTGAATGTTTATTGCGAATGTAAAGAAGTTGACACTAACTCATCCTGATGATGGAAGATTTTCTGCATAGATATTAATATTGCGAATACTTAAAAAGATTTATCTATAATAAGTAATCATTTAACATTATTAATTCGATTGTTTTGTACTTTTAAAATATTTCTATGTCTAAAAGCAGCTATAATCATGACCTATGAACAGAAACTAGTCTTTCTGGATATATTTTGTTCTTGTCTTGAAAAAGACTCAACTTTTCTGTGTACAATATCACTATATTGGAATTCTATTTTTTAAGACATGATCAATGGTTTATTACTTCTTAAAGAAATCAAAAATATAACAGATCAGGGCGACTCTGTAAGTGAAGCAGTTTTCTCATTGTCATGAAGTAATACCACAACGTTAAAAAAGTAATTATATGCATTTAATAAATTCAAATGTACAATAAATTTTGAAATATTGCTAAAATTACTTTAATTATTTAACTGAGTGTTGAATATTAATTTCTGAAATTTTTTAAATATGCAGTTGAAATAATAGGAAAAAAAAAACTGTTCTATAGTGTAAGGTTTACAAATATATCTTTTATTTAACTCATTTAAAAGAATCATTTTAATGAATAATAAATAGAATATCATGAAATCCTCTACCATGAAACATTTGATAAATAAAGTTTTATGATGTTTTATTTAATTTTGATTTGCATTTAATGTGAGCCCTACTGATGAATGTAAAATCAAATTCATTTTACTTTTCTTAAAAATAAGATTCTTTTTATATTGATTTTTTTATTTAAATATTTAAGAGTAAAAAGTAATGATCAATATTTTTATTTCTTTCATTTTCTTTTTAAAAATTCATATTTGTTAAATGGTTCAATGATGAAGAACATAAATACACATTAAAATAGATATTGGTTAAATGAAGTCTCGATCACTGGCTTAATCTAAGCATAAATTCACATTTTTCCTTAATAATTTTCCATACCAATGGGAATTTTGTATAATTTATTTTCTCATGTTATGAATTTTTAAATTATTTGTTAATAAACATAGTCAATATTTTTTTATAAAGTTATAAACCATGACTTTTGATTCCTACTGGCTCATATTTTGCTGTAAACATTACCTTCTATATTTGTACAATATTTCTAAAATCTTCTTTCTCCAATTTAAATTGCACCTAGTACATTTAGCCCTGAATCAGCTGTTTAATTCCTAGTAATAGTGGGCTACATATAAATTTAATGCCTTGCATAAAAAAATTTAAAGAGTTATTTAAAAAAAATTTTCTTGTAAATAATTTATAATTTATTTTCATAAACTTTAAAGCATAATTTTATTTAAATTATTTGTGATGTAAATTTGCAAGGCAACAAGTAGAATGCATGTATTTAAAGTTTTTAAATCTTTTTAATTAAGTGAAATGATTTTTTCCCATCAATCTTAAAAACATAACATGTAAAAGAAAAGGCTTGAAATTCCAAGTTCACAAGATTCAGCTTAAAATACTATATGAATGACTCAAGATTGTGCATTTGTGTGTTTAAAAATTTAGCAGTACATTTCTGAATTACTTTTATTTTATTAACTTTATCTGTAATCCTAGTTCATTTACAAACAATTTGTTTATGATTGGTATGTATTGTATGAATTATTTTTGATATTTTATTATTCCAGATGATTATTTAAACTATATATAATGCAAAGTATATGTTATAAATTAATTACATATTTTTTATTATAATCTTGAAAATAAAACATTTAATTTGAAACATTATATTGAATTTTTAAAGTTCTGTGTTTTCAATTTGTAATATGTCATTCAATTAAAATTACTTTCAATTAGCTCAGTTGTTTGTCTATATTTTTAATCAAAGAATTATCCAAAGGAATGTATGTTAATTTTTCATTTCTTCTTAGTGTTATTTAATGTAAATATATATTGAAATATCAACATGCATATAATGTTAAGAATAATTACTATTCCCCCTTTTATCAAAGGATAAATTCGAAATTAAGCAAAAAGAATCTGTAGTAAAAAATTTTCATGATATGAAAATAACTAAATTTTTATGCATTATTAATTCTGAATGAAAATCGACAATATTATATGTATTCACACCCAAAGTGGCATATATATATATATTTTGAACTATTTTTAGGTTACTTTCTTTAACTGTTCAATTGCTTGGCTTATTTTACTTTGATTATAAGTTTAGAATTTTTTTTGTTGGATTCTCATTATTCCAATCGATAATATTGTGAAATAATGCTCTAATATGCTGAAATAAGTATTATGCATGAAGCTTTATCTGGTTCTTAAGTCTTATATAGCCTTATTAACTCAATTTTCTACATTTTTTCCAATTTTAAAATGTAGGTCATTGTTTAATTAGATTTCATGTGCAAAAAATAACCTTTGTTCAACAATCAAACCTACTGAATTCCATTTTTTCCTAAATGTTAACCTTTGCTCTTATTGATAAACATCCTGGTGGTTTTATTTTTATATTTGAATTGATTCAGCTTACATTTTTCTATTATATTTTTTCTTTTCTTAGTAAATTTATTAGTGTTTTCTTAAATATTAAATAACAAAGGACAAAATTTTTTATATTAAAACCCACTTTTGAGAAACTGGGTTTATATTTATTTTTAATTAAACTGGCTTTTTAATACTTCGTATAACGTTAAGGAAATATAGCAAACAATGAGAAACCCAATAAAGCATTTCTTTTATCAGTGAAAGGAAAGATAACATTGATAATAATAAAACATTCTTAGTAAAGTTTATACAGTAAAGAATATACCAATGTAAAGTATAATGGAAATTTCTTACATTTTTTTCAACATTAAGTTTCCGATTTATTTTAGTGAAAATTAAATTGTTTATTGCAAATAATATGTCAATAAGTATAAGAAAAGACTAATTGTATTACAAAAAAAAACATTGTATTAGCCCTATTAATTATGATTTTCATAATTAAAGTTTTTTTAGATATTTTTCCTTTAATATTGCAAAAAAAAAGTTTTTTAAATAATGCATTTATTGCTTTTGTTCTGTTTTTCTCATTTTTAGAGTGTTACAGCAGAATGAAAATCTTCAAATTGTATAGAGAGTCGAAGAATTAGAAAAGAGACACGTTTTAGAGATTTGCTCCAGAGAACTCCTGATTAAGAAGGAGGACTAAATCAATGAGAAAAAAAACTTGTTAATTTAAAAATACTTAAGAAATTATGTAAATTTATTTTTGAATGTAAATAAAAAAATATAGATGCTTTCTTATTTTGAGTATCATCATAAATAAAAAAAGTATTTCTTGCACTGCTGTATCGATACTTGGATGTTTCACTTTCTGAAGTTTGCTAAATTTTCATTCTGAAGTTATAATTAATATATAACTATAGATTTGGAACAAATATCTTTTATAAGAATTAACACAACAAAACCATATTTAAGTAATAAATGTTAATCTTATATATATTATCATTTTTCTTGACTTTTTGTTTTATGCAGTTAATTGATTTGGCAAATGAAGCATCAATTTAATATACAAAGAAAATTTATGTTTTCTTCAAAATAATTATGTACAAAGAATAATCTTCAGTATCCTATAACAATTGGTTGTAATTTTTTCTGTATTCAAGTTCAAATTTTAGCAATAAATTGATATTTGTTTATATGAGCATTATTGAACAAATTTATGAATAATGTAATAAAATTTTATAAAAGTAAAAATGAGCATTTTAAAAATAAATATTGAGTATTAAAATTATTTAAAATTTGGATAATTAACATTGTCTGCTTTAGTACAAATTTGAATATTTTTTTTTGTAATCTTTCTACATAATTGTTTAAGAACTAAAGGTGCACTTAATGTCATTGGACAGTTACATGGAGAGAAACTTATGTTTTCTTAAAATAACTGCAATTATTATTAATTTAATGGATTTCTATATTAAATTTGAAAAGTATATAAATTATTTGGAGATAAAAAGGGAAAAATGTTCCACTTTTATTTGTAGAAATACATCAGTAAAAATGGCCACTGCTAACCAAAGGGCTGATGGAAACTGTATATGGGCTTATACCGCAATTACATGGGTCATACAAAGCCAATACAACATTGATGGCCACTCAGCATTGGGGAAAGCAGTCGACCTTGTTGCTGGCCTGTCATCAATGACAACCACTTTATTGTCAGAGCCAATGAGGGCAAATTGCAGTGGGCTGCTGCTGGCCAAGACAACTGACATCGCTCCTATGGGTGCCTGGCATCTTTGTTTGCTGGATTGGTTCTCATGAAACAATTTTAAACAATTGTTTAAGATTATGGAGCATTCCATCTTAAGTTGTTCCAAAATTATAACTATTAGTCAAAAAATGCTTTCATGAAACAATTCCTGCTTAGAACATTATTGGTGATAAAACATGGATCTAAGCTCTTGATACAGAAGCAATTCATATATGAAGGTAATGTTAATAGTTTTTTCCAGTCAATGAAAATCATTAGTTGAGAATTTTTTGGTATTTACTTGAAGTAAATTGTCAGAAACAAACTCCACTGAGGAGAAAATTATTGTTTTGCATAATAGTAATGTTCCTTCTGACGCTTCAATAATTCATCAATTTTCAGCAAAATAAGTAACAAAAACAACTTCATGTGTATCATTTTCTTATATTTTATCTTAACTTTTTCTTATTTTCATGGTTGAAATTGCCCATTCATAATCAGTATGAAGCCCATTAATTTGATAGAAACACTTCACTACAGGTTCTAAACAGTAGTCATCAAATCAATATTAAAAGCATTGATTTATAATTGGGCATAAAATTTTCAGAAGTATTTTGAAGTTGAAATAATTTTTAACCAATTATAGATACCATTTGATTTATGTCACTAATTTTTTTTTTTAATTATTGCTGTAATATGTCAGTCATTATTCACTGATATTTTGCATGAGAACAAGAAAATGTTTTGCAAAGAATGAAAACAAGATCACAGAATTTTTCTTTCCTTCTATATCACTTGTCTGCTTTTGTCTTTTATTTTGTTCAGATGTTTTCCAGCTTCTTTGAAATATTCCTTCATACTTTAAATTCTTAAATAACTAAATTATATTTTTAGCTTATTTTATATATTTAATAATTTTTCTATAATGTATACTTTTCATTTTGATTGTGAATTTATCATTTTTCTGGATTTATGTTATGAAATTGTGCAATTCTAAATGTTTAGTAATTTCTTTAAGGAAATTTCAAAAATTTAATTCTGTTATAGTTTCTATTTTGGTATTGTTAAAATATATTAATCTTAATATGCTAGAAATCGAAAGTGTTTAAATTTTTGCTTTAGTATAAATTTTGTTTTAAATATTATGCTCAAAATTTATTTTAGATAGTTGTGTTTTGCGTATTCCTGTTTTATATGGTGATGAAGAATACATTGGAGAAAGTGCCATTTCTGGTCTAATAAAGAGCTTATTGAAACCAAATCCAGTGAAAATATCAAATTTTGAAATACGATTTCCTTCTCATACATGTGACATAGCAACAGTTTGTGTGAAGTTAATGGAATATAAATTAAAGGTAAGTTTGTGTATCTATTAAAATATACTTTTTTAAAAGTACATAGACAATACTTTATTAATTTTATCATGTAGAGTAATTATTACACATATTCATCATGCCTTTGTTTCTAAAAAGCATTTAAAAAAAATTCCATATTCACATGTTTGATAACCTTGAAAAATAATAAAATATGTTTGTTTTTTAATTCTATGGTTTCCTATAAATATAAAATGAAATTTTCTGTTTAAAAATTTTTCTCTGTTTAAATTTTGTTTTTATAGAATATTATATTTAATGTGTGTTATTTTAAAAATGGATTAACATTTTTATTTTTCTGTTAACATTAAATTAAAGGATATTTTGTCATCGTTCAGTCATTAAAATCACTCTTTATTTTAATTATTATTTCGTTTTCACTTTTTTTTTCATCTACCTGCAAAGAATGGAAAAGTGAGTTTGATAAATTTTATTCTGATTTCTATGTTTCTTGTGCTGTGTGCATTATTTTGTGATTTGAAAATTTTTCTGCAGGATGGTAGACAAATGCATCTTTTACGTTTAGCCTATAAAATACTGGAGCAAATTTGAAGAAATAGATTTTTTTGTTGCAAATTTAGCTGAACTGCACAGTTTTTATGCTATTAAGATTTGAAAAGCACACCTCAGATATTAACTATTTTTCATTCTTTTGATTATATTGCATTTGGATGCAATGATGAACTTGTGTCAGCTTTCTGATACTGAAACACCAAACTGTAATGAAATCAGGAGTAGGTAAACTGGAACTCAATATTGAGCTAGTAAGAATAAAGGTTTCCTCAAACGATTGACACTAATCACAGAATTCCTATTGTTAATAAATTAAGTAGTATTTAGGAGTTGTTTTCATGATCTGGAATTGGCCTTCAAATGGATGTGTGAGGTAAGTTTTAATTTTGCCATTTTTCACAAGTATGTGTAATCACATAAGCAGAGTGATGCATGCATAAAGTGGTTAATCTTGTTGTGAGCAGTTGTAGATATTAGTAATAATTGGTGCAGAGTGTTACTTCATTTAGGGTGATAATACTTTTGCAGATACACTGAAGGGTTATTGTCCTCTTTGGTGTGTATTGGCTGTAAGAAATCTGGTAGCTGTACTGTAATATCATATTCTCTGCACACATTCCTCCCAGTATGTTTCAAAAGTTGTACAAAAGTCACTGAACATGATTGGTTAATTCATCTGCAGTTTTTGTGACATTTTAAGGATTGCCTAAGGAACTCATCCCATCAAGCTGTTGAAAATTGCATGATATGAAGTTGATTAGTGGCATTGAATACCAAGCAACTTGCTTAAGTTTGCAAACATGAAACTTAAAATGTCTACTTTGGTCTATTGTATTTCAAAGCACAATACTCAGTGATGAAGGAAGTATTTGCAATCATTTGTGCTTCAATGTCGCCTAGTAAATGTGAAAAACAATCGATACATGTCAGCTGATAAGTATAGTTATCCAATGAAAGTAAAATGTTCATATATCAATACAAAATTGTCCAATAAAATCCACATGCTTCATTTGCCTAAGTGAAGCTAAATTTCAAATTTATTTTAAAATAAAAGTTAAAGTTAGCTGTTACTGCTAAAGATAAAATTTCTAGTTTCCAAGCGATGTCTAAAATATTTTGTGCTATATATATATAGGTATTAGCTCAGGATCATATGGGCCACATTTGGTTTCTACTGTTTTAAACTTACAAAAAAATGCGATTGGTTGTTTGCCATCATTGGAGCATGTATTTATTATTGTGCCAATTGCAGCATTCAGTGTATCTGTCATTCATAATTTTTTAATCAGAAAATATGAAGTAAGCATATTGCATTAACAATGTCATCTTTACATTTCTTAAAACCAATAACAGAATTTTCATCCCAAAGTGATGGACTCTTGTCTTTCATTTTAGAATCTTTTAAAAACTCCTAAAATGGTACTGCCGAGCTGTCAGCCGAATGGTTAGCGCTCTTGCCTTCGGTTCAACAGTTCGTGTGAGTTCGAATCCCACCTTGGGCATGGATGTTTGTAGTGGTTTGGAATCCACTTTAAACCGTAGGTCCCTGTCTAATTAACCCTCGTGTGCAAAAAATGACAGTTGAGCAACAAACAAATCAAACCAAACCTAAAATGGTACTTGGATTTTAGGTGCTTTTGGCTGAAAACGTCTGGAAAAGCTATCAAAGCCACAAAGTGCCTAATTTGAGCTGCAGTTTTTGGCTTAGGAAAATTATAGCTTCTGTATTTTCAGGCAAAGGTTTTACACCAAACAAGCTTATCAAGCAGCCCAAAAATGACAAAGAAGAATTACCTAATACATATTTAGAAGGATTGTTTCTTCAGGTGGATAAAAATTCAGTTCATATGATTCTAATGCTCTTTTTTATTTGTGGATACAACTAAGGTATCTTCCAAAGGAGGGATACCAAAATCTAAGCCAGATAATACGCATAGATAAATCTTTGAAATGTTTGTCTGTTAGTCTCTACAACATGGTTTAAGTATGTGTGGGGAGATATCCTGTTACTAATACCCACAATTATACTAATTATTAAACTATAAAAGCATTTCATTTTATTAGTAGAACCTGATAGATGAAGAAATATTATATAACGGAAAGATATAAATAAAAATAAGTTTAGTTTATTGATATTAAACATAATAAAATAGCTTCTTGATATAAATTGATAACAGATAATAGATATTGAAATAGATTTGATAACAAATAATGTAAATATTAATTAATATGTTCTGATATTTAATATTAAATATCAGAAAAGAATATAAAAAAAGTATTTTCATTAAATGATTCATTGTCATAACTAACAAAAATAAATAAACTATAATAACAAGGCATTATGCATTAACCAAAACTTGGAAATAATGAAGTTGTGCAAGTCACCTTTCAACCTTTTTGCCACCAGCCTTTTTGTTTCTCCAAACTTGTTGCTTTTAAACATCTTTAATGTGGCTGTTTTACAAACTGTCATTAGTATGTTATTAATAGTGGTTAAATATAATAATAATTAAATACAGCAATACCAGATCATCAAAATAATAAATTTCTATTTGCATTAGCAATGCAAAGGTAGAATAGTAATCACCTGTAAGGCATAGCAGAAAAGTGTATTTAAAGAAAGAATAAGTATTTTGAATAAATGATAATTATGGTGATTAGAAAAATTATGTAAACTGTATCAAACTAAGTACTTAAAAGTACTGTGTATATACAAATTTAGGTTGTACTGGGATAACACAATGCCCTGTCTGATCACTCCCATCAACTTCAGAATTACAATAACAATAATCTCCAGTATCCCATTACAAAATGATTTCAATGAAGATAGCAACTTAATGCAATTTTGCAGTTTAGCATTATTAATAAGTTAAATATGTTTCATAGACACCTGTTAATATATCACATAAAATTAATCAATTTAATATATCACAAAAATCTATTTGATCTTTAAGTTAACATATTTACATAAATTCAATACAATTTCCATAATTTCTTTGAAAGGAGTTCATAAATAGCATGTAATACAAAACAATACTTAATTCACAACTTATCTTGTCATGTGTTGCATATCATTACAGATAATTCATAAAAAGCAGCAAGGGCTCCCGATGCACAGCATACAATATACTCAAAAAATAATGAACATATGCAGAATATTTTAATTAATTTAAATTCAAAAACAAAATATCTACACTTTTTGTAGATTAACAATTTAAAAATTCACGAGAAGAGTAATTGAAAAAAATTCAATTTTTATTAATTCTAAAATATATTTGAAATGAGTTTCTGCTGTTTAGATTTGGTGAGTGGCATGGTGAAAGCATCAGCTAAATTTAATTTTCTTCTTACAAAATTGACTTTAAACTCTTATGTATTATACATATTGCAAATGAAAAACAACTTAATATCTGTATGTTTTGACCAATAATTTTCAACTGAGATTTTACAAAATCTATAGCAGCCTCATAATTTATATAAAGAATTAAGATTTTTGGTTCATTTTTGTCATAATACCTGTTATAGCATTCATTTAGTATACCACTGAACCAAAGTGTTTCTTTAGTAGCCTTTGTGCGCTAATCTGGTCTTATTAGACTTTGTATGCCAAAAGGATTGTTGAGTGATAAACAAACCTAACCAATCTGCTTCCGTAATTGGTTAACTGATATTTTTCTCTTTGAATGTACATCAACTTATGAGATGATAGTTTTGTGATAAAACTAGTTGATCTCCGAGAGATGTTCTGTCATCTCGGTTTGCAGTAAAATCAGCATCTGAATAAACTGTAATTTTTAATTGTTTACAAGAAAGTTCTTAAAGTCTGCTGTGCTAACAACATAACCTAAAACTCTTAATAAACCATTCCAATGATACATCCCTGTGTTAAACTGAAATTGACTGAAAATATTGACATCATAAGAGATATATTCTATCTCTATATAAGAGATATAAGAGCCAAAAAAGATATGTAACCTAATACATTTCTATATAGTAATTTTGGCATTTCTTTTTCTTCCTCTGCTATAGATGGATGGGAAGTTTTATAATAAACTGAACCATTGGTTATGAGTTGTGATGAAATTGTTCTTTTAAAGCATTGAAAACGATCATGTACTTCTTCAATTTATTTGTTGATGAATAAAAACTCTTCCATTTTCTTCACCAAACTCTATGCCTTAAAGAATATAAGTCTTACCCAGTACTTTTATGTCAAAATGACCTTTTAAATTATTAACAGTTTTATCGATTGTCCTTTGATTTCTTATAAATACAACAAAATTGTCAACATTTAATATCAAAATTAAATAATATCCTAATAAATAAACACATTTGCCTCATTGAAATTTTTAACAAAACTTAATGTATTTTATAGAACTATTGTCCACCACTTTGTCGCAAACCATATGTAATTTGATCTAAAGAATAGAATTTTTCTTTCTAACTAAGTACTTCAAAGCCTGGCGGTTGTGTCAGGTGAATTCGCTTGTTTAAAGGGGCACATAGGTTTTTTTTATATCTCCCTGAAGATGATACCAACCTTGATTGGATACGAAGAACACAAAGAAAAATATGATTGAATGAAAAATCACTGCTGAAAAAGTTTCATCATATGAGATACCTTTCTCTTGTTTATAACCCTGTGCTACTAATCAAGATTTAAATCTTAATTTTTCATATTTTGTGTCTTTTAGAAGTGAATACTCACCTACATCCAGTAGGTATAGTATTTTTTGGTAAGTCTTCCAAATGCCACACTTGCTGATTCATGATGCAGAGTTATTCCTTAGATATTTAGCCATTCTTATTTTCTGTCATACAATTAAAAATTTGTTGCAAAATTGTCCATATAATTGCAATAATAAAATTGCTTTAAAAAATCTCCACTTCTGTACAGAGGTGTAAGATTTTTGCAATTGTGATTTTAGGAATGTGATAAAAAGATATGTTTAACAAAAATGAATCACATCTTTAATATTATGATTAAAGCAATGAAAAAAAATGTGAGACAATTGAGTTTAATAATTATTTTAATGGGAAATTTTCTCAAAACTTTCAAGCATTAAGAAATTTTCAAATGAATCAGTGAATGTCATTAAGTATAGAAATTAATGGTAAGCAGTTGGGGAATATGTTACCGCTTAGTCTGGACTAGCAAAAGTTGGAATGAAACTTAGTATCAACAAAAAGTTATTAAATTAAGAAATAAATATGATGAATAGTCTCATATGTTCCAGAATAACTCTTATGTGATTATATTAATTCAGTTATTGCAGTGTTCCCTGCATTAAAATAACAAAAACAATGCACACTTTTATTTGTAATGCTCAGAAATATACATTGATAATATTAAAAAAATTTATGTATTGATAATGCAAATGAATTTGTGTAAAAACAAAAAAAATAATGTGATTTGAATAAACAAGTCTTATAATCCAAGTAAATTTTCTAAAAGAAGGAAAGAGAAATTATTATGAGTAATTAAATCAGTAGAAATTTTATAAATGAATATTTACTTACTGTTTTTGTTTCATTTTTTGCTTATAATTATTTGTAAATGCAATTATTTAGTAAAACCTTCATTGTTTTTGATCCATAGATCTGTTATTTTATTATTAATTAGAGTGATTAAAGATTAAATTTTAAAATTTTGATTTTGGTTATGTAATATGATTCGTATTTTATTTTTTATATTGATTCTAGTATTTGCTCTGATAAAATAATTACATATTTTTACGACAATTTTTTTTCTACGAAAAATATCGTTAGTTTGAAGGTTAGAACAATTCTCATCATTTATTTTAAAGATACTATATCCTGTTTGTTGTGTTTTTATATTCTTACATTGATAATATAAAAAGTGCTGAATAACATTTATGTCTTTAAGCGTCTTAATTTACAATTATTTCTTATTATCTATGTTCTTTTAATTTTTTTTCTGAGGTGCATTGGTAGACAAAATGCTGAATGTACTACATAATTATTTAATAAATATTGTTTGCGTTTATCGTTATATTAAATCAATGGCAGTTATCTTAGTCTATTGTCTTACTATTACACATATAATTGTTAAACGTTAATGTAAAAAAAATAATGTTTTGCGTTAAGGAAAATGATAAGTTTTGTCTGGCCCCCAAATTATGATCTTAGTAATGAGACCTAAGCAAATCATCATTTTTAATAGTATTATTGTAAATAAATGTGCAATGAGGATTAATTCATTGTTAAGTTTATTTTTTTCTGTTTCTATTATTTTACTTTATTACGTAGTACTTATTTTATTATTTTACTTATTCAATATTTTCATTCAAATTGATAAAAAACAAATTTTTACCTATTTAAATTAAAATATTCATTATCATTTCAATGCTTTTTTAGAAAGTTTAAACCTTTTGATAGAAATTATTTCTTATGTCAGGGAATTTTAATTAGAATAATCTTCTTAAACTTTGTTGACAAATAATGTGGTGAACATGAGGATGTTGTCATAGTTTGATTTCAAAAATATTTTGATTTCAAATACTATGTCCTTAAGTTTATTATATTTTTAGAAAGTCTAAATACTCCTTTGAAAAATTAGAATACATTTTATTTTGATGATAAGATATAATTTTATTAAGATTATAATGGTCCTTGTCAGTACAATTCCAAGTCCTGTTACTATCCTGATTCACAAGTTATGCTGTCGTTAATCTATTCTTTTCAGTGTTGTCTAATCGCCATTTTGCTTGTACCCTTTAATAAATAGAAAATCTTGGGAAAATGGGGATGTCACACCAAACTTTATTGCGAAGCAAGAAGATTCATGTACTATCAAAAATTGACTCCTAATTTGGTTTACTTCTTTTAAACTGTTTTCTTCTGCATTCCCGTTGTTTATCGTTCTTAATTTTTTTTATATTTTGTTGTATTATCTGCACTCTAGTGATGTGGGGAACTGTCTTATTTGTATGGATCGATTTTCAAATAAAGGCATATAAAGGAATACAATTATGTATGAAGTCATTTCCAAAGGTGTACACATAAATAAGCGATCCATTTTGTTTGCTTCCATTTGTTGTTCATTATGTTTACTGTCAATGTAATAAAAAAATTAGCTCACTAGTTGTGATTTCATTATAGTAATCATAATCTTAATTTCGTTTTTTTAATTACCCAATAAAACGACTAAATTCTTTTAGTACTGCTGAAGCATTATTAGTTAATAAAAGTTTTCACCAAGTAACTTGCATTTCTGGTAAAGTATGTTGTCATACCTTCTAAAAGAATGGCTCATCAAAATTTCACTTTTACATTAATGTGCAAAATTTAAGGACGAAGCCAAAAAATTTTTTATAGGATATAAACTATATAAGCTGGTGAGAAGGAACAGTGGACCTACAGTGTCCGACAAGGCGAAGCCCATTACGAGCATATTATATCGAGACGGATGGCGAAACGGTAATAAGCATGCTGGCGGTGTTTGCTCAACATTTCTGGAAAGCACTTACGCAGTGTACATCAATTTCAACGACGAGTCGTTGCCTCAGTGTGATTATGTCCAAGAGACTATTTTGAGGACTTCATCCGGTAGAATCGTGGAGAAATTGGGGGAAAGTCAAAGTGTGATTAGTGTGGCTGTGGTGTTCAGGATCATTTCATAATCTTGGAAATAGCATTTCCAATAACGAGTAAATGTCCGAACACTATAGTAGTCGTCCAAACGATACCATAACAGCAGGTGACTGGTATATCCAGGGTTTGTACAAAACTCCTGGAATTTCGACTTGACTCCTTGAAAATCGTGATTACTCCTGGAATTTTTACTTCCAGGAGTCATCTTGATATATTTGTTTTTTGTTCCCAAATACTATAATTATTTTTGAGTTTTTTTTCTTTTTAAATTTTCAATCTAATTCTCCGAAAGCAAAATTGAGTTTTGGCTCTCAATGTTACCACTAGATGGCAGCATGATCTATATAAATTTTTATCGTATTCATAATTGTTGATTAAAATAAAGATTCAGTACAACCACAATAACTTCATGATGATCAAGTTCAGTTATTAATAATAATAATTGGGAAAGTCCTCCTGGAAACCTTATCTAATAGTACTATTTATTATGTTTTGAATAAATGTATTTATTTGAAAAGTTGTTATACATATTTTGAGATACTCAATAAATTAATAGATCGGAATCTAATTAAGATGTTTAAAACTTTAAAATAACCATTATTTTATTCAATGTATAATTCCGTAGTGTAAATAATATTTATTATTAAAAAAAATTTCTTTTATAGCTGTAATTTCATTGACGACTTTTGAAGTTATTAAATATAATTCTAAATAAATATTCTCATTAATTTTTGCAGTAATTTATTTTTATTATTTACAAATATAAAATATAAATGAAAGATGTTGCATATACATAATTATATGCATATTTGGTCTATAAACAAAATAAAAAGAAATATTTTATATAAATATCGATAACTGTTGTAAATTTTTGGTTTGATTCCTCGAAAAAACCCCTGTAATTTGAAATCTGTACGAACCCTGTATATCTTTCAACTAACGAGATGCAGTCAGGTGGATATTGCAAGACATATGCAACAGGTCTTTACAATCGATGTTGCGTTTTATAGCTTGGTGATTGAATAATTGTGATTTGTTTGCACAACAACCAATATTGTGTGTGCCTTAAATCCTGTTAATCAAAAGATGGCACTTTCTTTATTGCTGGGGAATACTGCAACTGGAGAGGTGAGTAGTGGAGCCGAGCATTTGCCGATGCAAGCACATTTAGTGTGTTTCAGACAAATTCTCATTTGAAGACAGCCTAAACAAATATAGCCACTCTAACATTATTGAAAGGTATATGTTTGGAGGTAGCGAAGTTTTATTTTGAAGCAGTGTCATACTTAATACCCACATTAGACATCTCATTTTTCAACGTAGTTTAGTCACCAAGTCAAGCTCTAGTACTCAGATTATTCTCCCTCACCCAATTCTTTTTAGATACTCTATAGATCTTCAGTTTCGCTGTATGAATGCTATTATCCACACCTCCTCATATAATGACTACTGGGGGGAAATGAAGTTATTAAATACATTGAGTAGTTAGTAAGATCTCCGGTACAAAATTAAGTAAAACACATGTTGAATCCTGAGGAAATGCTTGAGCGGCGTTCAAATATTACGTAAGATTTTTGGTTAACCCTTCTTATTTTTAATGTGTATAAAAGAAGATTAATTTATAAGCTGCAGAATATAAATTAAGCATTTTTTTCATAATATTGCAACATAGTACCTACAGATTCCTTTTTTTTAAAAAGTTACATTGTTGATTTTTCTATGAAAAGTTAGCCAATAAAAATGATTGTTATTTAATTATTAATGTTATACTGCAGGCAGGAACAATCGGAATATGGAAATGTTCAATAATCTTTAATGTTATATACTGATTCCACATATATCATAATATGGCTTTTGTCGATTTCCACCGCAATTTTACCTATTAAAAGCAGTATTTTTTTCAATTAAGAATATAAATTATGGAACAACCATTTTTATAACACTATGTTACAACACCAACAGAAATATTTTTCAAGTATTACAGATATTATAAATTTTTATGCTGTTTCTTACTAAGAAATTGCCTGGTTCTAGGAATTATCATTAATCCTCAATTATTGAGAATAATCAATGCTATACTGTTCTAAGTTTAGTTGGAATCATCTTGATGCAGGTTAACATTGATGTAAAGTGAAATATATATATAAAACGAAATCACTTAAATAGATATATGTGTATATTTTTAACTAGTAAAATAATCGCTAAAGTTAAACTGCCATTAATCCAGTATTTTGATTATTTTTAAATTTTAGAAATTAACTATAAATAATCGTATTTATTTTAATTCTCTAGGCTTTAGAAAAATGAATCTCATTTTTATAATATATTTAAAACAAAAAGATGAAATCTATATAAATAACAGATTCTACAGAACAAAAATCTGAAAACCATAACTAGGCAAGAAGCCGCTCATGACTTTCGGTTGAAAATGCTTGTGCTGTCAGAAAAAATTAAGCTGCAAAAGAATACTTTTACATAAATGAAATCGAAATTGTTATCATGCTATCTTTAATTGTGTTTGTGATATGTACTCTGACCTAGTACCCAAAGATTCTCTATCTGGTTTTCTATTCAACAGTGGTTCAATTCCCTACTTGGACTTTGATGTTTGTAGGGACTCGGAAACCATTTTGTAAACTTAAAAATTCCTGTCTAATTAGCTCTCATATTCAAAAAAGGACTCTTAGGCTATAAACTTGAACAAAATGAACCAATCTGCAGTAAATATTCAGAACATTTGATATTAGATTTAAGCTATAGTGGATAATGGAAAAGCAAGTTTTACGAATGTTTGTGTGAATGATTAAAAAGTTTTTTACACAAATTAATTTCAGTATTTATTTTGTATGAAAATAAATATCCGTTTGAAAAGAATACAGAAAATAGTCTTATTATTTTTCCCCAACATATATTTCTGTCTATTTTGTTGGTTTCGAATATGTTAAGGAAACCGAAAAGTAATGTTGCTTGCTTACATTAAATTCAAATGAATAAGTTTTTACTAAGTCTATTTTTAATCAATAATATAATCACCCTCGTTATCAACACCTATTGTCATCTAGTATATCCTGGATCTTAAAATTAAGTTGGTTCTGAGTGTAATCTCGACATGGTATTTTGGACATCCAAATTTTCAAATGTTTTTCCGCTTAGAAAATGTAGGGATCGGAATAAATAGAAATCAAGCTAAAGAAGAAATTGGGCTGCGAGGCCGTAATTAACATCGAAATTTATTATTTTTACCAGTGTTCATCTTGCATAGTGCAGTTTTTCATCATCGTGTTGCAGAATAATGCCCTTTCTGTTGACAATTGTTAATTACTTTTCGATTAAAGATTGGTTTAGTCTATCCAATTGTTCGATATAAAGGTCTGCATTAACAGTTTGTCCTGGTTTCAGCACTTCAAAGTGAACAATCCTGCGAATATATATACTCCACCTAACATAGAGAAGCGCCTTTTTGGGATGTAAAACCAGCTTCGCAGTATTTTGTGTGATTAATTTGGGAATAACCACTGCTTTTTATGTTTTGGATTATCGTATAGAACCCATTTTTTTGTCTTCAGTGATCAAACGGTTCTGTATGGTGCCGTTAAAGCCAAATGTTGTATGTAATGTATATATTAGCTTTATTTTCTTTGGACACATTTTGCGGGGCTAAAGCATCTGCTCTGTTTATTTTTCCAATCTGCTGTAAATGTTCCTGGATAGTCGACCAAGGTTGGTTACACGTGCTTGACATAGACTTGCTTCCACTTTTGCCTTTAAATTGTCATTGTGTTATGTTGTTGGTCTTCCTTATATATAGGAATCACACAGAGATCACAATTACCAGATTTGAACTGGGAAAACAATTTTTGTGTGGTGTTTACGAATGTCAAATGAACTCGGATAAACATCGCAAATGTTTTTGGTCACAGCTATAGCCAAAATCATTTGCGAAATTACCCTTGCGAAACAAAAAGCATTCAATGACGGATATGCTCTTTTGATATTTAGTTGGCCATTTCAGCCCAAATTTCTAAAGAAAAGTTTAATATTGGATTATTTAGAAGTGAACCAACAAACTATATATAGAAAGCAAACTAAATCATAAACTGACAATAGATGATAGATGAGAATCAAATATCGACATGCGCAGGAACGAAATTACTTTCTGACCCCACTTAGTCTTCAATAACTTTCTTTATTCACTAATTTGTTTCTGTATGTATTTTAACAATTTTGTTGATTCATGATTTTTAAAATTTTGAAGTTAGTAAAAAATTGTGCAATCGCTTTATAGTTAAGACTCATAATAGTATATAGTAGCCCCCAATGAAGTGGCCAAAAACAAAATGATTCACTGAAAGTGTAACCTATTGTTAGTCTTAAGTAATCGACATCTAACATCTTCTGACACCGTGTCTATAGCAGTACAACCCCCTTGCGGTAAAAATCGGGGCTTGGGACACAGTTCTGTTTCATTGGCCTAAATGACCAGTCTTGAATTTTTGAAACCAATGTCTTGCAATACCTTTCTCTACACTATCTTCAAACGCTTGACATTCGGCGAATTGACACCGCAGCTTTGAAGCTGTAAAACTAACATCGCCAAACAAGCTCCATTTACTTTCTTTACTGTACAAATTACGATTCATGAAATTGCTCAGTTGACCTATTTTTGTAATGGCGGATTTTCCTACTGTCGACCGACAATCGTTTAAATCTTAATATGTCCTGAAAAAACGGCTCTCCATTCCCTGTCAACTAAATGCCAAAATGCATCTTCTGAAGGAGGCAGTAGCAAGGTTTGCCAATGGCGTACAATCATGTTCGATTAGTGAGAGATCTGGCATGCACGGTAATCAAGGAAGCAGCTGTACACCCTGCCAAGGCATGTTGGCTGATGCGAGCAGTGTGCGGTCGGGCATTATCCTGCTGATAAAAGGAACTGGGCACCTCCTGAAGGTCTGCGAGTGTCACCGGCCACAGCACGTCATCCTCGTAACGTTGGGCGTTATAGTGCCGTGAATACCAACTCGGAGGTGACCTGAAATCGTACGCAATCTTCAAATCATGATGCCGCGTTGTCGTGCGGTGGGAAGTTTCACAATTGCTGCATGATTGAACTTGTCTCCGCGTCGATGCCACACTCGTACGCAGAGAATATCATCTGAGAAAACCTTGTGCCACTCCGTCGGTCATATGGCTCTAATACGGCACTGATGTTAGCAATGTGCGGTCGGGAGTTCTAGAGTTGCAGCAGGGTTTGACCTGTTTCCACGCCACATTCGTACCCGGCAATTATCACTGAAGAAACAAGCGTGGCTCATCTGAGAAGATGATCTTGTGCCACTCCGTCATTCACATCGCTCTAATCCGGAAGCATTCCAGTCGTTGGCGTCTATGCTGTCAGTTCAATCCCATCTTCTTAATGGACACTATGAGCGCATGCCACTGGCAACCAATCGACGACAAATGGTTTTGCTCGATATGGGAATTTCCAGGATTATTGCGCATGCTGCAGAATTTTGATATACGTGCTTTGCCATGGCCTCCCGTCAGGCGTGCCGACGTCACTATAGATTCACCGGCATCCCGTAAACGCTCCACATTTCCTTGTTCCAGCCACCTTTGCCACAGCCAATGCACTGTGGTTGCCTCCAGGTATCTGCAGCTACGAATAGCCGTTAGGACCAACCTGCTCATTTCACATCATTTGCATTACTCTTTAAGGTGCGTCTACTCTGAAATTTGCATAATTTTCTGTCTGCATTTTCATTGTTGGGCAGTGTATATGATTTCTTAAATCATTGACAACTGATGTGGCAGAATTATTTGTTTTATGACTTTCAGGTTACAGATTAAAAATAAGTGTAATTTCTAATTGTATCCCATTAAATTGTTTGAGAAAGTATCTACCCAAGATTTATTGCTGTTTGAATCTGTTGTGCTCCTTTCATAATTTCTTAAATCTTATATAAAATTGGGTAAGAAGCCATTGTCATACTTATGTAAACACGAGTTTCAGGAAAATTAATAAATCATGAATCCCTCCCCCTTAACCATGCTTACGAAATATTTAAAAATCCTCTGGTAATATGTCAACAGCCGTCGGGAAACGATTCTGTAGCTGAGCTCGTTGCAACAGCTTGAATGTTTCAATAACTCATTGACACTGCTATACTCAGCAGAGTCAGACAGTAAATTCCGTGTAGCAGTCTTGGCTTTAATAACCGTGTGTAGAAGCATGATTTTTTTTGATAATTTATTACTGTATGTTTAGATGAATTCAGTAGAACAAAATTTAATTTATATTTGGAATGACAAAGAACTAATCGTCTAAATGAGTCTCATTTTTCAGGAGTAAAAAAATTAAAGTTTTTACTTAAATATGATATTTATGGTTATGGTTGGCTTAATCTATAAGAATAATCTATATATTTGTATCGACGGTTTTTAAAATATACCTTTGCTCAAGTGATTTCTTTCTTTAATTAATAATCCTGAAGTTAAACTGTTTTAAAATATCCTACTTATGTAGGCTTTAAATTTATACTTATTGAATTATTATTTTATTATGAAATACTTATTGATGTCAATAAAAAATAGCAGTAAATAGTTTGCCATTCCATATATTTGCTTGCATTTATACTAATTTTATAACTTTGTTTTAGGATCCGAGTTTGAATTCGATTTTTCACTGGTGTGGTAGCGAAGCTTTTACAAAATATGAGATGATCAAAGTACTTGCTGAAGTATTATCTTTAAATGATTTGCATGTTCTCCCAGATAATAACCCAAGCTCTGGTGCACCAAGACCCAAAAATACACAACTATCTTGTGAAAGATTGCAAAATTTAGGGATTGGTCAGCATACTTTGTTTAAAGAAGGTGTAAAGTGTTACCTAAAATTTTTTTGACATGAATATGTGAATCATGTTTTTGAACCAAAATAATTAACAAAACAATTATATATTTGTTATACATTTTTTAATAAACTTTAATTTTTGTTAATCCATGTGTAATTTAATTTATTAATAGTTTGCTCAGTTAGAATTTAAAAGGGAATTGTATAATGTAATAAGACAATTGCGAGAATGTTGTAAATGATGTAATTTGGCGCTGATTATTTTGATGTAGCGCATAAAATAAATTTAAAAACCTGGATGTGTTACTAACCATCTTAATGATTTATAAATTTAAAATTATAAAGGAAATATAACTATTTCTGAGTTTAATAAATTTCATTAGTTCATTTGAAATTTAAAGCCTTATATATTCATAACTCTCAGAAAAAAACTAAGCATAGACCTTAGATTATAAAATATGAAAACTTAAAAATTATACCTTAATTTTAAATTTCACTTTAACATAAAATATTTATTAAGTTATTTGTTTAAGATTATAAATTATAAAAAACTTTGTTTAGTTAAATAAATTTAAAAAAAACATTAGAAAATGTTTTGGAGTAATACAACTCTTTTCGCAAAAATTAGAAAAATATTGAAGTGTTAATTTTCTAACTCTTTTCAGAGAAAATTTAATACCTAGTCAAGCATCGTCATTTTAGTAATAATTTTTTTAAACAGAAAATGTGATTCTATTCAATTACAAAATAAGTGATTTAATCTAGATAGTAAGTTCTAAAAATACTGAAGAAACAAATGAAAATAATTTGAGATTTCTTGTGTAACTAATTAAACATATTACAAAAAAAATTTTTTAAGTATTTCATTAGTGATAATGAATAAATTAAAATAATTCCATCATAAAATTAAATTAATCAAAAATAAATTTATAAAATTCACTAAAAATAGCGAAAATAAAATTTGTTTAAAAAAATTAATAATCAATGCAGAATTTATTTATCTGTAGAATAAATTAACAACAAATAATTCTTTATTAAATTTTATGACTTTAACTGTAAAATATAAAAATGTAGCAATGTTTAGAAGTACAAAGAAAAATAAAAAAATAGTTTATTTTCTATTTTAATTTTTTGCAGATTAATATACAATGATATTCTTAAACCGTGTTTATGTACACCAAGAACAAAATACTAAAAATATGACACAAGTTATATTTTATAGCATTTTACCATTTCATTTTATTTACATGTTTTAAAATTTTAATTCCCCACACATATACAAACTATGCAAATTACTCCGAAATTTTTTTAACAAATTTAATACAGGACAGTGAAAAAGTACTTATTATTTCAATGAAAACTTTACAATGAAGTTAAGAAATTTTGGGGAGAAATTCCATCAATTAGTTACTTAAACAAACAATGGAAATTAACATTTTCATGGAAGAAAACGCATTTAAAGATACTCAATAAATCTCCAGAAATAAGCTTCCAGTGAAAACAAGGACAACTCAAATTTTTTTAAAAAAAATGTTGCTGCTGTATGATGCCCGGCTCCTAGTATTTCCGCCTTTCAGCTCTACATAGAACGGAAGTGATGGCCTCTTCAAATTGGGTGTCCCGTCGGAACTTTGAAAGTGGTTCTTCGTAATTTAGAGCCAGGGATCAGGCAGAAGATTCCAAGACTTGGCCTGCCACACCAAAAGTATCATTTCACGTGGAAGACGCTACGACCACGACATCTTTAACGTGTCCCAGCTAACTTTAGTGAACGCGACGGATCATCTATTTGGTCGGGATTCCAACTCACTTCTTTCTTCTGGTAACGAGAGTGAACACCCTAACCAATCAGGCCACCAAGGCCTTAAATTAATATAAATAATAAATTGCTTTGAAAATAGATTGAAATTATATCTCCTGAGAAAATTAGCAGATATTTAAGGTAGACTAGAAGAATCAACATTAATGTGTAATTGATATAAATGTTTAATGAATACCTCCTTAAATTTTACTATAAAGCAAATCTATAATAAATATAAAATGAAATTAAAAGATATTCAAATAAAAATAGCTCTCCATTAATTATTAAAAAATATTTTTGATTAACAGAATTTAATTTTTTAAAAAAAAAACTATGTTGTAGAATTATACACTAAATGCATATTGTTATTCTAAGATGTATTTCAAATCAAACAATCAATGAAATTAGGGAAAAAATCAAATGTATGCAAATAGTATAAAAGATAAATTCCTACTCACAGTATTTTTTTAACCATTCATCACTGTATGCACCTTTTGGCAATAATAAGTGTATAACTAGTCATGAAACAAAATGAACTTAGGTCACAGTTAATGTGATTACGATTTTCAATATATATAACGGAATATTCCTAAATATATAAGTAAAAGTATTCGAGAGAGGAAATGTCATTTATTGACAACAAATTAACAGCAAGCATTAATGTATTTTTGGAAAATAATCCATAATTCGAAGCGAACTTAACACAAGCTGAGTATGGAAAAATTACGCATTATATATATTTATGGTTAATAAAAATAAAATATATAAGACAATAGAATTAAAATGAATTGTTTTTACAGTTAAAAAGTAAATCTCCAATAACAAATAATCACATTAAAATTTTCTAGAATTCAAAGGATTTGTTAAACATTTTTTACCACTTGCTTTTTATAAAAGGTCAGTTTTTATTCTGAAAAAAAAATCTGTTTTATCTTGTCTTCAAACAACACTGTAATGTTTTATTTATATAACAGAAAGAGTCCTATTATATATATATATATATATATATATATATATATATATATATATATACATATATATATATATATATAAAGATATATTAACGTTAAATGAAATAATATTGAAAGTAGCAAATTTAACGCTGCAGAGCTTGCAAATATTTTATATGCAGTCCTTTGAGAAAAAAATGTTTCTTGCTATAAGCAAAATAGAAACTTAAGTAATAATTTAAACTCGCTTAAGGTAGAAGTTAAGTTTGGAATAAAATCAGTTCACAGAAAATCCCTGATAAGAATATTATAGGAATATTTTTGCACCCGTTCTTTTAGAGAAGATTCTTAACGGGCAGTTGTAAAATGTGTCTTAGTTTCAATAAAACAGCTGAAATAAAAAAATATCCTGTTTTTTACAAAACAAATAGTTTAATCTACATCATAAGTGGTTAGAATAATGGAAAATAAAATCATAGATTTTGGATTTTTTCCCCAAATTCGGGGGGGGGGGATTCAAACTGAATATTCCCTCAACAAAATACTGCATTAACTTTTTATATCCTTTTATTAAAGATTTATAAAATATTAAAACATTTGTTATACATTTTTAAAATCATTTTTTAAAGGAAAATATTTTGCTTTGTTATAAAATTAATAATTTAATCTAGATATTAAATTAAAAAAAGCATAGAGTAAAGTCACCAATAATTTGATATATCTTTTAAAATAAAAATAATTTAACTAAAATATGTAAAATAAATTAAGCTGATAAATATGTTCTGTAAAAAATGAAATGGAAAAAAAAGAAGAAATTTTAACATTTAAGAAGTGATAATAAATAAAGCAATTAAAAAATAAAGTCAGTAAAAATGTCCTTAAATAAAAGATATATTTTCATTTCCAATAGCGGAGAAAGAAAATAAATGCTACCAAGAAGAATAAAAGACAAACATCAAAAAGGGACACAAAATGTAAAAGAAAGTCCGAAATCATTTCCTCAGAAGCTCTCTCGCCGCCAATATTTTGCAGTTTCGGAGTCATGTCCATGGAATAAACTACAGCGATGGAGATGGTTGCGATTCATCTCTATTCTAAAGAACATTCTTTAGAACCACATAATCGACTATCAGGATGGTCATAGATCCGTACGTGATATAATTGTTCACTCAGGCAGTCATGATCTATTATGAGACGAAAGAGGGTTACAGAATCTCGGAGAGGCTTGTCTAGTATTGCCTCTAGATCTGCCTCACTCCAGTTCTTGTTTTTTTTTCCTTTCTCGTAGTCAAGAAGCGTTATTAATTTTCATTATTTGTTGTCGTTGTTACTAATGACACTTGGACAAGCCAAGCTCGCTATGCCTTGGCTATGCGAATATAAGTCAACTGGGAGCGACTTTCGTTTTAATCAGAGCACCATGAAGGTGAAAGTACGACTTTGCTCTACACACATGCCATAGGAACCCGTTTATAGGGTAGGCAACCATTCACACCTCATTCATACAAGAAAAGGACAAAGGATAGATAGAAAGAGAGAGAGTACATCCATGCCCAAATCGGGATTCGAACCCAGGACCTCCTTATCCGCAGTCAGGCACGCTGACCACTAGACAAGTTGGATGGCTCATTATTTGTTTTATGTATAGCTTCACGGAGTGGTAGGACAACCCAGAGCAATTTGGCGGAACCATTTGAGTGTCCTTATGAACAAGGGAATCAACCTCCCTGTTGCCGAAAATGCCACAATGCCTGGGAATCCACTAAATGGTAACAGTTTTGTTCTTCTGTACTAGAAGTCTAATGAACTCCCGGCACAGGAGTATACTAGCAGATATTGTGTTTCCTTAACCTGGAAATCAGAGACTAAAACAACTTTTTCATACTTATTATGAACAGCCAATAGTTGTTTCAATGCAATAAATAAAGAGTGAACTTCAACATATAAAGTAGCTCTTAATTTCTCGGCAGATGCATAGAATGAAAACAAATCAAAAAAGACTCTAGAACTTGCTGTCATGTGTGATTCAAAACAGGAGCCATGAGTATAAACATGTAGCCAATGATCATCTGGGAATTCAGTATGAATGATCTCCAAAGCAAAGGATTTCAGACTTCAGGAGCTGTATGATGTCATTTTTAAGATTAAGATTTGTTTCAATCCCTCTTAGCTGAATAGGTTTTTGTACTTTTATATTTTTCTGAGCCACATCGCAAAATTATAAATTTTCTCTTTGACACAGTATTTTTTAGGTAAAATCGAGTTGAGTTTTTAAGTTACTTGTTTTTGGTTGATAGTTGATCCAAAAAAAGATGCCTCCGCAAAAGGTGCCTCGTTTTTTAGGTGCCTCGTAATTTTGAACCATGGTCAGGTGACGAGGCAACACCTGAGCTGGCACCTTCCTCTCCACATCCACGCCACACCAGCGTAAGGACTTTGGACGTTACAGATTAACGTGGACACGTCCCAAACCTACAGAGTTCCAGCAACCTAGTGAAGGAGAGTACACCGTGGTCACCCTCCCAACCACAGCCCGCGGCAAATGATGCTTCACTTTGCTGAGCTTACGGTAAGCGGCGTGAAGCTACTGAGCCACTGGAGCTCTGGTATTTATGTAGTTCCTGATAATGATAGTTAATCTTATTATCGAACGAACCTTATCGATCTTCCATACATTACTTACACGAGAATAGGAAAAAAATTATCGGATATCAAGAAGAACCATTTAGTAGTTTTAAAACTGAAGAAAAAGCAAATCGAGTTCACCTTAAAACTCTTGAGGCAATGGAATCAAAGAATAATATAGTCAGTCTTATAAGATCTCAAGTAGAGGATGCTGAAAATAGACTAATTACAATAAATAACCCTTCCAAAATCTTTGGTTTTTTACTGGAAGTTAAAAATGGCAAAAGGCGTGTTCCTTTGCTAAATATTGGCGAAAAAAATGTCAAGTTTTTAAAAGATCATTGAATGGGAAAAGCGGATGTTGTTGAATTGTGTTCAAATGTTGAAGTTGAGAATATCTCGAATTCTCATTTAATTGTAGTAATGTTAAAGAAAAAGCTCTTATAAAATTAAGCAAAATGAAGGTTGATTCTGATATTGGAAAGAAATAAAAAATAATCAATTTAATAATTGAATAAGCATAGAGGCTGTTTTGAGCATTTTAGAGCAAGGATGCATTAATTTAACAGAAATGGATGTTAAAGAATTGTAAAGTCAAAGCTCTTATGCATGAAACCATATCAAACGTATGCCTCTGAAAGAACTATTACCAAAGAAATTTTAGAGGAATGGAAGAAAAAATTAACCGTGTCGGTAACAAGGTCCCCCTATGCAAGTCCTGTCATACTTGGGAAGAAGACCGGTGCGAATAGACTTGTGGTTGACTACAGACGTCTTAACAAGCAGACAATAAAAGATAAGTTTCCATTATCAAAAAGTGATAATCTCTTAGAACTATCACAAGACTGATTTTTCGTACAACATTAGACTTAGCACACAGGTATCTTCATACAACCCTAACAAAAGAAGCAAAGTTAAAAACAGCCTTGATACCCAGGAGAAACTGGATAGTTCAGGAGAATGGTTTTTGGCTTAATTAATGCTACAGTAGAATTTAAACGATTAATGAAACATACATTAAGTTCGTTGTACAACAAAGACGTATTATGTTATTTGGATGACATATTTATACCAGCAAAAATGTGAGAAGAAATGAAACAAGTTAACTGAGGTATTTAAAACATCATTACTGTCTGCAAGTTTAAATCTAAAATTATCTAAATGTGAGTTTAAAAAGAAAGAGGTAGAGGGCTTAGGATTTATTTTAAATAAAAAGGAGTTAAACTTATATCAAGAAAAGTAGAAACTATATCTAAACTTCCCTAATCTAAAAATATACACGATGTTTAAAGATTTCTTGGTTTAATACGTTTTTTAGAAGGTTTATTCGAAATTTTTACCATGAAAGAGCAACATTTAACTTAGCTGACGAAAAAGAATGAAATTTTCAAATGACAAAAGGACCAAGAAAAGCGTTTGAAATCTTTAAACGTGAATTCACGAATCATCCTATGTTAGCTCTTTATAATCCTGAAGCGGAAACTGAAGTTCACACTGATGCGTGCACATTTGGTATAGCTAGCATGTTGCTTCAAATTGGAATTTATAACAAATGGCTCTTAGTCTATTGTGGGAGTAAAAAGACTGTGAATACAGAAAATAAACATCATGCTTTAAGCTTCTATTAATGGCAATTGTCTAGACACTAGAACGAGTTAGAAAATTTTTGTTCGGCATCAGTTTTACAATAGTAACAGATTTCCAAGCTTTAATTTATATGAATGCTAAGAAGTCAAATAACCCTCAAATTGCATTTTAGAGTCTTCTCCTTCAAGAAATTTACTTTGAAATTCATCATAGTCTGGGTACAGAAACGTCTCATATCAATGCAATCAGCAGAATTCCAATTTTAAAATTTTCAGATATCTTAGATTCCTTGATAGAAAATAAATTAGAAGATTGTCTAACGTTGAGTGTCAAAGATTAAGTTCTCATGATCTAACATTCTGATGATTCGTTGAAGGAATTCTTAAGATAGATGCAGAAAACATGACCACAGAAGAAAAGCAAAAGATTCATAATTATATTTTGAAAAGATACAGATTGTTTCGTGTCACTAAAGAAGGTGAAAACAAACTTTTATTCGAGATACTAAAAAGTATTTCGAATAAAAGTTTATTATCGGTTATCGTAAAATAACCGTGTTTTTTCTAGAAAGTACCATTATTTTACTATATAATATGAGTTTTACTGTAGATAAAACTGTGTCTAAAATCCAGGAATTACATTAGTTTTCTCCTATAAAAAGGTGTGTTCATCCTCATTTATCCACATGTTTCGAATACTTAGTCAATAAAATTCCAGGTGGGAAGAAGTGAGATCTTCTTGTATCTTATTACATCAGGTAAGAGACGTCTTGATCATCTAGGCTACTTTATTACAAGCTCCAAAAGAATTGAAGAATTACTTGTTTCGTTATTAAACATGACAAGATTTGTTCGCTTTATCCTGTAAAAGACACATTGCCTGCGAGTATTTTGAAATCAGTAAAGAATTTCGTTGAAGATCTTGGATTAGCTAATTACTTGATATCAGATAGAGGTTCTTAATTTACTTTACATGATTTTAAAAGTTTGGCAATGAAAATGGCATCTTACACACATTGAATTCAACACCCTATCCCGAAGAAAATGGAATGGTTGAGAGAATAAATAAAACATTTTTGTTCATTATTATGACGTCGATCGAAAGAGACAGTCAAAAATATTTGGATAGCAAGGTTAAGGAAGTGAAAAGAAACTTGAACAACATCGTAAAACTATAGCGGTCCCACTACGACAAGTAAATAGAAAGGAAGAATACAACACTTTGTGGAGGAATATTGAATGTATTACTAAGTAGTGAACAATCTCCACTAACAGCCTTTTCAAGCAATCTCGTCACGGCAATCGATTGAGAAACATCACTTTATGCCTGATGGAACGCATCATGTTTATTAAATTTTTTATTTGATTATAATTTGATAAGTTTAACTCTTGTAATATTTTTAATATTCTGGTTAAAATAATAATTATGTTATTTTTAAGATTTATGATATTTAATATCGATAAACACTACATAAACAAGGCTCCATTTATGTAGTGTTTAACCTTCTAATTTCCGTTACATCCTTCTATTATCATTGATGTAGATCCTTCCTCAATTCTTAGCAATATTTTTGTCTAGTTTCAAATACAAGGTAGTATATTTTCTGAAATTTTGATAATGTATATAATTTATTTGATGTCTATAGTTTGATTTATAATTAATTCCTTGAGATTAATTAAAATGTTTTCTGCCAATGTTAGCTTTTATTTTGTTTAATAGACTACGTTACGAAATTTTTCTAAAAATTATTTAATTTATTTCAGTTATTTTATTAGTTTACTGTTTTTTTAAATAAAAATTCTAAATTTTATTTAAAAAAAACAGTAATTACTTAGACCAATCAAAACAAAATTCTTAAAACAAAAAGGGGCAGTTCTTTAGCATAATATGAGCGAAATATTAAATAAAACAAAAGATATTTATCCACTTTATTCTCGTTATTTGTTCAAAAAAGTCATTTCTCTCAAATGTATGTTGTTTCTTATCCTATCTGGTCAGACAATAGGCTAAACCAGATCCATTAAACAGTGAACTAACAAAGTCCAAAACAAGAAGTGGAAAGTCATAAACAAATCTCTTCTTCAAATCCAAAGTAGGGAAGTAGATGACCATAGGTAAAATGAGTAGTGTTGCATTTCCTGCATAAGGGGAGGTCTTGTTTCTTTGGTCAATTTTAAGGCATTTCAAGTGTCTACTTATGAGTCTTGATAATGCTGTCTGCTGCACACGACTACCTTTAAAGGTGACAGAACCTCCAGGTTGCTGTCACTGTACTAGTCAGGAGATAGGGGAGAACACCAAGATGAAGCAGTCGTAGACTTCACTTTTGAGGAAATCTCCATTAAAGTCAGGGTATAAGCTGCCAAATCACTAAAGTTCCCTCCTTAGCCAAGGTATCAACCGTTTCATTTCCACAAAAGCCACTGTGCAAAGGGATCCATTATAGACATATCTTATGGCAAAATGAGAGCCTTTGCAGCAGGGCTGGAATAGAGATCGAAGTGCTGTCACCAATCCGAGAGCAGTCTTAGAGGTGTTGGATAGAACTACGACTTACGGTCATGATCCAGTTATCTTTACAGTCTGTGTAAAAATCAGCAGCCTTAAGACAATCTTGATTGCAATTAGTTCTAAACGGCAAACAGAACAATGGTCTCGATTTTTAATCTTGATGGGAAAACTACTAGAAGTAGTTTCAATAAAGATACCACTACCACAATTCCCATGTTAATTTTTGCTGCCATCTGTATAAATCTGAAGGGCATTAAAAGGAGTGACATGCAGTGTTTCCAGAGCAATCTCTCAAGTATGTAAACTACCCAAGCGTTATTTACATTTTATTAAAATATACTGCAAAGTTTTTGAAGATAAATTTAGTGCCTAATATAAAAATATTTTTAGTATCATTTCACTAAGACCTTTTTTAAAATGAATCAAAAGTAACAATAACTAACTGAATCAAATTAAATAAATTTGAAAGGATATTTCATTATCTAGTCACTCAAACAAACAAGATAAGTTAACATTTAAAAGAAAAATGTTTTAAAAAAAGTTAATATAAGTCTCCAGAAATAAATAACTCTAGATTAAAACTAAAGATATGCTGTGAATGAAATGTTAACAAATTTTAAGAAAATATACTGTGCAAAAACAAATTTGAATTTAAATCTCTTGAAAAATATTACCAGACATTTAATGTATAATGGAAGATTTTGCTTTAATATAATATTAATATTTAATGACTTAAAAATTTTAATTAAATCAAGCTGAAAAGAAACATAAAATACATATTAAAATCCGACAAACACAAGCAAATATTTTTCTATTAAAATATTATGAGATGAAATAAAAAAGGAGTTACAAATCACATTTTTAATGAAAGATTACTTTTTAAAGAAAAACAATTTAAAAAGTCTTTGATAAATTATTTATCTTTAGTATTTTATATTTATGGTCTCTTTATTTATGTCTCTTTATATTTATAGATTATATTTATATTAGTCTCTTTATATTTATGGAATATCTGTTACTGAATTAACATTTTAACAATTTTTAAATTCTTGAAATGTTAATTCAGTAAGAGATATTTCATAAATATAACATCCGTAAAAATATTTTGAAATCAATTCATGAGAAACATATTACTGGACCCCAAAGGTATACTAGAAAAATCTATTCCAATATGTAATTGAAGTAAATATTAAAGGAATTCCTCATTAAATTCTTAAACATTTGTAAATATTTTACAAGTCTATTAGTCTCTCTGCTAGGAAATCTTACAAGAGCACACGCATAAAACATATTATGTAATCTTTAAAGATTCATCAGAAAAATTGACATTTTAAAAGGAGAGAAATTCCCGAACGCATGTGGTTTTTACCCCCATTATAGACACACAGACACTGTTCTTGGAAATTTGAGCGCGCGAGTCAGGAAAATTCCTATACTGCAAATAACTACATAAATATTCAATTCATATTAAAATTAATTAGTGAATTTAGTATAAAATGCACCTTTAAATATATTCAAGGTATTTCTTTTATTTCAAAAAGTAAATTTTTGCAAAAATTGGATCCATGTCTTCTTCGAATTATAGTCTGCCAATGCTGTTGTATTGAAATGTTTATGTTACATATAAGCTATCTTGCCAGGGAATCTAATTAAAGCACATGATTAAACTTATTATGTAACTCTTAATGATGCCATCAAAGATATCTATTTCAAAAATGGACGTTTCTTCGGGGCAAAATATTAAAAAATGGAGGATATTTTTTCACATTTATTGACAAACATGGGGCTTTGAAATTTGTTCTTCCTGGAAATAAAAATGGAAGTGAGGTAATCAACAGGTGGGTGGAGATGACGAATGAATTTATTGTGGTTCACATAGGCAGTTTTGTATCTTTTCAAACTGAAGCCTTTCACTTATTCCTTAATTATAATTTTAAAATATGTATGGTCATTCAGAGGCTCCTTGTCTAAGACTTCCCAATCTGTATTATTAGCCAAATTTGGATGTGAAGCAAGTGAAAGGTCTGGCCATCCTATCTAACAGATCATGGTCCATTCCCAACTTACTTTAAAAAAATAAATGGAACATCTTAATATCTCTGTTTCTGTGGCAAAGAAGGCAATCCTTTCCACTACATTACAGAATGCAGCTACACTGCACAGCATCATCTCAAATGCCTTCAAAACCTTAACTACACGATTATTTTCTTCGATTCTGTCTTCGTTCAGCTCCCCACAAGAAAAAATTAACACTAATCGCTAAGCTCCTCACAGAAAAAGGTCTCGATCTGTGCAAGGACAGGAATCCTCCTTCTATCAGCTCGCCAGACGATTCATCAGACTCAGACTTTTAACCTCCTAAGTTTAAGCAAGCTTGAACTTTTAGTTAGAGACTTCATAATTGAAATGACTGTTTTTTCCCTACCAATCACAGAATCAAGGACTTTGCAGACACACAATAGTTTCATTCTCCATTTGTATAAAACTTTTATTGTCTCATTTACTTATACTTTTTAAAAGTTCCTATCTTTAATTTTTTTTGAATTTCAATCATTCATCCTTATGTTGTCATCCCTGCCTGATATAAAACTGTAATGTTTTTGACACTGCGAGATCCAACACAAGGCTTTAAGGTCCAACAATTGTAAATCCTTCGTTCTCAACAGCATGCTAGGTGATGGCACAGTTTGGGGACAACCTTTTAACCCCTGGAAGGTGCTGCTTGCTCATGATGGTGATGAGTGGACTAAACCCGGTAACCGATTGGTACAGAACGGGGTTCACTCCCATCTCTTATGTATGTATCTATCCTCGACTATTAATAAAAGTGGGTTGACTGTCTGGTGAGTTTAACATGTAGAGATGTTTTGCTAAAATGAATTCCTGGACAATGTTTCCGCGGCTGTCATTGGGGGTATCCCCAAATTTCACTATGTGCGTTTAGATCAGCTCCTATTATGAAGAGTTCAAGATTGATCTGATTCATTGTTTAGCAAAGTTCATCCAAACTTTGTGTGATATTAATCACTTTTGTTTCTTTTATGTCTGTAGATATGGAGTTAGAGGGAAAACTCTATCTTGAAATAATCGTAAGAGGGGGATGTTTGAGTTGAATTTTAACAACCATTGTGTAGTCTGTAGTATTAAGAAGAGCTGATTTGAGATTTGAGTTAGTAATAACTATAGCTGCTTTTTGATTGTAAGAAAGCCAGCTAGAAGAAGCTTGTGGGATTCCTTGAATTTTATTTCCTCGGAGATATGGTTCCTGAATTATAAGGAAATGAGGTTCGAGTTCCTTTACTGTGAATTGTAGAAGGTCAGTAGGAGCTTTTGCTTTAGCAAGGTTTATTTGTATGATTTTAAGCTGCTGCTTGGATGTTGCAAAATTTGTTTTATCATTGGTTATTTCTAAATTTTTATCTGTAGGTAGGGCAAGAATACAATATGCTGAGTGGTTTGGGTCAAGATTTAAATTTAAGTCTATATTTGCTTGGTTACAATTGATTGAAGTGATGGACACTATTTAGCTGAATCAGACTGGGGGCGGGTATGTTTGATAATTAGTATGTGATTTTACTTTTAAAACTAATAATTTGTGGATTAAGCTGTGGTTGTGTGATGCAGAGTGATGGACAATATACTGAGTATCATGTTTTTCGTTAGAGGTAGTACAGTTGTTACAGACCATGTCATCAGATTGGCAATAGCTTTAATGATGAGGATCACTACAATGAACAGAAATAACTTTAAAGTTGCATTGCGCTTGGTCGTTTCCAAATTGTTGTCATTTGTGACATCAAATGAATCCGTAATGTTCCTTGAATTGATAAATCCTATCGCGGTGCTATAATGTGCTGGAGTTGATTATGTTAAAAGCTCCTGGATCTAGCATTAAGACTAATTTATATGATTTTTTGCCGTGTTGGAGACAATGGAATCGAATGATTTGTTTCTTAGTTATCTTGCTATAGCTTATTAGAAGATGGTTCAAGAAGTATCTAGGATGGATATGTAATGGTACACTTTGTACAGCCACTCTTAGAAGCCTAAACGGAGAACGTGGAGATTTCATGTTTAAAATATTTGATTTATTGGAAAAAGACGCTCGCGTGCTATAGGGGGTTTTATTTATGACTGCTGAAACTCAGGGCTTCCGGTCATTATTGATATTGTTTGGTACATGCTTTGTCACTAGAATCTATGAACTTTGTTTTTTAGATGCTTGTGCGATAATTGGTGTTAAAAAGACTTCTGTGGCTTGAACAACTTTGGTTGCATATGTCGGAGAGTTAGTTTGTGGGTCGGTATTTTCAACACATTTTTCTATCTCTTTTGACTTTGTTCTTTCAGGTAAAGAGAAATCTGATATATTATCGAAGAGGTGGAAAAGTTCTTTTTTGATAACAATTGGTAATAATTTCTTATTGATCTTTAAGTTATCAATCAAATATCTACACCATTCGATATATTGCTGTACGTCATTGCAACTTGTCTGGAACGTAGTAGGATATCTTTTATTAGTATCTAATGTTTTGTATGATTCAATAATTTTTGGGAATACGCTTTCAACTAGTAACTGTTGAGTCTTAAGATTATCAGTATCATTCATGGTTACAGGATATATAACTGATTTCCTCACAACTGCTAAGTCCAAGGGTAAGCATTGTAAAATATAATCAAAAAATGAGATTGATCGTATACTTGATCAGTAAATCAGAAATGTTTTCTAATTATAACCTTTTCTTAATAATACTAAAAATAATAATTTCATATGAGGTTGGGGCAAGTTAGGGCAATTATATTAATATTCTCTTGGAACAGACTCTTGATACAATATACATATATATATTACTTATTTAAAATTAGAGTAGTTAATGTATATCTGAGCACTACATGGGTCATTTTATGCTGAATATTAAACAAAAATAAATACACAAAATATAAATAAAAAATTATGTAAAAAAATTAAATGTATATAAAATTATAAAAAGCTTATTATTGAAAAGCAAAATATGACTGATTTTTAGTATATAAAATTATTAGAAACCAATAACTGAGTGGGCAATCAAAAAGTTTCAGGAATTCCTATTAAACAAGTAAAAAAACAGGCTTTTAGTTATCAGCACAGTAAAGTTACAGTCCCAAAAGAAATTAAAATTCGATTAACCATAAATGAAGAATAAGTAAATAAATAAAATTAAATAAAATAAGAAAACACTAATTTAATGTTTTTTTATTGGGCCCATTCGGTAGTGCCTAGAAAAACGTTAAGCTTAGAACGTAGTCTCATGTCTCAACGACTATAAGACGAGAAAAAACTGATTATAAATTTTAATTATTTTATTGCTTAAAGAGCGGGGATGATTAGTGCCCAAAGGGTTAAGACGGAAGCGGAAAGGGGATGTGATGAGAGGGAAAAAGAAATTTACCCTGAAAAATAAATAAATGAAAAGAAAGAAGATGGTACAGTCCATGTATAATAACGGGAGAACGAAGCAGTGCGAAAGACGAAGACAAACAGTTTTGTGTATGATATATTGGTTCTGAACTCCTTATACTAATTAATTATTTGATCAAAATGATTGAAAATATTGAATAACAGAAATATGCTCCAAATTAATAAATGAAGATTGAAGTGAATTCGAATTAACTTAGTTAACTATCACAAATTAATTAAATTACTCTCACTAAAAACTAGGAAAATTTGAGAAAAAGTTATGGACAAATATAAAGTTTAGGAAGTCTTGAAAAGTGAACTATTTATTATTAATGGAATTAAGCTTGACCTATCTTTCTAATTTGTAAATAATCTACTTTTAAATAAAATTAAAATCATGATTATATTACAGTTAAAGCAGGAGCTTTTAAGCGATAATTAATTAAATAATTTTAATTAAATAATTAATTAAATAATTTTAAATTTATTATTCTAAAATTATTTTAAAATTTTTTAATTAAAATAATTAAAACGGCTTAAAATAATAATTTAAAATAATAATATTTGCATTATTTAACCATCTAAATACACAGAAATATTGCACGGATTGAAATAATATGACATCTGGGCTCCTACATATTAATTGAACTGCTCATGATTTAGTCAAAGTCGGTCATTATGAAAAAATCCGTCTTCTTTTTATCAAAGAGCTAAAGTTTTTCAGAAAATGATCAAACTTCCAAGTGTTTGATTTTCTTGTTTCTTAGGCCGAAAACAAGGTTAGACACTTTTTATTCAGTTGTAACTAAACTATTTTATCATGTTAATTAGAATCAAGGTTGTACACTTTTACACAACAGCCACTCTGGTCAAATGGTCGAATAGACACAATCTCGTTACTATATTAAATGTACATGAGTAATACTTCTATGTAGTCTTTAAAAACTCTATCAACTGTGAACATATTTAAAAAAAGATTTCCCATTGTCAGAAATTCCCTAAATGCATGCAGATTTTTATCCTTTATAAACGCATTAAGTTTGTGAGTTTGGGACACTCAAATACTGCAAATAACAATATAAATAAACAATTTATATTAAAAATTTGAATTGTGCATTTATTATAAAATGCACACTTAAAGCTGATCAAAGTGTTTAATTTATAGTAAAAAATACATTTTTGTATAAAATTGCCTTCATGTCTAATTCGAATTATTTGTGCCTAAAGCATTTGTACTTGTGCTTGTCGCATGAAACTCTCTGTGTCCAGAAAGCTTATTCTAGAACTTATTATGAAGCCTTTGTTGATGCAACCTAAAACATTTATCACAAAAAACAGTAATTAACACGGACAGAAATTTCGAAAATGCATGCAGTTGTCGATTTCCTTTTTATAAACCAAGAACCACACTCCTTTGAAATTTGTGTGTCTGGGAAATTCAAGCTACAGCTAATAACTATGTAAATAATCAATCTTTATTAAAATTAAATATATAAATTAGTATAAAATGCACCCTTAAGGCTATTCAACGCATTTATCTTATTATTGAAAATAATTTTTAGGAGAAAATTGTCTGCACCTCTCTTTCGAATTATAAGTGCAGCTGTATGTGTAATATGCTGTATGTGTATATATGTGTAACTTATAAATCCTTCGAGTATTAATTCTTATTAAACTACACATGTAAAACATGTTATGTATCCCCCTTCTATTGAACACGATTATCACAGAAAACTGATATTTGCAATGGAGAGAAATTCCCTAAAATGGATGCGGTTTTTTCCCCATTATAGACTCCCAAACACTGTTCTTTGAATTTTGAAAGCCTGGGAAATGCAAACTGATAATAACTATATAAGTACTTAATTTATTTTAAATTTAGTCAGCTTATCATTTTCATGCAGCATTAAGGTTATTCAATGTCTCGGGTAACACAAGAACCGTTCTTTAAAATTTACACATCTGGGAAATTCAGTATAACTATATAAATATTTAATGCATGTTAAAATTAATGAGAGTTTTATAGTATTAAATGTATTCTTAAATCAGTTCAAGGTGTTTAAATTAATTTTGAAGAAAATTGTCCCCCCCCTAAATAATTAGCACCAGTGCAGTTATATTAGAATGTATATGTTATATGTAAGCTCTTATATGATATGAAAAATTATAAAATTCCATATTTAAACGCTATCATTCAACGTTTACGTAGGCTACAACATTTATTACAAGAATAAACATTTTCCATGAACAAAAATTTCATAAAATGCTTGCTATTTTTTCTTAGTTATAAACACACAAACATCGAAATGTGCGAACCTGGAAAATGCATACTGCTAATATCTATATAAATATTCTCTCATTTTCTATTAAAAATAATTAGTGCATTTCGTATAGAATTCCCTACTAAAGCTATTCAATGTATTTTTATTTTATTATAAAAATTAAATTTGGAAATATTATCTGTACTGACTGAAACAAAGTTTAAGTGTTAACAGAGACTGATTTTGAACTGCAATTGTTGTTACTAATGACACAAGGACAAGCCAAGCTCGTTATGCCAATTTAAGTCAATTGGGAGCGTCTTTCGTTTTTAATCAGAGCACCATGAAGGTGAAAGTACGACTTTGCTCTACACACATGCCATAGGTACCCGTTTATAGGGTGGGCAACCATTCACACCTCATTCATACAAGGAAAGGACAAAGACAGGATAGATAGAGAAAGTACATCCATGCCCGAACTGGGATTCGAACCCAGGACCTCCTTATCCGCAGTCAGGCACACTGACCACTAGACAAGTTGGGCGGCTGCAATAATGAACATATCTTAAATAAAAATAAATTAATGAAACTTATTTAGTATTCAAGCTATTATAAGCTTTTATATTACTATAGCATTTCCATTCTGATTTACAAATTACTCTGAAATATTCAAAATAACTATCGAAAATCTAAAGTTACACTTACCAGTAATTTTTTATTAGTAGTAATACTACCGAAAATGTTAAACAATGGAATAACTTGTTTTACAATTATAGTAGAAATTAGTGGCTGATGCAAAAATAATTCTTTTCCAAATTGTATGAAATGTTTCTAATACTACAGGAGAATCAATATTCTGTGTGTGCCTAAGAATACATTAATATATTTAATTAAAAAGTAATGATTTTTTAAAAGTATGATAATTGGTAATTTTGCAATTCTCAAATCATACCATTATGAAACTGTATCCTATTTAATGATTTCCATTTGAAAAAACGCGAAAGTTTTATTTTATGTTAAGATCACTATAAATGAACATTGGCTCTAAACATTACGTAGCTCATGAAACACTAATATAGATCCTTCATATTTAACATTTATGCCAATTTTTAAGCAATCACCCACACACATCCACACCCACCCACACACACACAGTCAAAATATATTTAAAAAACTTCTGAGTAATCTTTCAAGGGCATTAATTTGTAATCATTTTCAGAATAACGCTATAATTGTTCAAAAGCCTTCCTGACAGAATTCGTTTCAATGCTGTTTTTGGTAAGAAACATTAAAATGAACAGTTATAGTTAATTAATAGCTATAATAAATTAACATTTATAATAAGTTAACAGTTTAATGCAATTTAAAATTTGTATATGGTAAGTTCAAATGCTTATTTTTTCAACAATTATAGGTATATCCAGAAAAGAATTTTAATACTTTGATTGCAACAATATCATTATAAAAAATCCTCAATTTTTCCCATTTTTTCTTCAAACATTTTAAAATTGAAAAACTTAATTGAGTTAGAAAAGAGCTTGCATTAATTTTTAGATATATGATAAGTGTACATGAAAAAGCAATTTTATTTATTCTGATAATTTTTATTGTTAAATTTATAGGTTCTTGAAAAACTATGGAAGAGACTCCGCAAGTTAAATACAGCTAGATGTTAGAAATGCAAAGAAATGAAATGTATTATCTAAATTGTAAAAATATATATGCATTATGTCAAATAAAATTTTTAAGTAAACTGTTCTGTCTAGGTATGGCCTTCAGGGTGGAATTTCTGCACAACTTTTGTTTTGAATTTGCACAACCTGGGCAACTTTTATTTTAAAGTAATGTTTAAATGCTTCTCAAATTTCTGAAAATTTCCTTTTCTTTTATGTTGTTTCTTGTGTAAGAAAAAAGTGATATTTTGAAAATTTGACTGTGAGATGTGAGTTTATGTTAATAAAAAATAGCAATTAATGATTAACATCTAACTGAAAAGCTAGTTAAGCTTAATATAATTTTGGATAATTTTCTGTTAAGGATAGAGCAATTCATTATATGTCAGAAATATCAACAGAATTAAGATTTTTTTGTTTTCTTCGTGAGACCCATATGTAGAACGAAATGATTTTAAGTTCATAATATTTTTTTATTATAGTTTCTTGCAAAAGGAGAGGACAATTTAATTTTTAATTTGACAGAGAAATTCAATTGTTAGAAAATCATTATTTATTTAGTGAAATAAAAATAGAGTAAAATGTAAAAATTGTGATTATATAAATTTATAAGCAAAAATTGACAGTTTGAACTATCGGCAAGTGTTAAGTAATGCAGAAATGAGATTTGCTTTTGATATGAAACAAATAAAATTTTCATATTGCTAATGCAATTACTGAAAATGTGGCATGCACAATAATTAGATCTTTATGTAATCAAAAAAGTACATATAGTCAAAATTGGTTTGTAAGTAAATATTTCCTTTTTTTACTTCATTTCTTTTTCGCTCTATGTATGTTAGTTTCAACTTTACATGATGTAATTTTCATTATCATAAGTAATAATTTGTGATTTTGCTAAACTGTTTAAGTGCTGCTTAAAATAATAGATATGTCACTTGTATTAATTTTTTAACATAGAATGTACAAAATATTAAACTTTAACCATGATAATTATATAAGATGCAACAGTAAAGTTTTAAACAAAAAAAAGTGTATTTATTGGAATACGCAAAATAGCTTGTTTTTAATTTCATATTCAAAATAAGATTCTTTGTTATCAATGTTTGAGCAATGAAATGTCGACAAGCTTATAAAGATTGCCAAAATTGATTCTATCTTGACTTCCAAGAATAGATCAATTTTGGTAGACAAGCTTGGTTACTCAGATTAGTCCAAGGTAATAAAATAAAAACCATTCAGGATTGACCGAATTTTGGCCGCCAGTAATGGACAGAGATAACGCCATGATTAACCAATATGGAACCAAGATATTTCGCTACTAGGGTAGTATCGGTAATTTTGAGAATGTAACAATTTCGTGACGTCATGGGCCGCCTAGAGCTCCTTTATCCAAGCCAACTCATCATTTTTCCGATGTCCAAATCTTGGTGACCATAATGTATTCATATGGATCTTTTTTAACTGATAGCCTTGGAGTAGAGATAGATTAAATACAAATAAATTGAGTTATGTTGTAAAATATTTTTATCTATTTCTTAATCACACATAGAGAGAAATAGATTAAAATATTTTACAACATAACTAATAATAAAAAAATTTAAATCAATGGACAATACATTTGACATCAGATCGTAACTCATCAGTTGTGAATCTGCGTAGATAAAACAATATGGAGTTCTTTAAGACTTCAACGTCGCAACACTTCCAGGATACACCAGACATTTTAAATAGCCCCATAATCAGAAATAGGTTCAATTACCAAAGAATAAGGTTCGATGAACGCGGTGGCCATGGATTAGGATTGGAGTGACTAAAAGGACTTTTCTTTGTACAGTGTTGGAGCAATAGTACCTTCACGGACTCATGAATTTGTGGGGGGGGGCATCATCCTGCATGAAAATAGTCGATGTAAGGATCCACCTTTGTTGTAGTAGCGGCACAACAAACGTCTGCCCCAAATCATGGTACTGACACCCCATTACGGAAGACCCCGAATACCTTTAGTAGAGATTGTTTCACGCCATACGTTCTTTCTATGACGAAATTCATGAACTGCAGCAGAAGCATTCCCCTTGATTTCGTAAAACATCTTCACCCAAAATGTACATTCAGCTAAAGAGATCGTCATTAGAATAGTCAGAAACATCGACTTAAACATGGCCACGTCTGCAAGCGTCTTATACCCTAATTTGTTTTGCATAAAGCTTCCTCTTCTTCCCAAGCACATGCAAATGTCTACATTTTTCTCTCAAAATTCAGCTTTCATGGTTTTGCATTTTATTATACATAATATTGTTGTCGGTTGTTAATACCATTTTGGTCGTCACATATTGTGTTTAATTTCATATTTTAACCGAAAGGGTGCCCTTAGGTAGACAATTTGAAACTAATTTTTCCAAATTTCCTTGAGCGCATTCTGAGTATAAACCGTATACAAAATTTCGCTGCATTCCGTTCACCTGTTTGCGCTGCAGGATACTGTTTAGAAGGGAAGTTTATTTATAACCAACAGGTAGATTCATTTTTTGTTATGTTACTATATTAATTTATATGAATTCTTAAATTCCACCTAAGCATTCTTATCTGAAGATATGAAAATATAGCAGTGTATTTTTGAATATGATTGAGTATGCCCCGCAATTTATGTTTTAAGATGGCAGATAACCATTCTCAGGTTACGTGTATCAGTGCTAAGTATTAGCTAATTTTCGTTTGATATTTTGAATGATTCCATTTTGTTTTTAATGTATAATTAAATAATTTTCATTTTTATAATTTCTATTTTTTGATATGTTCTTAAAATTTAATGTAAAACATAAACAAATATAACTTTATAGCAATTTATTTAAGTGTTGTAAATTTTTATAATTTCACTGGGCTGATTTATTTATTTATTTATTTTTTGCTTACTTTTGCATTCAGCAATTATATTCTGTGCCCGTACTTAATTTTTGTTTTTCTAACTATTGGGTTGGCAACTAATTAATTGCGGATTTTTTTTAGAAAATCAAAGACAATTTTTTCATAGAACTAAATAACTTTATTGTGTAATGTATTGTTCGTTTTGATCAATGAACTTTTGCGATCTTTCAGGCGGAATCATAATCCCACGTTCATAAAACTTCTGGTTTTTATTAGCAAAAAACTGAATCAGGTACGATTTGACATCATCATCATTATTGAAATTTTTACCATTTAAGAAGTTTTGTAAAGATTAAAACAAAAAGTAATCAGATGGTGCAAGGTCAGGGCTAAATGGTGGGTGTGGCAAAACATCCCAAATAAGCTCCAATAACTTTTACCGAGTGATCAAAGATGTGTGTGTCCTTGGATTGTCATGATGGAATACACTTTTTCGATTTGTCAATTCGGGCCGCTTTTCTTCGATTGCATTGTTTAATTTCGTTAGTTGTTCAATGTAGACATCAGAATTGATCGTTCGGTTGGGTGATAAAAGTTCAAAGTAGACAATTCCTTTGTAATCCCACCAACTGATAACAAAGCCTTCTTAGATGAATACCAGCTTTTGATATGTTTGAGTTGGTTCACCTGGCCTACTCCACGATCTTTTCCACTTGATATTGTTGTAAACAACACATTTTTCATCGCCAGTTATCAGTCGTTTTAAAAACGGATCATTTTCATTAAGTTTCTGTAGCAAATCGCAGCTGTTAATGCGTTGCGTTAAATGCGTTTCTTTCAGTTCGTGAGGAACCCATGTATCGAGTTTTTGAACATAGCCAAAGTGTTTTAAGTGATTTTCAATGCATGCATGTGATACATGAAGCTTCTCTGCAATCTCACGTGTTGTACTGTGACGATCCGAATCGACTATTGCTTTGATTAGGTCGTCATCAACTTCAACTGGACGACCGTTTTTCAACTTAGTGTGAAAAATCACCAGAACGAAGTATGGCAAACCAATTTTGACACTGCCGTTCTTTTATGGCTTCGTCACCATAAACAGCACATAACTTTTTATGAGCTTGCGATGCGTTTTTCTCTTTGCAGATATAAAAAAGCAAAATATGACGAAAATGTTCCTTTCGATTTTCCATTTTTCAACAAACGTCAAACGAAAACTACGCAACCGATCAAAAAACTTTTTTACTGATTGACAGCTGAATTGCCAACTATCAAAAAACAAAATGTGTTTTGTATTTGTTCTACGTCTGCAAACCTAAAAAATCAACTGAAGCCATCTATGAGGGAAATCCGCAATTACTTAGTTGCCAACCCAATAAATTAAGCTTGTTATTAAATATAATAAGATGTTTTTGTAAAAAGAAACATTTAGTTAAAGGTATTGTACTCACTGGCTGTATATTTTTTGTAAATTAACTAAACTAAAAATTTTCCCTAGCTGGAAGTTTCTTTTTATATTTCATCCTCCCTTGTATTCACCATTTCCCCCTTCCACGAACTAGACTGCCCTAGCTCACAACTTATGAAAAACCGGCTAAAAAGAGAACAAAGGGACAAGACTGGAGACATACGGGGTTTTGAGATGGTAGATGCCGTTACAGAAAATGCCGAGATGAAAGCCGGAATCCCATACGGAAATGAAAATTTTTGATTACTTAAGTCTGATGTTCACAACTGGGTCCTAGAGACAAAAAAATCCCAAAGTTGAAGTAATAAAATTTTGTGAGCTCTCAGACTGGAAAGATGATATATTCTCCTTTAATACTGGCATGAATAGTGAAAACAATGCCGATGGAATGAGCTAAATAAGTTTTCAAAATCCTCGAAACACAGGAGACCTAGTAATAGAACTTCCCTCCGTAAGATGATGTTTTTTAAATATAAGTTATTTTTCCAACTAGTAGGTTTATATTTATTTTGTCACCACCTATTTTATTTTATTTTAATTAATTAGTGTAAATTATGAATGCCATGTGGTTACTTTATGATGCTGTTAGTAATGCTTAAATATTTGAAATAACGTAAGTAAACAAATTTTGTATGTATATAAATGGATTTGCAATTTTAGGATTAAGTTAAAAGTAATTTTTTAACTGCAAAAACAAAGCCAGTTTATGCATCTCCCTTCAGATTTGAATTTGAGTAGAAAAATAAGAAATACACAATGCAATATTAAAAAAAATAATAAATTATTTAAACATAAAAGATTATTTGTAAGCATTATATAATAACAGTAATTAACTGCACACCAAAGGTTAGTTTTTGTTTCTGAGAAAATAAAATGATATGAGACGTTATCAGTCTTACTTTTCTTTCCATTATCACTATGCAAATTTTTTATTTAAAAAAAGAAAAATTTCTTTCATATTTTCTATTTCTTCAAAAACATAACTTGTTGCTAGTTTCTTGCATAAAATATAAAATTACATTAAATTCAAGTAATTCTATTTGAATATAAAAATATTTTTTCATCATTCATTAAAATTTTTTCAATCCATTGGATATACCTTTTGATTGTAAATTTTTAAAAAGTATAAGTATTTTAATTATTTTTCTGTCTAATTGCGTTTTCCCAAATTTTAAATGAAAAATATTTATAATTATCTGTTTTTTTTTTTTAGATAGTGTGCCTTCAAATATAAAGCACGCAGGCGTTAAGAATTGATACAGGTTAAGAGTAGATTACAAAAAATTTTGGAGGTTGGAATGAAAGAAAATTCCTGTTCTGATACAGCAGAATGTATACATTTCACATTTAATTTACATTTAATCTATCGATTTAATAAAGGTTTTAAAATGAATAAAATTGTCTTTTACAAATTCCTTCTTGATGCAAAATCCAATTGTAAAGTGTCCATTTACTATTATTCACTTCAATTCAGTGCCACAATTGTAGTCAAGAAAAATATATTTCCTTTATTTCAATTAACAATAAAATTTGTTTTTGTGAAAAATTCGATATTAAAATAATTTTGTTTGCTTATTTCTACCAAATATTGTCTGCTGGATATGGGATACAACTGATATGAACCCATATTACAAATTTATTTCGGGTAAATATTTTTTATCTCATGCATAGCAAGATGAATCACCATTAAGGAAAACTAACTTTAGCTGGTGGGGATTCAGTAAGATTAGAAAATCTGTCTCTAGGCATTGACTTTCGTGTAATTCAAATGCAATATTTTGATAACTATAGAAAGTGCAGAATTTCAAAACTTGTTGTAAAATGATTATAAATGCATGAAAAAAATTTTTTATAAAGTATTATAACTATGGGTTAACTTCGAAGCAACAAAATGTAATTAAAAAACACAAATTAAATAATATAAGTAAAAATACTCGTACTATTCATATCCTAATACATTTAATGAACTGTATTATACTTGTATTTTCAAGTATTTCTTGGATGATACCATTAAATCTGATGTATACTTTTAGACATTTTATGACTTCCATTCACTTAAAAATATCCTAACGCATCTTAAATGTTTTATTAATAATGATTTGTTTACTTTAATTTTTTTATGTTAACGTAAGCAAATTTTTATTTTTTAATAAATTTAGTTAGTTTAAACCGATTTTTAATGCAAATTAATTTAAGTGAACTCTTCATTTTTATCTCGTCAGTTTTCTATAATTAGTTTCTTGATGATAATAAAATGATAGTTCCATTAAAATGAAAATAAACAAACTGTATTTGCATAATTGGAAATAAAATTGAGAAGCATGTTTGAGTATCAAAGCCCTTTAATTCGCAATATGAAAGAAAAAATGATTAAAAAAGATGTCCAAGGTTATTATGAAAAATGCTTTAGAAATTTTACAATCTCTAAATTGTAATATTACGTAATGCCATTTTTCTCTATGTGTGCATATTGGATTATCATTGTAAAAAATTATCATATATATGATATAGGTCTAATTTCATCAAAATAAATTCAAAGATGTGTCATTTATAAAACAATGTAACCGAATACATTTTAAACTACTGAATTGAACTGAAATGTTAATTAAAGGTATCCACCTACATGGAAAAGTTGATTCTCGATTTCTTTTTTATTTCTGAATTTAATACTCAGAACTTTCCAGTTTCCAAAATAGTTTTTGTTTTATTGTATGTGAAATAAAAATTAAGTTACTGGAATTTAAAAATACACACCGTTTCTTTTTAAAAACGAAATAGGAAGTTGCATTTTCAAACCAGAAGGGGTAAATAAACGGTATTTTACTTTTTTTTTTTGTCATTTTTCTAATTTACAGGTTTTGCTATGATGGTATTTTTTAAGAGTTATTATCTATGAAATGAAGCAAAATTTCGAATACATATGAAAAAAATATTCATTACAACTGTTTTTAAAGGGAATGTTCAGTAAAATTTTGTAAATTATCCATACTGCTGTATATTTTTAATCATACTTTGCTTTTAGCTGAAAGTTTTTGTTAAATTTTGCTTCACTTTAAAGAGCATTCTTACATACCAAATTAAAATTAAGATTGATGCATTACAATTTTCTGTAGAGTGTTAACCGTTTTGTTAAACTTTCACTAAAATTGGCCGGAAAATAACCAAGTTCACAAAATGCATGCAATGTGTAATTAGAAATTTGACAGATTTTATTTTTTTGCACCATAATTGATCTAGAAACAAGATAAAAGGAAATTACCTAAACGAAAGTTGGCTCGCGCGCGCGAACGTTGGCGGATACATTAACAATTTTAAAAGAAATTTTGCGGATGGATATGAATATTGCTAACATATTTAGAGTAGCTGTATTTTAATTCATCAAATGTTATTGTAATAAAATAGGAAATCTAAGTTATAAAATTTGATATAAGTAATAATTGCAATTATGAATATCCTGAGCCGACCGATGGCTGAGTGGTTAGCGCTCCTGACTCCTGAGCTGTGGGTCCTGGGTTCGAATCCCGGTTCGGGCATGGATGTTAATTTCTTTCTCTGTTCTCTCTATGTTTCTCTATCCTTTCTTCTGTGTTGATGTATGAATGTGGCCCACCCTATAAACGGGTTTGTGGTGGTATGACGCGGGTAACGCTACTCGCCTCCGTGACTTGGTTCACAGGTGCCCGCTGGGTAACGACAAATGAGTAGCAGTTTCTGGCCTTGTTGTGGCATAGGGTTCAACCCTCAAGTGCCCGCCGTTGGAAAAAAACATTCTGAAATCTTGATCCTTATCAGACAAAAATTTTTTAAGAAATTTTTTTGAAAACAATGATATGAATAAAATATTCAAAAATTTTAAAGCAGGTAAAATGTTTGAATCAAGATAAAATTTAAAGAATTATGGTATGTAATTTCTTATTGAACACAGATCTTATCAATTCTTTTCGCGAAATTTTTTACTTTATACATTTTATGCTGATTTCTTTTTGCCTAAACACATAATTTTATTTTATTATTTGCTGCCTATTTTGTTTTAGCAATTCTAATAATCTGAGAAAACAAAACTAAGAAATCTTAATTAAAGTATTTTCCAGCTTGCAACTTTTTTCACATAGAGAAATAATTTATTTAAGTTAAACTTCCTTACATTTAAATCTAGTGAATAAAACGAAGGATTTTTGTAAAACAATTCCTGTGAAATGTCTCCCTCCTCATTAGCACTATTTGCACCAGATTGGAAAACAGTTGGTGCAGCTGTGCAAAACACAAAGTTGATGAGCTGCTAAAAGTTACTGAAAGAGACGCTCATTTTTACGAACTTCCAATTTTTCTAACACTCGTGATTTTACGAATTAGTTGCTGGTCCTTCGTATAGTCCCATAGATTCAATGATATATTTATTTCCTTATGACATAAAAGTTTGAAAAATTTCTGTTTTAGGAGCTTATATTTATGAATTTTTTGTTTGCGTTTACTTTTCATCTCATGTGAACTTTTCAGTTTTTTCTTTTTAAACTTTATGATTGAGAACCATGGATTTACATTTTCGTTGGAGAATTGCTAATCCTTCAAATTATGGATAATTAATTGCACTGGTAATGTTGAAATCCCGAATTTCTTTACGTGGTATGTGTAGAATGTCTCCCATCTAATCTGATTTCCGTGTTTAAGTCATGCATCAGAGTGTAATCCATAACTTCAAGTACACATATCATAAGTTACTTGTGCATTGAGTAATCATGGCTTTGAATCGCCTTATGAAATTGACATTTTAAAAGAAATGAATTTGTTAATCAATGCTTGGAATCATTTTGAAATGCAGGCTTTATTAAAGAAATTAATATAACTAATGAGAAAGCCATTATCATTTACTTAACGACTGGAATGAAGATGAGTTAGTCATGCATGAACTTTGACAAAAAAGCCCACTGTTACCTGAAATTTCATTTCAGAACTTTTTGAATGTAGATTCTCAGATGTAATTTGTATGCAAGAAGTATCACATAACTAAAAGATTGAGAAGCATTCAGATCTTAAATACGAAGAAAATGACGTAGTTGCGACCGTCTGCAAAACTTGTAGAAAAGAAAGAGTGAAATGTCTTTCAACATAGATAGAAAAAATAGAAAATTGTAGTTTTGTAACATAAAAAATAAGGGATTACTTTGCGAGATTGTTACATAAATAAAATGAAAGTAGGAATTGTTTTAAACGTAAACTTCTTAATCATCCTTCAGCCCTTCTTCGACACGGACCCTTTTTGTAGCCCCTTTAAAAGACAAAATTCTCGACATGGAATTAAGTTAATACGACTGTTCTGATAAAACCAGTTCAACCAATAAATCTTGGTAAAACTGATTGAACTGACTGAAATGGTAAGAACACACAACTAATGATGAGAAAAGGATGTATAGTAATTTTCTGGCTCAGATTTTCAGTCTCGTTACATATTTGATAAACTTGCATGAAAAACTGAAAATTATAATGGTAAAAAATTGCAGATTTTAACCAACATCTGTAGTATTATTTATTTGCAGAAATCGTTTCCCCTGTGGTTCCTTATATGCCAAGTTTCATTGAAATCGGATGGGCATAATGGATTCTACAAGTCACTTTAATTGCTTTAATTTAACCGGGAATAGGGTCACTTTAATTGCAACTATTTGTATGTTGGAACGACTGATCATAGATAATAATCGTATAGTGACTGATTGTTAGTAGATTGGAAATATTTTGTATTAAAAAAATAAATGTAAAAGTTGTAAAATAATTTAAATAAACACAAAATAAAGGATATTATGAATTAACTTACATTTCCTTCTTATGCTTTTAATTTTTTATGAAACTAATCATACATAAATAATTTTAAATGTAATAATTTGGCTTACATATTTTCCCATTAAAAGAACTGGTAATTTTTTTTTTCATTTTTGAACATTTTTTGTCCTTATCATCGTCATATTATGTGTGTGAATAAATAAATGTCAACAGTAATTTTTAAAGTTATAGAGATTTATCTTTTGTATTTGGCATATGAAGTGATAATAAAAACTATAACACTTGATTAATATAACTAGATTTCCTAAAGAAATTATTCCATTCTTCCTCTTTTTCAGTCAACTGTTTATTTTAAAATTGAGAACGTATGTAAGATAAATCTTGTCCAGTTAATTTTAAATATAATAATTTGGTTTCATTCATTATCTCACCAACGTTTTAACAGCCCAGACTTCGTTTATTAAAACTTCAAAACTTCTCTTTCATTGTGGAACCGAGTCGAAGTGGGGGTGAAGGAAAGCCCGCTCATGTACCGTTTATTAATTCCAATGCTGGACAGCAGGCCGTCTTTTGAAGAGCTACAGGGAACCTCATTTTTTACTAACGACCTCAGACCACCAGCGAGAGGGGGATGGGCGCCACAAATCCACGCAACTCAACTCCTTACGTTGATACCCCCCATTAACTACGTTTATGTTAAGTCTCAGCGGGTGATGAAAGATGAGATTTTTTTTTTGTCTCAGTTAGTCTTCCTCCTGAGCTGGGAAAAAGAATTGACCTTTCTCGAAAATGTCCCAACTGTTTGCGATGGTCGAACCCTAAGTGAGATACTCGTAAACTTGGCTTCGCCACATTGAGATAACTATCCACTAAAAGAAATATAAATAAATTTCAGCTCATTGAATAGCACAGCAGTCAACAAATTCATGTGTCGTCATCGATAGCATTTTAAATGCACATAAAATAAGAACTAAAACTATTATTTTTTCTCCATTTTGTAAAATATAGAGCAAATGATAACTTTTTTTCTGTTACCCTTACGACATCTTTTGGTGTGCACAAGTGCTTATTTGACTGGAAATAGTTTAAAGTGGATTCCGAACCCCCATACAAATTTACTTCCAAATTTAGAAAAAAATAAATTCCTTTGAAATTTCTTTTTTTTTTCAATTAAATGTAATTGAAAAAGATTTCAGAGTAGTGTAAGGGGAGAAAAATTGGAGTAAGGATAAGGAAAGATTGAGAATGTGAGATATTGGAATATAAATATAATTTTTAATTTGAAAAACCTGATAACGAATTTATAACACGCCAGCAGATGCTAAAATGTCTGGGGATATTCTCTCTCTCTCTCTCTCTGGGGGGGGGCATAACACACGTAAAGTAAAATTACACGAGACAAGACAGAGTGAAAAAAAAATAAAAAAACGATAAGATAAAACGTTTGAAAGTTTTAAAAATGAGAAGTATTCATAGTGGAAACTACTCATTTCCATCTTCATGATGAGGAGGATTTCGGGAACACTTGATTATAATTTTAAAATACTCTTATAAAAAAATGCTAGGACGTTCTTATTTGTTTTTTGAAGAATTGTCGATTTATATCTTTAAGTATGAATTTGTTATGAATATTGGATAATTGATTTACGAAGAAAAACAGTGAAAAACTTTGAAGCCTGCAATACTTCGATTCAATTCAATTCTTATTTATTCAATTATTGTTTTTCAGTTAGGGATCGAAATTCCAATTCCTTCTACCCAGATGAGGAAGCCATTTCATCCACTCAATCTTTGATCGGGAGTTGTATCAGAAGAAATGAGTTGAAAATATAACTTGCCAACTTTAATCAAAACAATGTAAATACTAAACATATTTGTTTTGAATGTAACATAATATTTTCTACATTCTACCATGTTCTTACTCATAAATGAGCTACTTACATTAAGTTACAAAAGTTAAGCGGAATAAGTACGGCAACTACTAATCGTACCCGAAATAGGAATCAAAACCACAAACTGTGGAAAATATAGCAACAGGATTAACTGTTCAGTGTCTTCTGTCGGTCAGAGCTCAAATATCAAAGAAAATGCATAATTTTAAATTAGTAAATCACTTCTAATCCTAAAATGTGTTACATCGCCCCTTATGTGAATTTTTAACTGAGTATGGGAAGACGACATTTCTCTCTTAGCGTTTAAATTTCTTATTACTTTAAAATAACAAATAAATTACGCTGTATCGAAGAAAATGAAATTAGTCTTTTATAAAGATCAAAATTGGAGAAATACTCTCCTCTGTTTTTAATACTTTTCACATATGCATGCCATGCATTCTTTAAATGTGTTCCTCTCTAAAATGGCTCTAATTACTCAAACGCGAATAAATAATTGAAATTAGATATGTGTCTGCTTTTTATACTATCACTTTGTTTTCAAGAATTATCAAAGTAACATTTCAAATTTAAAATATTTATTTTTGAAAAAATTATGAACTGGAAAATTTTGAAAAAAATTTCACTTTGAAGATCGAAAATTTGAAGATTAAGAAGATGAGGAAGGAGAAAATTTATGAGCTGATTTTTGAAGTTTTCTCATGCATTTATATCAAAATATAGTGAAGATAATTTATTTTAACTACTGGTTTTTCTTGTTATATTTTAAAAAATGTGTGGAACAATTATACATATTTTATCAAAAATTAGTCATTTTTAATATTTTCAATTATATTTTAAAAAATGTGTGGAACAATAATACATATTTTATCAAAAATTAGTCGTTTTTAATATTTTCAATTTTAAATGTTTTTGAAAAAAGATTTTGAGCATCTGTGTTTGTATTTTGTGTTTAAAAACAAAAACAAAAAAATTTAGAAAAATATTTCAATTATTCAAAAAAAAAAGAAATATTTTTTTTCTCACTTTTTAAAAATTGTTCCGTTAAATGATGCCATGGAGTACTGTAATGCTCTAGAAATATGAATACACACAAAAAAGTCAGATTTCATCAAAATCCATTGTTCATTGCGTAAAATTGAATCCAATGAAATCAGTTGACTTTAAATCTTCAATAGGAATTACCTGATTCCTAGTAGTGAATTCCTAGTAGAGAACCCTAAAAAGTCCACGGTACACAATATCAGTAAAATTATATTGTTTATGAAATTGAAAAAAGAATCTGAATCCTCCCCCGTCAATGGGAGTGAGAATTTAAAGACGAGTGAATTGCTCATGTGTGCCGTAGTTCCTTAACAGCATAGAAAATTACGAGGTGCCAAGAGATGAAAAACATGACAGTTGTGTTTTTATGTTTATGCGTTTACCTCTCACAAATGTGACTAATATCTTATTACAGACGGTATGGAATAAAAACACAAGAAAATAATCCGAAAAATGTCCTATAATTGATAAAGTTAACACATTAATGTCCTACTAAAACTTCACAATAAGTTGTGGTTAAAACATGGGGGGGGAATTAATATCGCTTTGCTCCGAAGGAATTCAATTCAAAGCTTTGCTTGACGGGACATGATTGATTTAAACCTTTTGCATAGGCAACTGTGATGGAGTGATTATGAGGGAGTTTCCTTCCGGGTTTTCAGTTTATTTTTTTCTTTTCAGAGTTCCAAGTTTATTTTTCACTTGAATAGACTTCCAGAAAAAATCCTATCAACAGTTTAATAAGCAGAGGAGACTCAAAACTGTCTTACCAGAGCTTCCATCTCCTGGGCTACCCACCGTCAATTAATAAACTCAACTAGTTTTCTGTTTCAATGATTGATTAGGTTCTGCATGGCTCACCGATAATTGAATAGTCTAGAGAGAGATTTTCAAGCACTTGAAGGATTTATTTGTAGAAATTAGAAATGTTTGTATAATTAGTTGTCAAAAGTAATTACATTTTTGGTAGCTTTTAAAGAACAAGGTAAAACAATTTTTGTATTTAATTACAAATAAGAAAATCATCGAAATATTTTACAGGTTAAGAAAAGCAGAACTATTTCCCCTGCGCATCCGTAAAGAAGATTGCCATTCACCCCACAGCGTAGACGTCAACGTCTGGAACGGTGCCGGATGTGCGATGTGGACAACGGAGTGGCACAGGATCGTCTTCTCAGATGAGTCGCGATTATGTTTCTTCAGTGACAATTGCAGCATAATATTGTGGCGTCGACGTGGAGACAAATCAAATCCTGCAGGAATTGTGGAACGTCTCACCATGCAACACCAAGCAGCATTTTGCAGCGTCAACGCAGCATTTTGATTTGAGGAGTAATTGCATACGATTCCACGTCACCTCTAGTTCGTATTCACTACACTTTAGCAGCCCAATATTACGTGGATGATGTGCTGTGGCCGGTTACACTCTCTCGCCTTCAGGGGGTGCCCCATGCCCTTAATCAGCAGGATAACGCCCTACCGCACATTGCTCGTATCATACAACATACAGCTGCTTTCTGCTTACCGTGCTTACAAGATCTCTCATCAATTGAATACGTTTTTGATATGATTGGGCACTATTTGTAGACCCTGACAGTGCTTCCTTCCGAATACGCACTTTGGCAAATGATTGACAGGGAATGGAGACCCATTTCTCAGGAACCCATCCGTACTATCTTTGTGACTCTGGGCCTAGACGTATTGCTTCGTGTATCGCCGTCCACTGTGGTCCTACAATCTACTGAATTGAACTTGTTCTTGCACTGTATTATGCATATAACTTTGAAATACAGATCACTTGTTCGTAGCTGTATCTTTTTGTTTGCCGAGTTTCGTCATTTTCTGGCAACTCCTTCTTGGTGTTGCATTTTCAATGTCGGCCACAGCATAAATTATTAAACATTTAAAATAAATTTATCACATACAAGTCAATAAATTTTAATAATATACATTAAGATTGCAATAATCAGATCTCCAGCATTCAACTAAATGGTTAATCATCTAAATATTCTTTTAAAAACAATATGGTTATTTATTTTGACTTTTTGGTAAAATGCTTATAATCATAGGAACATATGATCTTGTCTATGGAAATTCTTCAAAAGCAAAAATTAATTTTTATTGTAACTTTATAAGTAAATTTGCATTAAATCACATCATCATCCTAAAAAAAAAATACTTTACTTGCATATAGTAAGTGTTAAAGCATTATATAATATATTCAAATATATATAGCAGGGGTGCACAACCTGCGGCTTGCTAGCCACATATGGCTCTTTGAAGGATTATTTGTGGCTCTCAATAAACGTACCCGAATTCCCTTTCGATTTTTGGGTTATTATATTTTAAAAAATGATTATCTTTCCGTATGTGTCTTGAAAAGTCTTCTAAAATACTGACAACAAATAGGAAAGACTCGGTGCAACGTTGTAACAAATTTTATTTCCTTTCAAATTAAGAATGATATGACTCATCGAAAACTGCGTGAACGAACTTAAATAGTGGAGAAATGATAATAAATAGAGTGGAAACAATTTCTATCTCGTTTGCTACGGATATAATTTTTAATCTGAAAAGTTTGGTAAGTTAACTATAGTTTGTTTCGTAGTATGTAACACATGTTGTAATTGTTTTAATAACACAAAACTTGTATTTTCTAGATTTCTTTATTTATTTTCAGTAATTTTAAAAATATGACGACAGAGAACGAAAGTGAAAAGAAGAAAATACGAGCAAAAAGTTGAAAGTTTTAATAGAGTGGGAGGAGAATTACTTTTCCATTGATAATAACGGAAAAGCATTATGTGTTATTTGCAATTTACGTCGATATTATGAAACCAATATTACCCTCACACACACACACACACAAATCCACCAAATTCTTTTTTCAAAAACTAATTTAAATTTACTAATTCAAAAACTAATTTACTAATTCAAAAACTAATTTAAATAAACAACAGTCAATTTTAATAACCCTTAGCAATCAAGCTAGTAATGTGGGTGAAACCAGTTTTGTTATTGCCTGGAATATTGCTCGTGCAAAATGCCCGTATGGAGAGGAGGAGTTTATTGAAAATAAAACTTGGCAGATGTAATTAAAGTTGTAGATCCGAATAATGCAGCATTGCACAAAGTTGTTTCGCAAATTCCCATATCGGGAACACAACCGAATGATGCATGACTGAAATTAATACACCTCTTGAATATAATTTAAAAAATTATTTGAGGAATTTAATTGCATTTAGTTTAGCCCTTGATGAATAGACAGATATTACAGATCTTCAGCAATTGGCAATTTTCATATGTTTTGTTTCACCTGACTTCATTGTTGAAGAAGAATTATTAGATTTAGTAGCACTTCAGTAAACAACACGCAGGGTCGATATTAAAAATGCATTAGAATCCTTAATGAAAACTTTTTTGATGTGTGCGAGTTAACAAACTTGTACGCATTGCAACTGATGGAGATGATTCTTAAATTCCACAATTCATACCGATTCACAGCATAATTCACCAAAAACTTCTCATTATAAATATTTAAAATATCCTGATGCTATGAAAACAGTGTCACACATTGTAAACTGCATTTGCACCAATGCATTAAAATCTTCGACTATTTAAAAATTTCATGAAGAATTAAAGGACGAAGAATTTCCGAATGACTATTTCTTTTGCAATGTTAGATGGTTATCTAGCTATAACTTATCACATTGATTTGTAAATCCGATACCTGCATTTCTAAAAGGAAAGGAAATAACCTATTCAGAATTAGACCATGACGAGTGGTTACAAAATTTAATGTTCTTGACTGATGTCATGGAACATTTGAAAACACTGAATTTACAATTGCATGGGAAAGACAGAATAATATCTGACCTCACACAGTGCATATTTAGTTTTTAAACTAAATTACAAATTTTTTTAAAAGGACATTAAAAACAGAACATTTTGTCATTTTCTTTGAATTAAAAAAGTTTTTTCCAATGTTAAACAAGAAAAGCTCAACGAGTATTAAAAAAAAAGCTAGAAGAAATATTGACGGAGTTTCAAAGTGGATTTCAAGACTTGAAATATTTTAATCGTCTCTTGATTTTTTTTCTGAATTCATTTAAAATTAACATAATTCAAGGTGAGTTTTCCATTTCCAATATAATTATGACCCAAAAAGCATCTGGAGAATAAAATTAATAGAGATGCAAGAAGATTAAGCTCTACAATTAAAATATAAGTTCATACCAATTTCGAAAATTTGTACCAAAACCGAAGTACCCTGAATTGAAAAAGGCTTCTTGCCGAATTATTTCAATTACGGTACAACGTATTTATGTGAATCATTTTATTCCACTTTAAAATTCGTGAAATCCAAACATCGATCAATATTAATTAACCAACATCAAAGAATGACTGAGAAGTCACCAATTATTCTGGTACAGTTTGCCCTATTTCTGGACCTTGCGGCATAAAACTCAACCAATCACCAATTATTTACTGAATTGTAAAGAATTATCAAGTGAAGTAAAATAAATGTGTTTATGTATATAATTTTAAATATTTAAACTCAATGCACATATTTTGTACTTTTATTTATATGTTTTCAATGATTTCTGTAAAAAAATTCATACCTTTTAAATACGTATTTAATTGCGACTCGGGAAAAATTTCTAATTTTGAAATATGGCTCGGGCTATCAAGGAACTTGGAAACCCTTGATGTTTTGAAATGGTTTGATAAGAATATGTTGTGTTGTAAGATATTATTGTTTTTAATACACATAGAACATTTTAAATAATAACCTAATTCGCATTGGAGAACATGAAAATTTCTAATCATTAAAAAAATGTCGATACATTTATTTTAAAAAAATGACAAGTTTTGAACAACAGGAAATCTTAAGTCCTTATCCGTAATATTCTCCCACTAATAATAAAGCATGTAAATCTCTGCAAAGTGAAGCTCAACGAATAAGTTAACGAACTACTGAGGAGAAGTTCTACCCTCACAGCCAACAGAGTTGAATTTTTATAAAAAGCAAGATAAAAAGATCTATTTAAGAATTATTCTCATAGAGGGCAGTATTAGCATCAAATCACAGGTTTTAAAATTTTTCAATAGATGGCAGCAAGATCCAAGTGTAAGGCTACACAAACACATGACATCACTCTAAACTCTCTTATAAGACTAAAATTCCATGACGTCACTACTACGGTGATAAGATCAGTATCTTGCTCTTCAATTCGCTAGCCTTAGAACTGTTTTTATCTACCAACTCTAGGTTGGTTCGATCCCCGACACTTTTCAACAACAGAAAATGGAACTTGTGCTTCTACTTTCCACAAGCACATCTTTCGGGATGGGTACGTTTAACTTTTTCGGGTTTACATTAAGTGACACGTGAATACAGCTCACTATCCATGAAAGTTTTACAAAGCGACAGTTTACGTGGTGGCCTTACAACACCTTTAGGCTGTTCTCTACGTGTCATAAAAGCATGAAAATGACTTATCACATACATGAAACTTAGTAAAAAAATGTTTTCTCGAAGTTGTGCATAATGACATGTTTTTATAAAAAGAAAGTTCCATGGTATTTGATCTAACAAGCATGCAATTTGAAATCAACAACAGGACTTTATAAGAGGCATTCTTAACTTAGTTAATATACAAACTTTTAGTTTTTTGTAAACGAAAGAAATTTTTTGAGAAGACAATTTTTAGAATTAATCCAGCGTGCATTACTTGTTTATATTCATAGTATTCAGTGTACTAGTTGTTATTCATACACTGCCTGACGCTGAAAATGCAACACCAAGAAGGAGTTGCCAAAAAGTGACGAAATTTGACAAACAGAGAGAGACTGTAACGAACAATAAGTGATATGTATTTCGAAATGATATGCACGATACTGAATGAGAACAGGGTCGGGTCAGTAGGTTGTAGGACCACAGTGGACGGTGATACACGAAGCAATACATCTATGCGCAAAGTCAATGAGAGTACAGATGGGCTCCTGATAAATGTTTCTATATTCCCTGTCAACCATTTGCTAAAATGCGTCTTCTGAAGGAGGCAGTGGCAGGGTCTGCAAATGGCGTCAAATCATATCCCAAGAATGATCGATTGGTGAGAGATCTGGCGAGCACAGTGACCAGAGAAGCAGCTGCACACCTTGCAGGGTATATTGGCTGATGCGAGCAATGTGCGGTCAGGCGTTCTATAATTGTGGAAGAATTGAACTGTCCCCACGTCGACGCCACGCTCGTACGCTGCGATTATCACTGAGGAATCAGAATCGTACCTCATCTGAGAAGGCGATCCTGTGCCACTCCGTCATCCATATCACTTTAATTTGGCACCATTTCAGACGGCGTCTATGCTGTGGGGTCAGTGATACGATGGCGTCCTTTGCGACAAGAACAAACTTTCCACGATTATTTTCCAAGCAGTAATTACTGCGCGAATATTGCCTACTCGGCCAATTCCTCACCTTATATCTAATCGTACGTGCACTGAAGAGTTACGCATTTCACATCATTTGCATAACTCGGTAAGGTACAACTACTCTTAATTCTTTATGATTTCCCCCTTCTTTGTGTTGCATTTTCAATGTCGAGCAGTGTAGTACAAAAAAAAATGAAGCTGAACTGTAACCTTTATTTAACTTGGCAGATGGAGTAGTTTAGTGAGGAAGGGTATGTTCTTGATTTTAAATAAGAGCGCCTTCGATATTTTGATCCCTTCCGTAGAAAATTGTCAGAAGAAAAAATATGCTTATTAAACTTTTGTGAAGACCATTGTCTTTACATTGGTATGGGGTAGAAGTTTGAAAGGAGAATATTAGCTCAAGTCACTTGTCTTACTTTTGTCACATGTCTGAGACTCAAAATTGCTAACCATTTTCGTTGTATTAAGCGACTGAAGTCATCATATACAAGCATCTCGTAACTACTGCAAATAAAAGTTTTAAATCAATGGTAAGATTATGTGCTGAAATATATAAAGCTTATCTTGTAAATTTAATCCATAAAAAGTACGAGTGACTTTTCATTTTCAAATTCTGTATTTAATTCCAATAATAAAAGAAAAGTCCATTAGATATACGTACGTTTTATATTACTCAAATAGGTTACTTTATTCAGAAATTTTATCTTCTACTCTCTGTTTGCAAAATAGTTCAGGCTGTCAACTCAAAAGCCTATTAACGCAGACAATTACCTCGTAATTTTGAGCCACAGTCAAGCTACGAGATTGACATATGAGCTGGCACCCTCCTCTCCATGCCGCGCCACACTAATTAAGGACATAACTGCCATGACCAATGATACGTTCCACATTCGCCATAAGTGAATACGACAGATCTTTGATGAAGCCATCCGTCTACTAGAACGACGCCTTTCCTAACCAGGTGACCTCTTCTCAACATGGATAGCGGAGAAAATCCTAAAAATTTTAAGAATAAAAATTTTCCCTAGAAATATAATATTTATTTGTAAAGTAATTGATTGACCTTTAATTGATTTTGGTATAGTTAGTAAAGTTTTCCTTCGGCACATTTCAGAAATATAAATTAATAAGAATGTTTCTAGGTATGTAGAAAAGGAACTAACACGATTCTTTTTGAATCCCGAAATACCCGATTTAAGTAATAAATGAAATACACACACACACAAGAAAAAATTGTTTAATTTTATATTATAATAATGTATTTTATTCGAAGAATCTTTTTTGCAACGAAATTATCATAGAAATAAGAGAATTCACTATTGTGAGTAGAAAGCGCTTAAAAAAATGGTCTGCAGCTGTGTGTAACAATGCAGTTTTAGATAAGCAGAACAAACATTTATCGATATCTTACTGAACAATTCAATGATATGAATGGAGAAATACAGAAACTTTTGTAACTAATAGTTTTGCCGAACCAATCATTCATGCATCAAAATAACAATTCTGCGCATCGACATCTAACCTCCAATTGGAGAGAGTGCAGTTGAGGGTGGCTCGCATTATAACCGGCCTGAGAAACAGCTGCCCAAACGATATTGTACTTTACGAGGCTAATCTCGTTCCTCTTAGTCTTGTTAGGAGCTCGAACCTGGTGAAATACTTCAACAAATTAAGAAGCTATGGAAATCAGAACCGCACATCTACATATCTGTCTAATTGGAGTAACAACCAGAGACTCAAAAAGGATAGCCCATTTGGACTGACCGATAAACTGGAGATTATTTCCCAATCGGTGGAGTACTCATCTCTAATACCCTGTGTTAACCTGACTGAGGGATTACTCGGAGTTCACTTCCACTCTGAACTTCCGTCCCACACAAACAAAAACTCTGATGTCCCTGAATTTTTACGACAACTGGCTCTTGAGGTCATAAATAGTGTCCCGAGTGATGCTACTCTTATATAAACAGATGGTAGTAAAGACGAGTCAAATCACACTGGGAGTGGCATCTATATTGTGAACCCTGCGGTACGGCTATCTCGACGCAACCCAGATAACTTCTCGGTCTTTAGGAGTGAATTAATTGCTATTAAGGAGGGATTAAACACCATTCTCCACTCAACAGACTCTAGTGACATTTGGATTTTTTCAGATAGCCGCAGCTCAATCCAACATCTACAGGACTAGAGGCGTGTAAATGACCTTGTAAGCATCCAAATATTCAATATGCTTAAAATTCTTTCAAAGCGTAGGGAGGTCCACCTCCAGTGAATCCCCTCCCACGTCAACATTCCTGGAAATGAAGCTGCGGATACCTTAGCAAAAAGAGATAACTTACTTTGAGCCGATACACCCAACTATCAAATCCATACTAAATGCATTAATTATTCATTAATCATTATTACCTCATTAATTTGCTGTAAGTTCAGGTATATGTTTTCAGTTTTGTTTTATCATTTTTAATTTCCTTTTTTTTCCATTTATTTTCTTTATTTCTTATATGCATGCAATTTGATATGTATTTCATATGCCTGTCTTACCATTTCCTGCCATGTATTTTGTCTGATACCTATTTTGAATGCTTCTTATGTATCCACTTGTTAACTTTCAATTGCAACCAAATTTGTGTTAAATAGTATACTTTACAAACCCTCCTTACTGTGTAAAAGTAATAATTTATAGTGTCTCCATATGATTGCAAGCATAATTGTATTGTCTTGTATGTACTGTGTTCCGTTTTCTTTACTACTTTGTTATCAAAATGAAATAATTAATATTTAGCTTAGAAAAATACATTTATATCACATACGTGAACTATTCTTTAATTTTTTTGCACGAGCACTTCCTATTCATAAACATTTGTAATATATAAATCTGGTTACTAGTATTAGAATTCTTCTTCCACCGACCGATAATAAACTAGGTAATCACTGCGCTTCATGTTGAGAGAGGTAAATCCAACATAGAATCACTTGTCTATAACTCAAAAAAAATTACGGGTATCAATCCAATACCAGAGGCGAGGTATGCTTTTTAGAGAAATTGTTCTTCTTCACCGTTTCTGCAAAGCCTCATATTGCTGGATTGATTCGAAAGGGAAATTTTTGATAATTTGGAATTTGCTCTTAGCGATTTCCCTGTTTTACATAAGCTAAAAGGGTTTCAGGTAGATAAATGTTTTTGAAGTGGTGAAGACATGGAATATTATATATATGTATATAATTTTTTAATTAATTAGTAACAACAGATTATTACATTGAAAATTCTGAATCTTGTGATTCTTGAACTCTTCGCTTGAATTCTGACCTGATTATTGCTGACTATTGATTGGTCTCTGACAGCTGCTGATTGCAGTGTCAAACTTATACAGGGTGGTGCAGAGGAAACGCATGTTTTTCAATATTGAATTACTGGGACACAATGGGTTGAAAATAATAAAAACAAGTATGATATGGTAGATTTTTTAATGCAGTTTTTGAAATTACATACCATATTTAGGTTTGGAAAATAATGTCTTTGAAATGACGTCCTTCTTGCTGGATACAAATTTGGATCCTCTTCTGAAAATTACGGACGGCTCTCTCCAACATTTCATTCGGCACGGCTTCAATTTCCTGACGAATGGAATTCTTAAGGTCATCGAGTGTGCGAAGCTTGTTGATGTACACTTTTGATTTCAAATATCTCCACAAAAAGAAGTCACATATCGACAGGTCGGGTGAGCGAGGGGGCCAGTGAATATCACCAAATCTCGAAATCACATGTCCTGGGAACATTTGTCGAACCACTGCCATGGATGCTCTCCCCGTGTGAGCCGTGGCACCATCCTGCTGAAACCAAATGTCTCTCATGTTCACTTGATGCCTTTCAAGTTCTGGACGAAGGAAGTTGTTTAACATTTCAACGTAGCGAGCTGATGTAACAGTAACTACAATTCCTTCCTCTTCAAAAAAATAGGGTCCAACAATCCCCAACTTTGAAACGCAGCACCACACTGTTACCTTTAAACTGTGCAGAGGTCTTTGGTCTAATTCTTGTGGGTTATCCGATGCCCAATACCGACAGTTTTGAACATTGACGTAACCTTCAAGATGAAAATATGCTTCATCACTCATGAAGACTGTAACATCTGGATTTTCCGTAAACATTTCATCCATTATGTGACAAAACTCCCTGCGTTGTACAAAATCCCCTTCATTAAGCTGCTGGACGATCATTATTTTGTACGGATGGAAATTGAGGTCATCGTGTAAGATGCGGTGAAGAGAACGACGTGACATACCCAGCGCTACAGCATGTCGTCTAGTCGATCGTCTAGGACTAGTAGTAACTGCCATTCTGACTCGGTCTACATTTTCCGGAGTACGAACTGAACGGGGAAGACCCGGTGGTTTCTTTTTCATCACAGAACCAGTACTTCTAAACGCTGCAACCCATCGGAGTACGGCATTTCGATCAGGCACTGCACCTCGACGTCCAACTCTAAAATATTGACGGAAAAGACTTTGTACTGTGACTACAAAGTCATTGTTTCTAAAAAACTGCTCGACAACGAACACACGATGTTCTAAGCTCCATAGCGACTGAAATGGCGTTGTATGGGCCATCTGCCAACATTCGTTCAAGGTCACTACCCTCTCCCGTAGCCGCGTACTAGCGGTACGAAAAACATGCGTTTCCTTTGCACCACCCTGTATATGAATTACAACACTACTATTGTGCTAATGTTTCTCCAATCTGAGTTAACATTAAACTTTTTAATGAATTTTATTAAGATTTTTATATAATATGCAATTATATATAGAGATCAAAGTAAAGTTGAAATAAACGTAGATACAAAGTACTAATGTGAAACAAAATAATTTTATTTTGTATTTGTAATATTATGTACAATAAACCGAACTAATGAAAAACCTAAATGATATGCTGCATTTATGATATAGTAGTATTCTTTATAACATAGACTTCACCTGTGCATATCATCACTAGTGTAAGATAAGTTAAAAGAAGTTTTATGGGAAAATTTAAAATCTTTATTCAGTGGTTTTGATTGGCTGAAATAAACACCTAAGGAAGTAATGCAATATTTTTACTATATCTAACTTGGATAGCCTAAAAGATGAAAACAATTCTAAGACTTTTTTCAGCCGCATTTTGACTTCCGGTCTTATAGATAGTCAGCTGTTGTTATATGACGTCAAGTAAGAAGCTTAGAAAATTATAAAATGAAGACAGCCTAATTACCTTATAGAAAAATAAAGAGTGAAATTAGTCTGATGAAAAAAAGATATCTTTTCATGTTTGGAAGGTAAAGCGCTTGATGAGTATTTACATTTCGTGATTTTTAACGTCCTTCAGTGTGTGGTACGGGAGCCAAAATTGGCTGTCAATTTTATCACTTAACCATAATTCCCAATGACGCGGTGATTGATTGTCTGTATTTAGTATCTTTGAACAGCAAAAATTAGATGTAAGAAATGAACGCAGTAAGCAATATATGTGAAAATATGTCTTTTAATTCAGTGTGTGGCCGCATTACTCCCTTTTAAGATGCTACAGTTTCTGTTCTGCAAAACTACAGATAGAGACATTAAAGAATAAAAAGGGAAATAAAAAATAGTTGCGTTTACTGTTTTTCTTTACATTATTAGTGAAATGAAAGTAGCAACTTTATTGAGCTCAATTAACTTCACCCTGGAAGTCTCACCGCCCTCTTCAAATTCAAGTTCAGGAAAATGACACGTCTACCATTTGAACAGTGAATGAAAATTTCCACCTTGTCAAAACCAGGATTGATGACTAGTAATTTATTTCCAGAGTTTGACTCTGAATTTTGTGTCCACTTTTCTTTTTTATACTAAGGTTTTCATTTGTGGTAGCAGTTACCAAATCATATACCTTCAGAACTGCCCATCTAATTAACTGTAATATGTTTATTTGATCAAAGTTATTGACGTGCACGGAAGGCTTTTGACGTTCTAATGCCCATCTGCTCGAATTTAATAGCAGTTCTCTCCTCAGTGTATTGGGGAAACTTTTCAAAGCTTATATTTTGATTTTTATCTTATGTCTGGTTTTTTCCCCAACGGATTATTATTGCTTCATACAGAAATTTTATTCGTAAGGTAATTGAGAAGTTGAAAAGGAATATTTCTCATTAATAGATATTGTACGAATTTTAATAAAAAATGTTAATGTTAAACAGATAAAGCAGACATTTTATTACATTAATAAAATAGACTGTGCAGTCTAATGTCTGTGACGGATTATAATGATTATTTTTATGAAATTAAAAATTTATAAATTGCTTTTAAAAATTTGTATTTATATAACAAACTATATTGACACTTTTTATTTTACTAATGACTATCTACTATTCTTGCTTTTTCCAAGACTTTTCTGTGATGTCTTTTATTTATTACTTAATAGGTTTTTTTTCTTTACTGTTTTCCGAAGAGAAGCTAAATGTTTTTTTTTTCTGGGCATCTTTCTCTTACTTGCCTTCACACACAAATACTTTAAAAAAATTTAGCCAATAATTTTCTAATGGGACGTAAAAGTTTGACATTTGGTAGATTTATAGCTTTAAGTGCAAAACTAACGTAATTATTTTTTCTCTCCCATTTAAGAAAGGCTTAAATTGCCTCGTTATATTTCTATATGTAACCAAAATGTTTTCCTTTTAGTCAAGAATGGATCTTTACATTCTATTTGATAAATAATTGAAGTGTAACCATCCAAATTTTTCAAAATTTATTTACATTTCCAACTAAGATTAATTTTGTTTGATATAGAGGTAATATAGGATATTTTGTATAATGTAGAGAAAATTTATTTTGCTTGTACTTATAGAATTCTCTTGTTCCTTTTATTAATCGCTCACGTGCATTAGTGATTTTCTGTTTCCAAATACTTAAAATTAGTTAATATCTCAGACTTTTGCACCATTTTTCCCTTATTGAAACACTTTTTAGTGACAAGTATTGTTGACAATCACAGATTTTTTAAAAAAAAATTGTTTTTATTGTTCTCTTTCCCTGTTTAATATAATATAGTCAAAAAATAATATAATATAATATAATTTAATATAATATAGTCACCGTTTTACCAAAAAAACATTTACCCGTTTTCTAATGCAAGGCTGCCCTTCGGATGTACCTATTCAGCCCTACAAGAGATACTTAAAACAGTGTTGAACCCAGTATGAAGAGCACGCATACCGTGAGAGAAAGAAACATCCATACCCGAACCAGGACTCGAACCCGGGACCTTATGCTTCGAAGTTAGGGACACTAACCACTACACCATCGGTCGTCATTTCAGTTGCTTTTAATAAGCAATTCATCACGATTACTTCAGTTCTCATTTCACACAGCAAATCTATAACAATTTTACTGGAAATTTCAAAAGCATGTTTCAACGATAATTTTACCTCGCCTCATTTGATACATCATTTAATTCATTCATACAATCAATACAATTGTGTGTGTGTTTGCCTTCTCAAAAATATTTATGCACTATACTTTTGTGTGTGTAACGCTAGTCTCAGAATTTCTCAAAAAAGTAATTTCTGTAAGGGTAGACGAAATAACTTTAAGAAAAAATTTCAAATTTGACCAATATCATTTTTATAAAATTTAGCATAATAGAATCATACAGTGTGATTGAAAAGTAACTCCTTTCAATTTTATCAAGCAAAATTATTTGTTGCTATTGAGCAGTTTTAGAACTTTGCCAGAGTGAATTGCAAAAAATACTATTTGGAGTATTTTCTACATGTGGAATATAAACCTGGGTTGTAGCAAATCGGTTTTTAAGCAAGAAAAGCAGGTATTGTTGTTCTATATTAAAATATGAATGCTCTAGTAAAGTTTCATGGAATATTTGAAAATTTTCAGCAGTCCTTACTATATTGTTTTGTCACTTTCACATAACTGTAAAATTATGCTAAAGAAAATGCCAAAGAGAGAGAATGAAGTTGCATTACATTGTATGAACCACTGCTTTAGTTTTTGCATCACTCGTTTTCAGTTCATGGAAGCCCAATTCAAGCATATATACTCAGAATAAATTATTTCACTCAGAATCAACTTCAAACATAGTTTCTAATCTAATTAACCCCCGTGTGCAAAAAGTGTCCTTAGAGAGACCGATTTAAATACCAAATTTCTTTAATAACTCAGTTGCTTTCATCTATTAAATTATTTAAGTTTATAAATGAAATGACCATATCGATATTTTTAAAAATTTTCTAATATCCTTTCTTTTATGGCTACATTTTTATTAGAGTTGAAACTTGAAACATATTACATAATTCTTCTACACATGTAGAGTTGGTGCGTCAAAAATATTTTAAAAATATAGCAGACTATGTTTATATATATATATATATATATATATATATATATATATATATATATATATATATATATATATATATATATATATATATATATATATATATATATATATACATATATATATATATATATACATATATACATATATATATATATATATATATATATATATATATATATATATATATATATATATATATATATATATATATATATATATATATATATACATATATACATATATATACATATATATATATATATATATATATATATATATATATATATATATACATATATATACATATATATACATATATATATATATATACATATATATACATATATATACATATATATATATATATATATATATATATATATATATACATATATATATATATATATATATATATATATATATATATATATATATATATATATATATATATATATATATATATATATATATATATATATATATATATATATTATCTGTGCTAATAACAAAACTGTTAATGTTTTGATTATAAAACTATAAAATAAATAATGATTGTTTAAAAGATACTGTGGTATCCCATTTTTGGAAATCTCCACAATTAGAATTCCAACTCTAAATGACTTTTCATTAGTCAATCTTTTACGTGATGTCACAAGATTCAGTGTTCAATTATATATATATATATATATATATATATATATATATATATATATATATATATATTGACAATGTATGCTAGTCATAAATTAACTACTAACCAGACTCTATAAGCAACTCTTTTACAGCTGGGAACTGTCCACCTTGTAATGCTTTTAAGCCTTTTAGGAGACTTTGTAAAACTGATTTATATTAAAATTGATTGTGAATAAGTTTTAGAAACTAGTTTATAACAAATCAGTTTCACAAATCATAATAACTGATAAAAAATTTACCCAGTTTTTATAATAAACAATTTCAAATCTTATTTTTTTATATTTCTTTTGTTGTGTGTCCAGTTTATTACTTATTATTGGGAAAAATATTCTGAGTTATGAAACCAAATAAAATTATATATATATATATATGAGTACATAATTATACGAAGACCCCCGATTACAAAGTAAAAGCAGCCTTTAAAAATTTTTCCAATGAATGGGGGATGGAAATAATTCAGCTAAAAAGGATATTTTGCAAAATGCAAAACCGTCTAGTTGGCATAGATCATAGATTCCCAACGTGGGTGATAACGCCCCTTTGTGATTGTTTGTGGCTTTCATGGGGCTGTTAAAAGACCCAGAAAAAATTAGGAGACGTTGATATAGCATGGAGAGACTAGGGAAGGTTAACCAAATATAGTCTAAAAAAACTTAAAAATCAAGCTGATAATTTATATCCATCACATGGGCAAAAATTCACGTAATTCCATATGAGACTTCACTGTTGTGAGAAAGAGTAGCGTATACGCCAATTTGGCGAGATGCACTACTCCCCGCGGCAGCTTTGAAGCTAGCCTAATTCTCTCTCACAGAAAACTGTTGACCCATTCTCACTCTGAATATGAATCAGCTATTGTTCCAGCATACTCATGATAATAAAGAAGGCTAGAGGATCGATGATCCAGGGACCTCTTCAACAAGCCAGCCGGCAACCACTCCATTCTCACCCTCTCTCGTTCATCGCAGCACGTCCTGCGTACAATGATAACGGCGTTCGTGTGTCTTAATATTTTGCAACTCCAATTTATATTATTTAATTTGGCAGTATTCCTTGCAGCCCCCTTAACTTAGATCAAGTATAAGTAAAGAAATTTCCATATCAGAAACAAAAAAAGAAGAGGCGGCATTATAGTGTGGATAATATAGAATACGGATTTATTGAAAATCCCACAAAATGCATCATCACCAAAGTGCCTTATTCGTCAAAAAATATTTTTGAATGAAGAGATAAAACCCTCTAGGCTTCAAAATCATCTTAATAAAATGCATCCGGATAAAAAAGACAAAGATATGACCTATTTTCTAGACATAAAAAAGATATTTGTAAATAAGCTAACTATATGAAAATTATTTTATTTAGCTTCTAAGCAAGAGGATGATGAAATTTCATACAATATCTCATTGTTAATTTCTAAAACAGGCAAGCCACATACTTTTGAGGAAGATTTAATTTTACCAGTAGTCATAAAGAAGTCCTAATCACACACCGTCCTCTATAAACCAGATACAGATATCCGAAAAATTCCTTTGAGCAATAATTCTGCGCAAAGACGAATTGATGAGATGGCTGAAAACATAGAAGAATCGTTGTGCAATTATCTACAATTTTCAATTCATCTGGATGAATCTACTTTACCAATTAAAAAATAATGTTCCTGACGGGCTTGCTGTGCATTGCGTAATTCCTCGACATGATTTGGTTGCGAAACATTTGAGCGAATGCCGCCAGACATCACAGCAATATGTTAAAAGAGAAGTTAATAAAATCAAAAGCAACTCGTTAAATGATAGATTACTTAGTCAGCCTTGCATTGCAAATGATTTCAACTGATAGTTGCTTCATACAGAGGAGCTTTCAAAAACGTAATTGTTTGATTCGATTTTTCAATTTGTTGGAATCTGATAGAGTTCCTAAGGAAACAAAGACTCAGAATTGCGCAACAACCACATCGTATCAAAGAACGGTATTGGCGACGACCTAAACTTGATTAAGACTAAAAATAGCGTTGCTGCTTTCGTGTCCAAACTGCTATTACGTAAAAGAAATGTAAACAGAAATGAATTCAATAATTTCTCATGTTTATCAGCAGTATCATTAAAGCAGGACGACTTGCTTGTTTACTGTCAACATTTGGAAAACTTCTACAATAACGTCAAGGAACGATTCCAAGACATTTTACATTTTAAACATGGACATATCAATTTGGGTTTTAGATCCTTTGTCAATACAGTAGGATCATCTCAATTAGAAGAACTGATAGAACTGAAGACAAATGAATTTAAAATTTAATTCAAAAATGGTTACTAAGAATTTTGGTTGCAGAAGTCGATTTCGCAACTGTTTTCAGTATTATTTTCGATTATTCAACGAGCGCGACTTCTGATAACATTCCCATCTTCATGTTTAGCAGAACGTGCATTCAGTGTTGTAGCAACATTGGTAGCGAAAATGAGAAATCGGCTCTATATTACTGAACTTGGCTATTTACGATTGTTTTTAGGCAAAATCAAGCCTGATATTAACAAACTCCATAAAATCTATCAAATTCAGCCTTCTCAATAGTTAAGTTAGAAATTCAATGTCTTTAAATTTTAATAACAATACTCTTTAATATATTTAAGTATGTATTTTGATTTTCCTCTGAAACTGTCAATTTATTTATTAAGAAAGCAATAATTCATTATGGATTACTTTGTATCATTATGGATCTCTCACACACACACACACTCACACACATTTTACTATGAAATTTTTGCGTCAAAATGACATTCCTTCATTGATGGATTCATCGCTTTATTACTTTCTTATTGAGTATATTGGTCAACAATGGCAATAGGAAGTTTCATTCTTAATAATCTGCGCTTTCAAATTCATGGTGCAGAAAAATCTCTTCAGACAGTGGCTATTAAACCTTTCGATAAGATGCCAAGGTAGTATTTTTGTCACGGTAACCAAATTTCAAAGAATACATCAAATTAACTTAAATATTTTGCTTCCTATCTTTTTTCTCTCTCATTTCCATATAAACGTTATATCAATCATCAAAAATATATATTTCAACAACCTTTCTTTCTTAATATTACAATGTTAAGCAACCTTAATTCTAAATTCATAATTTCTCTCTGGCTTTCGACTATTCATTCAATTATGATTTATATTTGATGAAAAAATTTCTGTATACTTTATAGAAAAGTCAGAAATGCATATAAAAAATAAATTTAATTGAAGGAGTGAGGCATGATGTTTATTCCACGCTACATTTAGTTAAAAAATAATCATCTGTGTACATTTGCCTTTAATACGTATTAGTAATTTTACAAACTATTGAAAAATGCTTATTTTAACACAGTTAAATTTAACTGGTTAATATTTTGTAATAATTTATTAAAATTTGATTTTGTAAAAAATGATAGTTAGTTTATCAAAATATTCATTAATTTGAGGGCTGGAATACATAGAAAATCGAATTCATGTCTAAGAAAATCTTTGAAATATTCCAGATCATTTTAAATCGAAATGTTTCAAAAATTTTTCGATATGATAAGATTATTAATTCTTATAATACATTAAATTAATAGGTTAATACTTGAATTTTCTGGTTAGTTGAAAACTAAAAATTACATTGGTACGGAAGTAATTTCTGGACCTTTCGGACATATGAAACATTCGGAAAAATAACAAAAATTGCTCATTAGAAAAATAAATCTCTTTTCATAAGGGTCCTGAGATATCCAGAAAATATTAATTATATTACATTGGTAAAAATTAGATGCAAATAAGTGGCTCAAGCCACAGTCTGTCTCAGGTGAAAGATAGATTTTTTGGGATAAAATGGCTATTTAGAAAAGTAACAATTTGACTATTCTTTAAAGATATTTACTCGGGTAAAATGCTGCTTTGTACCAGGTTGAATTACTTCAAAACGCTGTTTTGCACCACGGTATAAAGTTTTAGGAAATGATTAATCGAGTAAGTTGTGTGAAACCTAAAAAAATACCCTAACATTGCGAAATTATTCGATTTTGAAGTCGGGACTCCTCCCATTCGTGGTGCATTTCCAATGCAGCTATAAGAAAAACAATGCGAAAGAAAATTTTCTAAAGATTTTGTACGGATTTTATTTATTAGAAGAGAAAACTCTGGAAAAGTATTGAAACAGCATTTGCTTAATGTTGGAGAGAGAAAACGTAAATCACTATCGATTATTTCTATTCAAGTCGAAAAAATGTAAAATGAAATATTGTGAACAGTTCCTATTAGCCTGTATGCTGTAACGGAAATTTATTTCAAAATACCTACATTTTAAGAATTAGATACTCGTATTAGTTTTAGAAGAAATTTTAAAGGGTATTTCTATCTCTGATTTAATTCTACTAGCTCCTGTTGTTTAAAGTAGTTAATTATACGTATGGATTTTATTTATTTAATATTCAAAGAGATTCATTAAATTTATATTCGAAATTAACCACAAAAATATTTTAGATTGGTACAAAAGAGAACCACATTCGAATAATTTCATGTTATTTTACAAAAACATTTAGACTGTTGATTTCTTTTAAAATAACAAAAATCTATGGAAAAAATGGATGTTTCCATTTTCTCAAAGATTAATAAAATCAATCATCAAAAAATACGTCAATTGTTTTAGTGCTATTCAGTAAATTTTTTAAGATTTTCATTTCGTCACTTATTGATCACAGGAAGTACAATGTGTGGGATAGTATGATTCCGAATCACTGCAAACATGCTTACAAGGGATGAGAATTAAAACTAGGAGTTGCTGAATTAAAACCCGATTAAGGAAACGTGTATGATTTCGAGTTATTAACGATATCACTTTCTGCTTCCCTGAAACACGATTACTATCATTTTCGTAAATACAGTGCAAATATATTTCCTTATATCAATAGGACTTTTTCCAAAATTAGATCTCTCGTGGGGCTCACCTTCTTTAGGTGAGTACGAGGGTCGCAATCCTGAGGCATCGAGGGATCTATATTCTCTGTTTTCTTCTTTTAAATCTTTTCCTTATTCTTACCATCCCACGACGGCAAGCGAAGGAGATCTCCATGAGTAGCTGCAGCCACTCTGTTTGCTTCGTGCTTTTCATGGATAGTCAAGATCTCCACGAGTTGGCCGTGCTTGGCAACCCATTGGATGTGTGGCACATTGGGGTCCCTCGGCTGGTACTTAGCTACAGTCGAGCTAGTCTGCTTGGGATCAAGCGAAAGAGTCACATCCTTGGTCTTGACATTAAGGGCGGTCACTGCCTCTGGGGGTGAATCGGAATTTATGAGTGTTGACTAGCTCTATGGTAAGCGCCTAAGAGGGAAATGTCCAGAGCCGGTGGCTTCCATCACTTGTAGGGCACCGTGGGGGGTGGTGCCGTTGAGCATAAACCTTTACAAATATCCTATGGGTTCTAATTCTTTCGTCATTGAAGTCAATTCATCTAGTCTTTACAAGTTGCTAAGCACACCTAGCAATTTTCATGCAGTATCGCCTTTTCTAACACATAAACTTCTCACATCATTTATTAATAACATAAAAAATGTTTTAAAAATTACAATCAGGAGATCTTCTTGTTCAAGTGGATTCAAAACAAGCTTTGGTAGTCAGTAGTTTAAAAATTTGGGTTCATTTCCAATCGAAGCATCTCATAACTTTAAATGAGTCTAGTGGTGTTTTTTATTTATCTCGATTTCATACATGTTACAGAAGCAGAATTTTTGGAAGAATTACGTGATCAAAGAGTTTGTGCTGCACGTCGTAAGAACATACGACGTGATGATATTATTAACCCCCACCCAACATGTTGGCTTAACTTCTGAAGCACCAGTATTACCAAAATCCATAAGAGCAGATTATATGAATTGTAAACTTCATTCATACTTTCCTAACCCCTTAAATGTTTCAAATGTCAGAGATATGGTCATTTTCTACAAGCATGTAGAAATACTGATCCCATATGTGGAGATTACTTAATCCGAAGCTGGTATCTCACCGATAAAGAAATTAATAGAAGCCATCGAAGCACAAGACATTTATTAACAACACATACAGAGAGACATCCAAAACAAAAGTGCGAGTTTGAATACCTAAGAGAAAACTTAAGCTTTTAAGGGACAGCAGCGGCGGCTGACGATACACTGCGCATGCGTGGGAGGAGGCGAAAACTCCTGCTATTTCCATTCTCCGCACCACCATATGAGGAAAATGTGCACAATGTGGTCATGAAACTATTGCTTGTACTTCAGAAATTTTCAAGTGTGACTATTTTGGTGCATATGCTGCATTTTTCAAATCTTGTCCTATATAGATTTTGGAGAAGCAATTGCAACCAAAATAAAACAAAATATTACTTTTCCGAGAACCAAGACAAATAGTAAAAGTCAGAACACCAAAAGTTGGCATTTCCTATTCGTCTACTTTATGAAAAAACGCAAAAATAAACAAAACAATCCAACAAAGAAGTTTATCAATATTTGCTCCACTTTCAACTTTGTCATCTAAATCCACTTTATCATCAACTTCTAATAGCACAAAGAAATCTACTTTAATTATCAGTAAATCTAAGACAGATGATACAAAAATTTAAAAAAAAATCAAAATCTCGAGAAAAAAAAAGTATTAAAAGAACAATTGATATAAATCCGTTTCTGAAACAGATCTGGAAATGTGTTCTTCCTCTACATCTCAGATCGTTTCAAAATATAGAAAAGACAAGCACAAAAAACAATTAAATAAAACCTGCTCTGGATGACATTAGTTTCTTGAAATTGTTATGGTTCTCGGAAAACACACTGGAGGTTTTCTTTATAACAATTATCTCTCTCATTTTTTCATAACTTTCATTAATTTGTTTTAGTGCCTTCATTCTTCTGAGTCATTCATCTCAACATTCTCAATTAATTTTTATCCAATGATTTAGTCAAACACTTAACAATCAAACACTTTTTTTTTATTTTCGGCCTAGCTTATTCCTTCAGAGGATCTTGTGCCAGTAAAATCTAAAAAACCAAAATCAAATTTTCTAAAATTAGAAACATTATATATTTTTATACCATATTAATAAATATACCATTTCGTATGAAATTATATATATATATATATATATATATATATATATATATATATATATATATATATATATATATATATATATATATATATATATATATATATATATATATATTATATATATAATTAGTATATAAATAACAATATATCCTTAATATTAAATAAATAATATGTGCTTAATAGGACATTTTTTCCAATCTTCATGCGTACTGTGGAACCGTTTCTTTTTATTTTATGCATTATTTTTACTCATAAATAATATTTTTGTTTGAATTTCCATCGAGAGAAAACAACTTATTCTTTTCTCCGCGTAACCCTTTCCAGCCTAATCTTCTATTTCAGCCCGTGACCATCTGCGATAACCAAAGTTCAACATTGTTGAAAAAGCGGAACAACTTCTGTAAGTGAGAACTTTTTAAGTGTCTTATTTTGGATTTGATGCACGCTGGAGAGGCTATAAATTATAGGGTGGAGATGGCAGCGACGTTTTTTATTCCGTTGTAAAAAGAAAACCGTTGACGGGCCCTCCTATGATGAAGGACGGGGGCTTGCTTACCTTACCCTTGCGTATTTCGTGATCGATGGACCGAGGCTATTTTTCATCGAGTTGCACGCTTTTGATAGGGGATTCACTTGCTTGCGATTGGTTGGGGCAAGTGTTAATGATTTCTTATATTTATTTATACTTTTAAAATTACGCTTTGTTTTCAGTTAGGCATTATTGATAAACATTCGGAATTATGTTAATATTTTTTTTAAAATAATTTCTGACGGAAAGATAATGATGCCTTAATCTTCTAAAATATGATTTTTAGATTTTCAAATCCTTTGAATCGTATCTTAAATTGTTCGAATACTATATCAAGAATATAAAAGAAAAAATTAACTCTAATATTTATTAAAAATGTTCAATAAAATGTTGATTAAAGATATTTGAGAAGTTTGGTTTGGTTGTCGCTCAACGGTCATTTTTTGCATACGAGGGCTAATTAGACCGGGACCTTCAGTTTAAAGTGGATTCCGAACCATTACAAACATCCATACCCAAGGTGGGATTCGAACCCACAAACTGTTGAACCGAAGGCATGAGTGCTAACCATTCGGCTGCCAGCTCGGCAAGATATTTTAGAAACACACACATACAAATGAGAAAACTTTACTTACAAGTTATGTGAGTTTTATATAAATTATATATTAAATTTATTTTACTTCATTTATATGAACATTTGTGTGTGAGTGTAAAACGATATTTTTCTTGGAAATATCGCTTAGTAAGACTTAAAGGTAATTTATATCGCAAAATTTTACTGATCTGTATAAGAAATATTTTAGAAGCACTCATAAATGATTTACATTTTATAAGGCATGCAAGAGTGTTTTAAAAAAATTCTAAAAAAGTTAGAAATTTTTTATATGTATATACAACAAGTTCATTCGTCTGAGAGGAGCGATTGGGATTATAAGAATACAGGTATCTTTCACATAAACTATTAATAAAAATGTCCTGCTTTGCAATCCTTTTTCCTAGCCTAGGACTAAATAGACAAGTTCTCGGAGCTTAAGGGAGAATCCAAACAAATGATCGAAGGACTGTTAAGCTTATTTCCTGATTTACGAATGTAGCTGGCATATTAAATTCATTCAGTTGAAATTTTTGTGTCCCTGAACTATAAAATATTTAATTTAGTAGTAAATTATTATTTTTTAACAAGTGAAACATGATTCAAGTCTCAGAGAATTATGTATATTTAGTAGATTACTTACGTTACAATTTTTCTATATAGCTCCAATTTTAATTTTAAAACGAAAAAAAAATAATTAGCTTCATTGGCAAACCTGTCTTAATATTGTCAAATACATTCCTAGTCATAAACAAATTCAGAATTTCAATCGTAGTACAATAATTACATTTCCAAAGAGGACAGGATTACACACATACTACATTTTTCAATGATAACTTGTTAGATGTCATGTTGTTTTATAGTTTTCTTGATTAATTACGGAACTCTACGTAAAAGTACTTAATAGTTTTTTCATGCCTTTCAATTTTACTATATTCCCTAAAATTTTCACGGTAATTTTGAAATGTAAAAGCTTTCTTAATTTTAGTTATGGTTAGATTAACTTTTCACACTAACAAACATGAAAGCCAAATTTTATTCAGTATCCCTATGAGGAATGTAGGAGCCATATAGTAATATTTTTTAATTTCATTAATACTGGATTTAATTTATAAGAGTTGGCAATCGATTTTATTTGCTAATCTCCTCAATTCGCATGCCTGTTTTATCATATTATTGCACGCGCAAAGTATCAAATCACAAAACAAATGACAGTTATTAAAGTTTCAATCTACAGGATTGATTTAGAACAACGGAAGCAGAGCTTGTAATATAAATTTTATGTTTTTGATAAGGTCTTTTATCTATTCTGTTATGAAATATAGCGGATGCATTAGGAGGTTTGACAAAGAATGAGATATCAATATTTAATTAAAATAAGTTTGATGGTACATGATATGTTATTTTCTGGAAGATTCATAATGCAATATAATAAAAGAGCTAAAAAAAAAGTCTTTTAGAATAGACGAAAAATATATTAACAGAATTCAATAAAACTCTTATCTATAAAACAAAGAATAAGAAAAATTCGGAAACTTCAATTAATGATAGTAATATTTTTGGCAGAAAATTAATATTATGTTTTGATATTTTTATGGTAAAATATTAAATAATATTTTTATGTACGATTAATCATAAACTTACGTTTTTTTATATATTTCACTACATTTTTTATATATGCACCTACTTTTATTTATCAAAATATTTTTTCACGAAAAATTAAAATTTTTAATTGTGTTTTTTGCTAATAACTATTTACTGAATCAATAACTTACTAAGGACTTCAAATTGATAACTATGCACCTTTCACCAAACATTTGAAAGAATTAATCTCTATTTTACTCTTTTTACAAGTTGCTCAGCGTTTGTGATTGGAAGCTTACACGTTCGAGTCTTGCTCAATGTATGTAGTAACAGGAGGCAGAATCGTCAATTATCTCATTAATTGGTCGCTTTAGAAGTCAAGAGAGTATGACAAAATAATAAAATATTCTAATAAAAAAAAGTAAAAAATCAAAATATCTTTAAAAAGCTATAGTCGACCAACGACTCTTATTTACATTTGAGATTTTGGAACATAATGATCTTGTTAGAAAAACTTTAAGAATGTAAAGAAGTTGTACCAGATATTCAGCTTGATATTTTATTGAGATATAATTTATTTAATTTCACAAGAAAAATTCTTAATAATTTAATTACTTAATAAAAAGTTATTTTTCAAATATTATAAAAATTTAGAAATTTATTTCGAATAAAATATTGCACACATTTTTAAAATGATATAATGTCTTGGTGCTGTGACAACTTAAGATTGTTTACCTTTTTTAATAACGGCGAGCTTTTGGGGACTAACCCTTTGCCACAACAAAATCGGAAACTGCTACTCATTTGTCGTTACCCAGTGGGCACCTGTGAACCAAGTCACAGAGGCGAGTAGCATTACCCACGCCATACCACGGCAAACTCGTTTATAGGGTGGGCCACATTGATGCATCATCTCAGAAGAAAAGACAGAGAAACGCAGAGAGAAAGTAAGTCAGAACCGGGATTCGAACCCAGTACCCACAGCTCAGGAGTCAGGAACTCAGCCATCGATTGGCCACGATTGTTTACCTGAAAACTGAAGAATTAACATTCTGGCCTTCAGTTTATGGGTGCAAATTCCCTCTGGCATAAATGCTTGAATCCGATTAGGGAATACTAAAAGTTTTGCAAGGCTTTTTTCAACGTCTACAGTTTACTTTCTAGTTTTCAAAGGAAAGGAACAGTTCTCGCAAAAGAAAAATTCCCTAGCACACTAACAGGCATTACCTCTCTGATAGAAATAAAAACTCGACATCCATCTAATACTCTGTAAATTCAGTATGAATCAAACTTGGCAGCTTCAGATTACAAGACCTCCATTTTACTATTGTATTATGGCGAACTGTAAATTTATAAACAAACAGAGACAGTTTTATAATATTTGATTTGCAATATTTCACACAGCATTATACTTTTTCCAATGTAATATGAAATAATTTTTGTATGCAATAATAAAAAAAATTTATAAATTATTATTTAATAATTTATATATTGTTATATAGTCAAATCTGAAAAAAAAAAGCGATGATTAGTCTTTTATATTTCCAAATTAAATGATTAATTAAATTGCTGACGCAATATGTGTATGCATGTATATGCATATATATATACAAGTGTCATCCGCAGAAAGTAAATTTCCCATGGCTCCAAAAGATGGCTCTACAAAATGACCTAAACGTAGTTGTAGGGTAGACAGTGGGTGTGGCTATCTAATGCTGCAATCCTATTTATAGACAGCTTGAATTAAAGTCGTCACCGTGGGTAAAGGTATCGGCTCTTATTTCTTCTCTCGCTGACCGCAAGGTGCAACAGTATACGTTGAACATTACTGCACAATTCTAATAGAGACAAGTCATTCAGAACGAGAGCCGTGGGATACTCAGTACTGGTGTTTTGTTACTCCACGACAATTCTTTCCCTCGTAAGGCTAGTTCCAACCCTCCCCAAATGCTAGAAATATTTAGCTGACCATTCATCTTATGGTCTCGAGCTTGCTCTCTGTGACTTGTATCTCGTCTGAAGACATTCCTGTCACTTCTCCACAGATGAAGACATGAAAATAGCTGTGGCCTCTTGGCTCCATTCCCAGGCGGCAGATTCTATGATACAGAAATACAAAAGTTTAACCCATGGAATGGCATGTGCTACCTTTCTGATGGTTCTTATGTTGAGAAATAGTTGAAATAGTGTTGTATCTTTTGCAATAAACCTTCCTGGGTTATTATGCTTTGTTTCCTTTTATGAGCCATGGGAAAGTTACTTTCCGGATGTCCATCGTATATACGCATACATAGACATGTGTTTATATATCAGCATTTTCCAGAGATATAATAACAAAACACAATGTCTTATTTTTTACTGTCATATTTTAATTACGTATAAAAATAAATATAAAACTAACACATTTGTATTATTATAAATTAGAATACACTAAAGAGAGATAATTTAAGTGTAATTTGATATGATTCCTATATATGTACTGCGAGTTGTTCAAGAGAGAAAAAAACTCTATTCTCTTAAATTACAATGTTTTAAACCAGAAATTAGTAAACACACAAACATGTACACATACATGCAAACTTTTTCGCAGGTACAATTTGTGTGAATAAAAACAACACCATAATTTTCGAGTCATTCAGCAAAATATTTTTTTATAATAAATAAAAAAATTGATCATGTGCATTACCTCGGTATTAATTTATTCCTAATTTTCGCTATCACATATCCTAAGAGTGCAATGGATATTGTATAGGATCCAATTCAGTATAATGCCTTTGTAGCACAGATGTCTTACTCGATGCGAGCATTTCTTTAAAAAGAGTGGGCATTTGTATAGAAGGTGAAATCCTTGAAACACTCCCAAAGTGAATTCCCGACTGATGAAGGCGTAGAAAGCAATGTTCAGTTTCATTTGTTTGAGGTAGTAATAACGAAACCACAACATGACACTCCAAAAAGCATATGGTTTTAATAAATTATCTTTCCCCTTTTAAAATTTTAGCTTCAGTTTAATTTATCCACTAAGGTTAAGGTTGCACAGCTGCTATTTTTATTACATTTATTGCTTTTAAGTCATGACCAAAATATTTAAGTAGAATGCATTAAAACAACCTTTGGATAAGCGGATAATGGCTATAATAAAACACGACAAAGTTAGGTTTCTAACTCCTAAATTAATTGAATTTTAAAAAAAGCAATTATAAACATGTTCCTTAAATTCCTAGTTTTATCTTACTTTGTTTTATTACGTTTACATTTATTTTTTTCCTTATCTAAATCTGTCTATCGAAACGTTTAAATGCGTCTAACCATCTCGTAACACTTAAATCTCGGTTAGTTAACAAATTCGCCATCAAAGCTAGTATCCTAATTTCCACATTATGGAAATAAAGAGAAATGAGTATTTGGACTTCCAAAACTCGATAAAAAAAAGTGAAGTGAAATTCCCACACACAAGTTATAAAATCACGCATTTCAAATGAAGCTTAAAATTCATGCTCAAGGAAGAAGTAAGAAAGGTGTAGGATAATTTTAATCAGGTCGTGAGAAATCGAATCTTGCCGAAGCCATCCCAGTAAGATAGCTTCTGCACATTTACTGTCCTATAGAGTACAATAATTCAGGGACTATACTGTTCCACAGAGTACTATGTACTCTAGAGAGTGACTCTGTACTCTATAGAGTAATGACAATTCTCGTCACACTTGACCATAATTCAAAATGAAAGTTGGCTGTATTTAGTGACTTCTGTTGGCAGGAATAAAGAGTTGGTAATGCATCATACAGCAACTATAACAAGCATAACAGAATTAACAAACTTTATAATATTTTAGCAATAGTATCTGCGCACAAAATAATTAATTTCATAAATGCATAGCCTCGAATAATAAATGGAACTTCAAAAGTATGTTGATTTCCCTTTTGAATAAATATATGGAGATGTAAGTCTTGCTTTGGAATAAAGAACTAACTCGTAAAAACGTGATATTTCAACCATGTTTCGTAAATCACCTCGCAAAGGCGAGCACGGAAAAATAATTTAGAACTAATATTTATTTCTTTATCGTTGTTCGGGATGCGTCGACCTGATTAAACCGTAATACACGCGCGCTAGTAGATTAATGATGGGGAGGGACTTGACAGTGTTTGCCTGCAGCAATTTCGTGCTGTATAAAACAAATTGATTCATAATGGATTGCTGGAATGCTAAAACACACAGTGAAGGAGTTTTATTGAAAATGCCAGGCACAATGTAATTAATCACTTCTTATCTTTGCCTTCTTCTGCAGCGTTGTATTTCATCTTCGCGGACAGGTTTCGAAGCATCGCTCTTCGTACGCTTTCTTTTCTTGAAACCATTACTTAGACATGAAAATACACGTTTTTCTTTTCTCAGTTAATCAGACGGCCTATTTTTTCCATTTGTTTTCGTACAAATTTTTGATTTTCTTTTAAAGAATCGATTTTTAAAAAATGTTTTCGTGAAAATATCCATCTAAATATTTACTTTCAGGACTATAAAGAAATATCTTAGGCACCATAAGAAAATATATTTTTCTTCGTTTCATAGAGTAAAAATGTGTTTTCATAAGAAACAATTATTCATCTCTAAGTATTTATTTATCAAATACTTCTATCAATTGACACAGCAACAAAAATATTTCAAACTATAAATCATTTCCTAACACTAATTTATAAGAAGAAGTACTAAAAAAAAATATTTCGTTATTTTTTATGGTTTTGTTAATGATGTTTGTCTGCATTATGTTTCCGCTTGTATACATCTGTCAACTGAAAAGTAGCTAAACACAGCCAATGGCCTAGTAATTTTGAACCACGGTCAAGTGAAGAGGTCGACATCTGAGCTGGTATCCACATCCCTAAACCACACCAGTGGATGGAAGTTGTGACCACGACTGATATTCGATTGGATCAGGTATAAAGTTGTCCAACAATCGGACACGAGAACAACGCGTTTTCTTACTACGCCACCCCAAAATAACATTTAAAATAGTAATATTATTACTATAAAAACAATTTTTAAAACATTAGCTAGTTCCAACTCGTATAAAATATTGGAAACAAAATAATATATTAATATCAATAAACAAAAACAAAATTTCTTTATAGAATATTTGAATATATTTATTAAACATTTGAATTTTATACTATAAAAAATTATAAAAGTATAAATTAAAAACATATATATAAAATGTTATCCTTTTAATCGCGGAAACTCTATATCTAAATATAAAGATATCTGTTAATGAATTTGTTTTCCAACATTTTAAAATCCAAAATATTAGATACATTAAAAAAAAAAGAAAATAAATTTAAGAAAATTCTAGATAAAATTTTGATATATGTAAGTTGCTAAATTTAAATTTGTAAATAATAAAAAAATTTTAAAAAAAACTAAAAAAGGATAAAATTTTATCGCAAAGAATCATTTTTATTTAAGAATGTAATAACACCTTTCACAGTTATCTATCTTTCATATTTCAAAGAGAATCCTGCAAAAGAAGTCTCGGCTTTCACCACATTTCTAAGAAATTAAAAGGAATAGGATAAAACTCACGCGATCCCCACCAAAATAAAAAGGAAAAGGTGAGAGCCACTCCTTCTAATTATCCTTCCATAGCCATGACTTAGCTCAATAAAAGCAAACTGTAACCGTGAAACATGGGGTCTCTGCCACTGACGGATAAGCTACTAAACGTCATATCCGAACAATGTAACTAAGCTCCACTCATCACTGCTGAAACACAAACATATCAACGCAAGACAACTCAGCAAGCCATTCTCGACGAGCACCTAATTATCATATAAATAATCTGCCTAGTTAAAAGTTTCATTGTAGTCTTAGTAGCTACGGTCATAGATTATAGGCGCACGTGCTAGTGTCTCGTCAAGAAATCACTCTGGTTGGAGCATAATACCCTAATTTAAAGTCTCCCGAAACTATTAAGCCGCGGGCGGACTAGACCACCCAATGAGTCAGTACGTATCGTTTATTTTAAAAAGCTTATTTAATTCCGAGGGAAAGTAATTGTAAATGGCACAAGTGGGATTGTTTATGTATATATTTATTACTGTTTATGTTGTTACTGACCACATGTACGCTTGTGGAGGATAATTTAAGGTCAGAGGCCAAAAAGAACTGAGGTGGTGATAACCATCTTCTGCGGAGAACGTCCGTATTTGCTTTTTGAAAGCTCTTTCTGAGGATTTTCTTTCAAGAAAGCAGACGAGCAACTGATCTTGAACGATGGAGTTCCTGTCTCTAAGAGGGAAAGTTTTGACCTTTGGACGAGTCGGTTGCAAACCGTTTAACCTTTAACGATTTTTTTTCCATTTCCTTGATATACTCATTTACCTAGCGTTTTGAAAGGGGTAATGGATTAGTAAAAAGTAAAAAAAACTTTGATTGATTAGTTTTTCGTGTTTTGGGTGACAGTGAAACTGAAGAGCTTTTTATCTTTGAAAAGTTATTGAAGTTTCAACTGATTGTATACCATAAACATTAAGCATGAAACTGTCGTTTATAATTCTATTGTTTCATTTTATAATTTTTCAAGACTAAAGGAATAAATGAAGTCAATATATTATATAATATTGGTGTTTATTTGAAGTGAAAATACTTTGTTAATATATTATCTTACATAAAATAATTTGTATTTTTCACTAAATTTGATTAAATGTTTTTAATAAAAATAATAACAGAAATTTCTCGTAACAGAAAATTAAGTGATCTTCAACATATTCAAGGACCATCGTTCATATCGAACGTTTCATAAATATGTTATGAAAGTTAAAAAAAAAAATTTGTGCCACTGTGTAACTTTTTTATTCTAAGATCGTAAGAGATTTCTCAAGCATGTCCTTTTGGTGATAATTTGCAACCCTAAAAACAGAGAGATTCCCTCTCTGTTTCAAGGAAGGTATACTGGTTTGAAAATGTTGCCTTTATTGTTTGACATCGAATAAATGAATAAGAAATCAACAGTTTTATTATAGACCAGCTCTAAATAAATCTATTTGTTTAATAGCATGACATCAGAGCTACATAATAAACTGTTGATATATCCTACTTTTTTCTTAGTTTATGGAAAAATATGCGTGTTATGACGTAAGAAGCATCAGCTTATAAAATGCAATCGGATTTATGTATGATGATTTAGTCCTAAGTACCATCGTTCTGTAATGAAATTTCAAACGCCACAGGAAATGATTTTTAAATTTTTCTTTAGATTTGGAAGATCTAAATGTAATAGATTCGTCGGATTTCCGGGTTTCTCCCCTTGCAACATTTATGAAATATTTAATGGAAAACAATATACAATGGATCATGAAATGATTTAAACAGCCATGAATTATTAGCATATTTATCACACGCTGTCAAAAATGTTTCCTAATTCCTTTTCACATTTTAAAAAATCACTTTCATTTTTCATGTTAATCAGGAGCTAAATTCATTCACGTGTTTTTTTGTAATGAGGTTCTTTAAGCAAATAATGCTTTTACTTTTAAAGCCAACAGAATATACTATTTTTGTCACGCACATCATCGTCCAAATATATTTAAATAGATTTTACAATCACTCTTTAAATCTTTTAGATGAAAATGGATTATCGATGGTAAGAGGTTTCTCAGTATATTCGCTTTAAAATGCATTATATTCATGAAAAACTGATGGGTCTCGGTATCTTTCGGTATGGATGATATACAATTTCGAATCGATCCCCTCACTGCTGTGGTATGGGATGGAGAGTGCAAGCTCTTATATCAACCTTGTCACTCCCTTAGAGCTGAAAGTTACAAAGTATATAATCGGGCATACAAACATAAATTAATAGAAATCCGAAAACTAAATTTAATTGTATAAAGTAATGTCCAAACCATGATAATTTGAAGCGAAAATGTTTCACTCTCGTCTCCGAAAAATAACGAATTCGATGTCAGATTTATTCGAGAACCGTTACGTTGAAAGAGCCTATGGATGCTCAATATATCTGGTCCACTTTCCTTTTGTTGGAGTTGCGTCGAGAAGAGGGTGGCAAAATCGAGCTCTTCAATGAAAAGTAGTTCAAAATTATACGATGGTTTCTGTATGAAGAAATAAGCTGCAGAAGAAAGGTTTTGTAATACCCTACCCTACTAATCAGTTAATTCAAATAGCCTTTTAAGGAATCAAATTGAGAGAAGGTGATTAATTTCATTCCTAATTTTATCAATTTACAATTCTGTTACTATGAATGTTTAAAGTTATTAGAATTTCAAAGCATGATGCATTTATTAATTTAGATGCATAAAAGTTATTGATAGCTAGTTCTGCATGTGAAGTTATTTACCGCCTCAATTCATCAAAAGAATATAATTTTCTCTACAATGCCATCCTAAGACATCAATCTCATTTGTCTAACGTTGAGTTAAAACTATATGTACATCTTTTTTTTTTGGATCATTTATTTTAAGGGAAGATAAGATAATCTATTTTAAGTCTTTTCCAAAAATGAGTGATTTCAGATCTTCGGAGGGGGCTATGAGATAAAACGCGTTGCTTTCGCTGAAACACCGAATAAAAAATTTGTTCCGAAGTCCCATTAACTTGTGATGGATGATCTCTAAGAAGAGGTAATATTTGTGCGATATCCTCAACTTGCGTTGCTGTGAGTGCTTTCCTCCATTATGTCTACAAATTTTATTGTAAAAACTCATTTACGAGATGACGTATGGACAGCTTAGGCTAATGTTCGGTGACCAGATCTCTAATAAGGCTCGTAATTTTGTCGAATTAATGTCGGAACCTTATCACTTTTAGTTAAGAGAACGATTTGTTGAAAAATATAAACGAGGAGGATTGATCGTCTTCTCTGCCCATCTTAATTGGGACTACAAATCTTGACGGAGGAAATATTAAGTAATGAAGATCGACGGTTGAGTTTGCGATTTTAACATTTTATTTCGCTGCTCACACACTTGTTTATTAACCTGTAGTTAAGTATCGCAGTTTCTTTATATTATTTCAACGATATATATTTCAGATATATTTCAACTGAATTTCATTATTGAAATTATCTTTGATCATATGATTAAGTTTGTAAAAAAAGTTAAAAAAAAATATATGTTATTTAACGAGAATGATCCACAAATTTTTTCAATTTTACCAAATTTATTCTTCATTTTGAGATAGGAAATTTTTTGATGTTAGGAATAAAGGTCTTTTTGTTTTTTCCTTGCAGCTCTTAAAATGACTGAATTTTTTTACTATTGAATATTTTAGTATCATGGCAATTTATACTAAAATTAGTCTAACTAGGGCCTGATTATTACACGGGGAATTGGGGTTATAGCGCAAGATTCCTATAGAAAATTTTTCCAAATTTTAAGATATTTTATATTTTCATTTAATATGTTTTCAAAAATATTAAAGTAAGCAGATCAGTACAAAAACAATTTCAACAATAAGGAGTTATGAGAATAAGAATAGGTTTTTCTCTTATAGATATACAAAAAATAATAACGCACCATTTCAGATAAACTATTGATTGTAGAAAAAATTCTCAGATGAATCAGAGATTAGGGAACTTTGTTGTTCCACTTCGAAACAACACAATACGTGTTATAAAGCATAAAACGTTTAGTCGAAGCCTCGTGCATTTTATACCAAAAACGTTGCAGTTGCACTATTAGATCATCCAAAATTTCTTTCCGGAGTATATTTTCTATCTTTATATGTATTGATTTGTTTGTATTTTATGTATTTGTTTCGAAACGGGTTCTAAGAAAGTGCCATTATAGGCCACGCAATTAACAACAGGGTGTGACACAGTATATGGGACAGCTTAAGAATAGATGGCTATTCTAAGGTAGCTGAACCAAGAGTCTTGTTTGAGAGCTTTTTCCATATGAATCATATTCATGTATCACAAGAGAAAATTACTGGAAAACACCCTAGCGCACCTATCTCTAAAGATGCGCTAGCCGAAAGCAGAAATGAAACTTTATCCTACTACCAACACACAGTGACCCCGAGTGACTGGATATGTTTATTGGTCATACCTCTGCGTATGTATTTCCTCAGGGTAGTTGATTCGAAATAAAAAAGCTCCTTTGAGTGTAATCAATATCCAAGCAGATAAAGAAGTGGCTTGCCTCATAATGAAAAGTATCGAAAAAAAGTGAAGCTTTGATGTGGGAGTTCTCAATTATATATACGACCATCGTCAAAGATCATTTAAATGCAACATAATTTGTCAATAATTATCTATCCAAATTCAGTTGAATTTCTGAGAACTGAATGTTTGAAATCCAAAATGAAAAATATATCCAAATACAAAATATATATCCGTATACACTCTTTTTCCACAACGAAACATAACAATTTAATGTGTTCAAAGGAGGATAACATGCACTGTAAGTGATTCAGACCTAAAATAAATTTCTGGGTTTTGAAAAAATGATATGAAATTTCAATAAGTTCTAACAAAAACAAAAGAAAGTATTATATCAATATATAATAGTGAATCCTATTGTTTTTTCTCTATAGAAGAGTGAATAAGCATACAAAGTATGAATGTTATTGCTGGAAAAGGGAAATCAAGTAATCCTTTCCCTTTTTACCCATGAATGGAATGAGTTCCTTGACACACAGTAAGATGCTCTTATCAAAGAGAAAGTAAATTCACTTGCAGCTAATAATTGATTTGATTTTCATCCATTTGGAGAACTGTGGATATTTATTTTTTGACTTTCTTGATACGCGGTAATCATTTGTAGATATTCGTTAAATATGGTTGTGAAAATATATTCTGAATGTTATTTAAAGGCCATACCGGATATTGTTGTATCAATTTACATTCTTAAAATGTTAATTTTTGTAACCCTGAAGTAATCAATTAATTTTGCTCTGTCAAAAATTGTTTAAATAGGTATATTTTTGGTTGATCTAACCATTCATAGCTAATGAGAAATTATCGAAATTTATGGGTAAAGTTTTAGATGACAATTTAATTTAGTAGACTTCATTAATGTTTTAGTTTCTTCATCTCACATCTAAATAAAGGTCTGTTAAGGAAATTGTCATCATCCTACAGAATTATTTTTTTACTCAGTGTGCGCTTGCTTTTTTATATGGTACTTCAAAAGTTTTATTTTTTTCGAAAAAGAAATTTTTTCTTTTTTCACCGTAACTTGAATATTATTTAAGATTAGACACACACACAGATATTTCAGTTTCAATAAATTAAAATCATTATTCCTAAACTCAAATAAGCTTTTTGAGAAACAAAAAGATATTGCTCTTGTATTGATTGAGTGGAGAAAAAAAATTTCTTTAAAAAAAAACAACTTAAAGTTAAGTTGTCTACCTTTGAAAAATAAATATGTGAAGAAATAATAAAGAAAACTATATATGTATTATAACTTAGGCATGTTTTCTAGGGTAAGGATTTAATAAACAAAAAAATTAAAAATATTTCCTGAGAATTTCTTCAGTTGTATTTTTCATTGATAATTATTTTAAATACCATTTTTCCGGAAGAAACGCTATTCCCCTTATGTGTTTTATATTGCAGTTTTTAGCAGCCTGACATTCCTGTAAAAAGGCAGCTTAAAATCCAATTAAAAAAGTAAATATATTCTGGTTTGCAAGGTACTGAAAAATTACATGGAAATTAGTGAAAATATCAATAATGCAATATGTTTATATTATATTCATTTATTATGCTGGATATTCTCATAAGGAGATTAGTGCAACAAAGTGTAAGTAACTTGACAAACTTGAACAATCTAAATTTTAGTTAAGAACAGGATTCGATAGATTTTTTAATTTAAATAGTAAGGGATAAGATTTCGAATGCTAAAATATACAAATTTTCGGTAAAAAAAAAAATTAATAATAATATTCAGCACATTTTCTTTTTTGTTTGGTTTTTAGTATCTTGTTGTTGTGATATTTTTTAGAATGTACTTTTAGCAGAGAGTAAAATAAAAATTCACCTGTGATCATAGGTGAATTTTCAACAATTCTCCCCTATAATTTATTTTTAGTACGTTTTCATTTTAAACACTTTTCTTTGTTGATATATAATATAAAATTTTACGACAGTGATGACTATGATGTTACCACTTTCAATTGAAATCACTGCTGCGTTTCTGCACAATTTTGAAATTTTAAGACCTATTGCAAACATGGCTCTTACACTGGTGTAGCATTTCTTCAAGAAACAACTGTATTTTTGTATCTAAATTTCTACTGTTAATATAGAAACTTAGACGTTATTACGCCAGTTGTATAGATGTCTATCTAACTGACGCAGGTCTACCATTTCAGCTCCATAACTTGTATATTCACGAATAATTTTAATTAGATCAAGAAGTTGTAGCAGCTAAGACCAAAAGTAAGAATCTTTAGCTTATTTTTGGGATGTTAAGCCCGCAATAGAAGTCTGTGCGTATTAATAGATGTTACTATTAAAAGGTCATAAGTAAACTATATTTTTTCTTAATTTATATATAAAAAACGACTGAAGTGGGAGGTGGAAAAGATTAAATTCTGTATCTGGAAATTTGTTCTCTATTTGATCCAGCTTAACACCATCATTCTTTCTCCGCATTTCAAATACTCCACAAGATCGAGTATCCCTCCACTGGTGCAATCTGGAAATGAGAAAGCTAACCCAGATTCTAAGCTCATTTTTATACTGTAGCCGTTCGGAAAGAGTCCGTCCTTAAGTATTTAGCTCCTTTTTTTTCAGGGAAAAACAAATCTGTGCAAACTGAATTGAAAAAGACCTTGAATCCATTTTATTTTTAAGGAAAATTAAGATTTTTTAAATTGCAGTCTACAAAATATTTGCTTTATTTCAACATAAATTTTTTAAATTTCAATGAAAAACTTCTAATATTAAATTTTGAATTAATATGTCTTATTTTATAATCATGTATAAAGATTCCGAAAGAAATTTGCATTCGAGAAAACTGATTTACAAAAGACACGTCCATTTGTGAAGAAAATCTTTTAGCAGCGAATGATAAGTATATAAAAACTACTAGCTTCATTTATACTGCAGAGTACCATATTCAAAAATAAGTTTAAAATGATAAGGGATTTTAAATATAATGGTTTTTTCGTACACTATATGAAGAGTTCTGGTTGGTTGGTTGAGTTTTCTGGCGCAAGGTCTAGATAAGGACAAGCTGCGCCATGAAGAGTTCTGAGAAACGCGCGCGGGTGCAGCATGTCTAATCACATCAGCTTAAATTGAAGCAAGCCGCCTAAGCGCCCTGCTGGCCCGATTACAGCGGATTTCTCTGGAGGACGACGTGTGCTTTTTCCATTCGTGTTCACGCAACTGAAAGTTTTCTTTCAGGGGAACCCAAACCCCAGAGTATTAACTTCGGATTAGGGGTAATGCAAAGATTACACGTCTCCATAGGGGGCCAACAAGCATGAATAAAGGCAAATCAAAACCGAGTGACAATGTACGCCCTTCCCTGCCTGCTTGTTAGAATGATGGGCATTCTTACACTTGATCGCCTGATTTGTACTTTACTTCGAAACGATCCCTTCAATGCCTTAGGAATATAAATAGCATGTTCCTGGAAAAATCTTTCAAAGATTTCATTGCTACGTTTTATTTAAAGTTGAGTAAATTGTTTTCAATAAAAATTCTTTGTTTTACTGAAAAGCTATTAAGATATGCTCGTATTAAAGTATTATTAGAGCTGATAATGGGTCTTTACAACTTATATTAAAACTTGTAAGCATTGTTTTTCTTTTAGAATCACAAATTTCGATTGTATAATTTATTATAAGCATTTTTCATAAGAATATCTATAAATTAGCTTATAAAGATGCGTATATTGTATCTATAAAGTGCCTTTGTCTATCCGAATACATTCTAGAGCTACTGTGTTTTGATGGAGGCAAACAAGTTGTCTCCTTTGCTATTACAAGATTTTTTTAATCTTCTATTTATATTTTCCGATGCACATTGGGCACAAAATTTCAGAAATAATTTGGTAGCTTAAATTATCCTCTTGCACAAAGGAAAAGGGAAACTACTTCTATAATTTCATCATTAGTAACATTTAATAATTCTAGCACTCACTTGCAACAATTTAGAATACATTTTTAAAAGTGTATGTTTAATTTTTAGCTTTAATAAACTCAAAATTTTTGATATATTAATAATTCTTTGGTTTTTTTTTTATTTTACAATAAATATGATTCAATATATATTTATCTGTTAATATCTATAACACAACACGTATGTATATCAGCACGTACACAAAAATCTAGATACACACATATGATGTATGTTATATGCATGTTTGTTTATCAAAAGCAGCACAAAAGTAAAGGCCAGCAATCTAACTCTTGTGATTGACTATTTTAAATTTCAAAAAATGAAGTTTAAAATTTGTGTGTGCAAAGAATATATGAAAAATTTAGTGTTAGATGCACAATAGATTCGTTGTTATTTTAAATTTGAAGAAAAATATCTTAATGCTTAAAAGAATAATAGCAAGTCTGTGTACTGAAGCAAAATCGGCAATAATCTCATCATAAAATGTCAACCATTATCAAATGACCATAATAGTCAGAAATCTACATAAATTTACTAGGCTTTTAAGAATTCCTTGAAAATTATTTTAAGTATCAAAATTATAAAATCATAAAAATAAATATTGGAAACACGATAATTTTAATGAAAATTATTGATTCTAATTTTAATTACATTTTGCGAATTAGACTGTATACTAATATATCAAACTATTGTATTGATGCTAATATACTTTATTACAGATTAATTATAGATAACTATAGCTAACTCATCCTATAATAATGATTTTATTGCGAATATACTCAATAATCAATCAATAGTTAAAAGTATTTCAACATCAATCATTATAAATAAACTACAACGAAATCAAGGTCAATCGGAATTATTTATGAGTCATTAGATTATTATTTATCTTATTCATCTTTGAATATCTTAGGATAGAATTTGTATGAAGTTTAAAAATAAAGAAATTGTCATTCTTAGAATTTATAATAAATTTTTACTAAATTTATACAATGCTTCACATGTTTATAAGAACTTTTCACTTTTTCATATATTCCAAGTTTTGAAAAATTCTATTAGATCAAAATTATGTTTTTTCTGTATTTAATTTATTAGCAATAAAATAATCTTTGTTGAATCACTCATTCAGTTTAAGAAACAATACTTTATGTGCAATCAGAACCATTAACTATTCTTATAAGTCCTCTAGAACAGCGTAGGAATGCCTCTTTGTCATTCTTATGCTGTTCAATCAGGAAATCAATAGGGATAACATATCTGGCGAACAGAGACACACATATAGTTAAAAATGATAACTTTTCTATATAAACACCACCATTGGGATGGAATTTTTGAAAATGTTTGTAAACCATTTGAGGACATTGTCATTTTGACAAAAAAAGAAAAGCATAATTAAGGACTGTTACAGAAGTGAAGTCCTAATAATAAAGTATGGTAATAATTACTTGGTGAATTTGCTATGATTTATTAAAATTTCACAATTAAATTTTGTGAATTATGCACCCCTCATTATTTTTGTATGTTCAATATTTAGTTTATCCTTAGTATTCCTTTAGGGCTCTTCTTAAGGTCAAAATTATGTACACTGTGTGTTTTCATATTTATATTTGTGTAAAAGAATCTAATATTTAAAATTGTCCTTAAAAAGTCTCTAATTTTAAGAAGTCTGTCTATTAATATACATTTTTATCTCTAAAGAAATTTTTTAAAATAATAAACTTTGATTGGAAGCTTACAAAGATGTGAAAGTAACTATAGTTCCCTTTGCGCCGAATTACTTTTTTAGAAAAGAACTATTGGCACTAGTCAAATTAGCCTTAGCCGTAGCAACATTTAAACGAGAAGAGCGGATATAAACTCATAAAATTAGTGCGTTTGTAAGTTACTAACTTTATAATCAAGAATCAATAGGAAACAAGAAAGCTTCGTTATAAACATTGTATTCTCTAAATATCCTGTATTTTTTTATTCATTTTTCTGATGAAGAATATTTAATAGTACTCAATACAAATTATAAAATCATTCCGAATAGAATTACTCTTACTCATAGTACTTTTTAAAATATGTCGCGTTTTTTCCCATTGAAAGCACAGTCTGGACTATTGGTTATTTATTCTGAACCGCGTGCGTTTTGTCATCGTTTCTTCCTTATTTTCAACACGTGCGCGAACTGAATTTATATTAAAGCTGTCATTTTCACCTTTTGTTGCTGAGTCATTCTGGACACTAAGTAACTAAGAATAATTTGCAAGAAAAGGGGAGTAACTGAATTTTAATGATAGCCGCTCCTAACGAAATCAATGTGCTCTGCTGAATAATATTTGGATTTTAAGTTTGGGCGTGGCCATTGCTAGTTATTCTTGTAAATGCACTTAATTGATTAATGTTCGCCTGCCCTGCAGGTACTATTAATTAGTAAATATTTTAGCTTATATTTAAGACAAGGTGAAATAGATTTTACGAAGCTCATCAGCATCTTTCGCAAAATAAATACTTGCGTGCACATGCATTACCATATTTTTCCGATAATTTAAATGTTTAATTTAGATGTGATAATTTATAGGATAGATTATTTTAGTTGAGTGGTATAGAGTTTTAATGTTTAAAAATGTGTAATCACACCCAAAGTGATTTATATGCCTGCGATATTTGATACAACATGCATATACTTTTTCATTTTTAAAATATCAACGGAAAAGAAATTTTATCAGTGAATCTACTACAATAAAGGTAGCCACTGTTGTTTTCTATTTTTTTTTCAGATTTACTACACTTTAACAGTTGTAACAGTTTGATTAAAATTTTAAATCCCTTTATCTCTTTGTACAGTTATCTGCTAATTCCATTACTACGAAACAATAAATCACATAGAAATTTTGTGGAAGTAAGACTATTAGAAATAACAACAATAATATGCCACAAAGAAATGTCTCATAGCTATCTCAGACTGAATAGTCTATGATTCCAAATATGACTCATAACTTATTTGGATACATAGACTAAATTGCCCATTGGCTATAAATCCAGATAGATTTCCGCCATACTAAATTGTAATCTTTCTAACATTTTGTTAGAAAATTAAAGAATCTGCTTACTATTTTATAAATTCATTTTAAATTTCATGTCTTCAAATTTTCGATTTTGGTTCTCGTAATCTAGTGACTCCTACAAATTATTGTAATTCCAGGCACTTTTAAGAAACCAAGATATGATTCAGAACAAAATGCACTTTGGTTCATAGTAAAAGTAAACAATTTATATAACACAAATCGTAATATTTTACATGAAATAATAATTTACTATAAATTATAAAATACTTTACAGTTAACAAATCCTTTCTTTAATTATTTGTTATTTTGCATCAACAGAAACACATGAGAATGCATAAGAATGGAATATAATAATTATATTGAAATATATTCAAATATTTGACACTGTGTATAGGGTAGCTTAGTTACAAAAGATTGTTATAAAAATTTCTAAACATATACGTAGCATATTTACCTTCTAGACATTTTTATAAACATTGTTTTCTCATGTAGAAAAGGAGAAAATTCTGTATCTACATACAGAAATGCAAAATCAATTTCAAGTAGTTCAAAGGTCTCTTGGGTCAAATTTGGGACATTCACTTAGTTGAATGCTCTAGAATTACATCGCAAGGAGTCCATTATTTCAAATATTGTCTGATTTCCAAATGAATTATTAAATACAAATTTTTTGATTAATACTTTATCTGCCTATAAATGCATACTGTGATTATTCTATTTATATTATAAATACAGATAGAATAAACAATATACCTTTTTTTTAATCAATACACAATATTAAGGAGCTTGCTAACAATTTTATATATCGCTATTAACTTTTTTTCTTGCTGTTAATATTACATCCCTAAAAATCTTCATAAAATTTCCAAATTCTGATAAATGTCAGATTCAAAGAGTGGGGAGAACATATATTTCTATCACAAGAATATTCATTGAAAATCAATAGTACATATACAAATATTCATTAAATCACTACATAAAACTGTAATCCTAAAATGTAGAGTTTCATATATTTTACAAATACACAGTAGAGGCAAAAATTGTGCAATTTTAGGAAAATTTCTATGTATTTTAATGTGTATTTATATATTGTATTAAATTCTAATATTTACGTATCAAACCAACATATATTTAATGTAGAATGTAATTAAAACCCATGTATAAAATATCTATATTACAAAAATTTACGCTTCATTTAGTCTAAAAAATATATAATTTGTCAAAAATGCTGAAGTGTATTATAAAAAAAGCGTGCTCAATTACAGTTACTGTTCTGAGAATAAATCAAATGTCAGTAACCAAACTACAGTATGTTTTGATTTGTAAAAGCAATATTTTTTTAGAATGAATTTTTCAAAAGGATGCATTTTGGTTTAACACTAAATATTTTTTTAAACATTTTTCAATTTACAAATAGTAGTTTTCGATTTAGTTTGTTCTTTTGTTACAAATAATTGATAAGATGTCACCAACAACGAGAACTAATAAGACATTTAAAAAAAGCATAGTTGCCAAAGTGAGAGAAAATGGTCTTTATTCTGAAATTAGAAAACAAGCTGGAGGGGAGGATCAGGTAATATCTGGTGCGTGATTGTTGAGCTTACATTATGAAAACCTATATTAATAAAAAATAAGGTGATATCAGGTAGGAAGAATTCACAAATTCTCTACTGGCGATAGAATGATAAAAAGAACAGGCCTCTAAGGAGATAAGAATTTTATCAGAGGTTGTTAGATGTAAATGACTGCAATATGTATTTTAATAAATTTTAACTTTTTTAGATTAAATGTGGTATTCGAAAGAAAAAACCGTATTTAAATTTTAAGCATCGTAGGATAAGAATTTAAATTTCTAAAAGACACATTAAGGGTCAGAAAATCAATAGAAACAAATAATCTGGATCGATGAGGATAAAATCCCTTTTTGGTAGCGAGATGAACCAAAATTCATAAGAAGTAGAGTATTAGATTATAGAGATTTCTATTTAAAGTAGGGTGACTCCACAAAAGAAACTAGGACTGTGACTATAGTTCTATTGTACTATACTCCTCAAAAAGCCCTGCTTGAAGAGATCAGGGGCTGAAGCAAAATTCAGTAGACATTTAATAAGGATATCCTGTAGCATCCAAGGTTCCATTAAGTGCCGAAACGTTCAAATCAATGTGCGTAAAAAGTTTCACTTTCACATAGAATGTATAATGAAGTTTCCTCCATATACTGACAACCCCAACAAGAAGGATCCCACCGTGCTTCCATTATGATGAAATGTCTCTTGAGGTGACAGTGTCTTGTAAGTCCCACTGCTCTCCTTAAACAAATTTTATTAATAATTATTTTTGCTTTTTACTAGGACACATATGTACTATTTAGTAGCCTTGCTTGTCTTTGATCACTGGCATTTTGCTAGTTCAAAAACTGTTGTTTTCTGAGAAGAGATAAAAAACACTCTTTCTGAACAATTCTTTTTAAATAATCTTGTTCACACACACACAGGAACAAAAAAAATTTTTTTATTCAGTCCTTGCCAACTCATCAGCAAGTAGAGCATTAGAGGAGCTACATCCTGATTACAAAAAAGCAGCTGTGAAGAACCTAACAGCTGTCAGCATTTGAGTATGTATATCTGCAGATCATGTGGGATGCTTTTAAGGAATTCATGGTATTCTGAATGTAAAAAGAATAATTCAACATTATTCGGAAGCTAATTAACATTATTCGGAAACTAATAATTAATATGTATAATTTTTAATTTTGTTATATAGCTGACATGAAGAACCTTCTGTTAAAGCATCATTTATCTTTAAGCAGGATTCAGTTCCAAAGCTTATAGAGCAAAAATAATGGCATGGAATTTATTGCCCTGGGCAAGAAACACTTCTAATCTGAAATTTATAGAAAATTTATGGTGACGTTTGAAAATATTTGAAAGAAAACACGTCTATCAAATAATACGCAACTTACTGAGTCTATAATAGCTTCTTGTCATATGATTAAGAAAGATGAACTGCCGGACATTATATATACATATATATTCCCTTCAATTAAAAGACACTATGAAGTTGTATTAAAAAATAACTGTTATCCAACTAAATACTGGTTCTGTGCAAGTGTGTAACTTTAAAATACAATAAAATCCATAAAATATATCTTATTATTTGTAGAGTAACATTTTTCACAAAATAATTTATAGTTAACAATAATTAATATGTATTATTTTTAATTTTGTTTCTTTTATTGAATTCTATATTAAATTTCCTTAATTTTATATATTAACCAATGTGTTTAAGTGGAAATTAATATATTCACATATAGCACAAAAAGTTGAAAAGCAAAAATTTCGAGAAATGTCCACAATTTTTGCAACCGCTGTAAATTTTACATAAATGGTAGAAAAATGCCATAAAATACCACACCAAATGCCATACGATTGATGTTTAAGAAAATCCAAGAATTCTAAAATATTCTGGATAAGTTTACTACATTCTTTTTATACATTAAGACTAAATCAGCCTAAGCTTGATAAGCACTATTAGGCTAAACTACTTATTTAAGATGTAAAACAGATAGTAGTGATACCTGTGATGGGCTTAAATGAAAAAAAATCTTACAGCAGGTTTTTCATACATACATTTCATTTGAAGATTATTATCAGGTTGAAAGTTACCAACCTCTAACTTCGATATTTCTTGCAGAATTTGATAACTTCAATTTGAAATTTTTTGTAGGACTAATCTACTTCATGCTAAGTAAAGGTGCTTAAACCGCTCTCAAACAGTGTTTATATAACCAATATAAATATGTTTATATCATCGAAGGTGTTGCCAAGTCTCATGTAAGAAGGAGAAATGTTTATCAGTACGTTTTTAACTGTGCTAAATCTCAAACTGTAGCCGATCGGTATTGTGGTGCATTCTATAACAGTATCACTAATCATAACAGTTAAGATCCCTTGAATGCTTCCAGAATATGGAATTAATGAGTGCAAGACGTTCATTTTTAGCAATCTGCTATCACTAACAGCCGGGATAACACACAAATTATCCTCATAACCTTATGGATTTTACAGTCACGTTTCGAGTCATAATTCAAGAAAAGGAGTAGTTTGCAAGACTACTTGCTTAAGTCATTCCTAGTCTTTCTGACTCAATATCCGAGGGAGCAGTTTTAGGGGACGTTTTTAGCAGCATGGATTAGACCACCACTTCGGTTATCTTTGACGCTACATCACAGATAGCAGCTAACGATCAAAGAGTAACGAGAAAGCAAGAATGAGGGGACACAGTGTTTTTAGAATTCCAATTCTGTTTACATCATGATGACGCATCAAAGAAAAGGGACATTGTTAGCGTACATTCGACATCATTATATTGGACTGACGGTATAGCGTATCAATAAATATGTCACAGCCACTCTTTGTTCACATTGCTGGTACTTTGAGCACTCATTGCTTACATTTCTGTTGCGTTACAGCTACATGATAATATATTACCTCCTGTTGCCGGTATTTTACGGACTGAAGTACAGAAAGTGTACTGTTGCTGCTTCAGTCAAAACATTTTCCAGAACTCTTACTAATAGAAAACGTATGTTCAGAGGTTACCGTGTTATCATACAGCAGTCATTATGGTCAATGAGCTGTGGTATCGTGTTGAAGTTTCATGGTCACTTCTACTTGCTTAAGCCATTCCTAGTCTGCCCGACTCAATGCTTAGGTGCAAAAATGCTATTATTATCAGAAGTGGTTATTTTGAGTACTGATTTTTCAAGATATCTGTATTACCAAATTTCTTCATGATTTAATCTCTTATTATTTCAAGTATAATAAATTTCTAATAACCATATCATTCTGTTATTTGCATTTCTTCTAATTGTAACTATTTTAATTGCCAGTTATGTATTCATACATGCGTTATCCGTTTCTTGATTGAAAAAAGATCAAAGAGAAAAATGTAAATTGGTACAAATCATTCCGTTGGGATTATTTCAGATACAACGATGTACCTTTGTTCCTTTTCACCTGTTTTTTTATCTGTTTATGTAGAGGAATTATTTAAATTTAAAAATTAATCCTATTTTTAAAAAAATAAAAATATTTCTGTGAAGTATTTTTTGCAGGTAGGGAAATAATTTTATTTCGGAAAACTTCCCAAATTTTATTTATTTTAGTGTAAAATACGTACACATTTTATTCTATTTTTTAAGGAAAATGCGACAGGCATAAGGGCTGCATTAAATCTGAGGTAGGAAAAAGTTGAAGAACTTATGCCTTCCAGGCATATTAAACAGCATAAAGGCTTTTGCGTCGAAAAGCTTTTAGAACTCCATTACCCAACTCTCCGTGTTTTGTCAGCAGAAATAATCTAATTTTCTGGCACCGTCGCCTTCTATTTAGCCAGCTTCCCGCTTACAAGAGATACACGGAGCAAAGCCATCGCCTTCAATATCAAAATGTCTTTTTTACCTTAACAAATGTAGTGAGTTTGCTTTTAGAAACTCTTAAAATGCTAGAGTCAATTAAATCTAGCATAATGCACTTCTTTTTCAAATAATTCCCAGATTGGAAAGGAGCAGAGAGAAAAAAAAAGCTCTTTTGCTTAGTAGAATGTAAATAGAAATTTTTTATAGTAAATTTTTATCTTTAACATCAATTAGAATTCGTCAATAAGCATTTTAATTTAGTTTTAATACCAAATGAAATAAATTTTGGGTAAGAATTTTTGGACTTAAATTGAAATTGTAGGAAAGTTTAAGGAGTTGCTTTAGTTTACAGTAAACTGACATATTTATCTTAAAATCGAAAAATTATTCAGATAAAAATATAGAACTTTTAAAGTTAATTTTTAAAACTCTTTTAAGCATTTTAGCAGTTATTAAACAGTCTAAAAATACACATGTAATATTAAAATATATGTAGTGAAATATTGATTCATTGCAACAAAAGGAAACATCAAGTAAAACGTTACGACTGCTCAATGGTAAAATATTGCATGTATCTTTTATTTCATCCATCTGAAGCCTGTATGGTAACTGAATGGTAAGAGCTCTGACCTTTTCAATTGACAGTTCACAGGTTTAACTTCCATTTCAGTCGTGGATACTTGCAATAACTCGGAGGAAATTTTAAGTCTTGTGAAAAACCTGACTGTAAAACATCAGACTAATTAATCAAATAATGAATCTAATTGTTAAAGAGAGTCAAGTGCTTCATAATTATATACCAAAGCCGGGTAATGAGGTCAACATTTGAAATATTAATATCCTCTTCCCACTACACTCTACTTGACGAAAGATATCGAGTCCTACTGAATAATGCATCGAACTCCATCGCATTTGCGCCCAAATAATGCAAATAATGTATCGAACTCCATTCCATTTGCGCCCAAAGAACTATTCTTTGGACGCAAAAGCAATGGTTTTCCCTAGCAGATTATCACATCCTTAAAGAATAAATATATATAATTCATTTCTTTGTATAATAATTCAAAAAAGTATAATGAATTTTGCCGTCAATAATCTTAACATTAAGCAGAAAAGAATACTGACTGAATTATCTAAGATGAAAATTCTCTTATAATGGAGTATGACCACTTCTATCAAAAACATATTCTCTACATTCTTTTCTTGAACATAACATTGATTAAGTGTCAGTTATTTGTATTGATGATTCAAGAGTTTATTTTCATTGAAAAACTCGTGGGAGCTTTCATAACATAGGTGCTTCAAAGTTTAATGCTAAATGCAATGATTCTAGAATGACATGCATGCTTTTTAATGTTTACTATTAATTACTTCAATAATGTCTTCTAAAATGTGCTGCATTGAAATGCATTAAATAAGTTGGAAGATTATTTTCTTACCAATATCTTCTCAATCAGAAATTATTCAGCAGAGTTGCTGTAATTCATTAGAATCGCATTTATGATCAACTCTTGAGCCAGTGAAAAATGTAACAAGTCGCAAACTGAAAATTCTATATCTAAGTGTTTCCATAAGACTGTAAAATAACATCAACATTGTATAGGACCCTGTCTATACATATTAAATAATGTATCTTCAAACGTCTAACACCTGTTGTGCTAGTTTCGTTTTGCTGTTTTAAAAACTTGTTTCGAACAAAGCTTCTAATTTGCAGAAGCTTTGTGACTAAAAATATGCAACTCAAAATTAGCAAGAATTAGAAAATGCCGTGTAATTTATTAACTTTTATTTAGCATAAAATATTAATTTGGGCCTATCATAGTGAATATCCTTTCATCGAAAATCTTCATAATTCCTTCATCATTAGAGACATTATGCACAACACACATTTAATATTCGAAATTATATATTGCTTTTATCCTTTGAATAAGTAGTGATTTTATGCCTCCAACTGTTAGTAATGAATAAAAGTTTGTTTAAATCAGTTTAATTTTATAATCCATTCTTTCGATTTATGCAATGATATGATAAATAACTGAAAGTTTCCCTCATTTCATCATGTTAGCCCTCAATTTTTATTAACTGTATAATCAGGTTTTGTTAGAAGTTGCTCACAAATTCAAACAAAACCTTACTAACCTAGAAGTTGCGAAAAAATTTAGAATTGGCTTATTCTCTATTTGCAATATGAAGCACATAAATTTGAAATATCATCATTCAGTCTCAAAAGTGACTCGATTACATTAATATTTCAGTACCACTAACAATCCTACATGGTACTGCTATTTAATTATAATCATTCATTATTAATCGTATATTGTTCGGGACACGATGATTTCCCTGGTATTCAGAACAGTAATAAAGGATAGTTGATATTTTCTAAGTTCTCAATTGTTTTTGTTAAATTTTTATTAAAGAGTCAGTAATTTTTCATAAAAATTCACTGGAATTAAGAAAACATTTAACAAAAGAAATTTTTCTCAAGACATCTAAAAAACATTTAAATTTGGAAACATCTTGATTGGCAGGATGTAACTACGAGACAACAAAATATCTCAATTCAAATATTAATTAAGGTATATACTTTGTTTATAATCATTAGTCATGTATGAAATAATGATTATAAGTTATATAACTAATGAATTATTAAAGAGAGAATTATACATGCGGGGGCGTGTTAGAGCGACTAGTGCTGTTTAACATTTCGTCGTTCGTTGAAGAGCATTAGTCTCAGTTATACTAGAAATTACTGAAGCCGGCTGTCTTTGAAATAAGCGTATCTAGCAAATAATAGTACAAGAACTTTTGAAGAAAGTAATTTTCCAATAATCGATAAACTCTACTAATAAATCAGACAAACAATAAAACACATCAGCAATAAAATTAATGAAAAGTAAAAGCCTTCATTATACGTTATGCATGGGAATGTTATATATGGTAAAAATTAATATAGATTTTTCATGTTTTACAAGTTAAAAAAGAAATTATCGAAAAATTATTGATAAATCAAAACAATAATAAATATTTATGAATCGAATAAAATCCCTACTGATGTAAACTAAAGAAATTCATTATAGGCCTATAATAAAGAAATTCATTATAGGAACATGCGTTATCTCAATAATCTATAAACATTTAAATAATTAAAGAATAAAAAGTAATTTAGGAGAAGTAACTTGATACACAAAAATAAACAAAGCAATAAGAAATTATGTAATTGTATTTTAATATTCCTATTAACTGCACAAATCAACTAAAAACATGATGATACAATAAAAACAGCAATAAAAAAAGAACCAAATTCTTGTTATTTGAAAATATAAATGCATATAAAAAATGCTGCATTAAATAAAAAGATCCCAACTTACGACTTATCTCTAAAATGACATTTACTTATGGGATAATTTCCCAATAAATTTATAGTTGATTTTGATAATTATGAAAAATTATTCACAATATTTAAAAGACATCTTTTCAACTAAGCAGATATAAACAAGCAATTTTTATAGAAATAAAAATAAGTGTTTCGATTTGTGTGTGTGGTACGAGATATAGTTTAATTGTGGAAAGATATTTTAATAATAGCGTAAATTAAAGGAAAAATTTGTAATATTTATCTTTCAATTTAGAAAAAGATAAGAAAAAATACGAAATACAAAATATATTTTTAAGCTAGAAAACTAAATAGAAAAAGAAAATTTATTTCATAACAAAATATTTAATTCCAATTTACAGCAACATTTAGACATTGATACTATATAATAAACTCTTAAAAATAGAACTTCTTACAGACAAAAAAATTTTTTTAAATAAAATATTGTTAGTTTTTGTCATTAGAAAAGATTCCTCAATGTAATATCAAGTGGTAATAGAATCTCAAATTATATTCTAGTGTTCATGATTTTTCTGTTTTTTCTGTAATCATTTGTGAGCTTTTTAAAAATACTCCTTGAATAAAGTTAGAAAATATAATCAGAAATATAATTAGTGGAATCGGTTACATAATATATTCAATTCATATACTCTCATAAGGAAAGTGAATATCTAGAATAAAATGTATAATCAGGGCAACAAATATAATAATAAAATACGTTTTGATAAAACATACAAAACAAACTTTGGAGAATTTTTTTAATTATCAATGCATTTAGTTAGAATAAATTTTTTTAAATAGAGATTATTATATCTTTAGTCACAAAGCAAGTTACACTGAGAATTATATATATTTCAACTCATTATAATTCAATAGATTTTAAAAAGCAATGTAAAGAATTAATGGAGAATAATTGTCTAAGAATCATTCATAACGGTTTTAGATTAAACAATCAATTACGCTTTTAATTAAACAGCATGCTTGATTTAGTAAAATTCTCATACTTATTTTAAAGTATGAGATTTTTAATAACATACACACACATATGTATATGTACGTATGTATAACTGATAAATGTTCAAATTGCACCAGAAGAGTAAAATGAACCCTCTCATTAATTCAACTTAATCATCTTAATGTTTAAAACTTCTGATCATTAAACTTTTATTGATCGAGCTATAGTATTCAACATATCATGTTAGTTTATTTTACACACACACACACAAGAATCCTAACAGAAACAAAATTAGTCATCTATAATGAATGAATATAATTACGGAAAGTAAAAAAAATCACCAATTTTAACCTTTTATGTGTGAATTACATTTTATTAATAAATTTATGAAAATAAAGATAAAGAAAATTAGATGCCAATATTTTAGGAGCTTTAATTACCTGATACAATGTATTGATGACATTAAAAAAATAAATTATAAAAGTTCAAATGTCATTTAAATCAAGACTAGATAGAATGTGTCAGAAAAAGCTATAAATGTAATGCTAAGTTCTAGAGGTCACGATCTGAAAACCTTCTGTCAACATTGACATTCCCTTGTGAAAAAGCCTTCAGTACCTCGGCCGAGCTCAACTGGATGAGCGCGAAACTCAGAAGCTCATCTCTCCTTTCTCAACAGCTCTGCGTGGGACATGTCTTCTTTCGATAAAGCAATCAAAGGCGGCTTCCAATTGCTGTGCGAGAAGTAAAAAAGGGTATAGGGCGGGGATCATCACAATGAGTCAACACAGAAGGTGATCTGATATAGTCATCATCGATGCCCCAGGGCCACTTCCCTCCCCTTTCGTCCCCTGGGGCACCGCCCCATCTTCATCTACCAGATGGAGTTCACGCTCTACTGCTCAACTATAGGACCTAAGGGACAGGTGATCTCGGCATTAATTCCCTACGTGCTTCACCTGAGTCCAAGAAGGGCCGTTATTATCCGGGAGCCGCACAATCAGGTAAATTGTCCACGTTTCTGCGGTACGTGCTATTCAAATAGCATAACCACGGGGAAAGATGGACATTCTTTACTGGGGGGTTATTTGAATACATTGACGAGTTAAACATCAGATTCTGGATGGACTCATTTTCAGGCGTTACTTGAAAGATAATTCCACAGGAAGCCAAAATGACTGGCTCTAACGATTTGTCTTATTATGTTTATGCATGTATTAAGGATATGAGAATCAATACTTTTTTCTCATGGACTCTATTGTACGCGAAAAATTACCTTTTCAATTTTTCAGTAAGCCATTTAATATTTTAAAGTTAAATGTGACGTAACTTAACTAGACAAATACTAATTCATTTTGAACGCATCACATTTGAAATTTATTTTATATGAATTAAAGATAAAAATCATAATATTTTTTAAGAAATGAAAACATAATGATTACTTTATGATAAATTACATCTGCATTCACCAGTAGATAAAAATTTGTCTGCAATAACAGCAGTCAATAAAAATGAAACTGAAAATATTAATTAAAGTTGTCATTAAACATATTTAATGGAAGTCTCAAAAGTTTTTTAATTGATTCCTCTTCTCTGTGTTAGGAAAAACTGATAAAGAATAGTAAAAACTAATGCGCTGATAAAGTGATTAATAGCATTCATTGTTTATCCATATGCTATTAATAATTAAAAAGATCATAAAAAAATCCATTAAGTTTAGTGTGTATACTTTCATAGAGTTCAATATTTTGAAACCTGAAGGGCTTACTTCTTTAATAATATTTTCTTGGAACGTTGCAACATATGCAGCTCTTAATAACAGGTTTGTCCTTCCTTTTTTCTTTTAAATTCGGTTTGGTTTGATATAGTTATCCCTCAATGAGGGGAGGGGGGAGTAATTATTTACTTGTGACGGCTAATTTGACCGGTACAGTTTAAAACAAATTTCAAATCGCTACAAACAATTAAGCTTGAAGTGGGATTTGAACCCATGAACTGTTGAACCGAAAGCCAGACTTTCATTTTTGGAAAGGAGACGAGTTATTTTCTTAATAACCTTTCAACTAGATTACCTTAAATTGTTTGGCATTAAAATAACCTCAGCAAATATTTACTTTAGTCATACATCCACAAAATTACAAAAATTACTTTCAAAATTGACGTAACTTAACGCATAGTTTAAAATCAGAAGACTAGCACAGGACTTTCAAAAAATTCCCAATATAAAAAAAAGTTTCTAAAAAACTTTTCATAGGTAGAAGGCCGTTTTCACTTCTCTGAAAGAAAGAAACCTTAAAACTACAAAAACCCATCTAAACAAATATACATTATGAAAGTATAAACATGGCATTTTTATATATGTTATTGTTCATAGTAGAGCTAAGATCAAACTTATGACAGTCTGATTTATAGAAAGCGGTTTGAATACTTTGTCACAATGATTATATATTAAACTGTATAAGTGTTGTTGTTACTTATGACACTTGGACAAGCCAAGCTCGCTATGCCGTTGACTACGCGAACTTAAGTCAGTTGGGTGGGTCTTTCATTTAACCGGAGCACCACGAAGGTGAAAGTACGATATAAACTGTATAAGTGAACACACATATCAAAGGATCAACTGAGCTTGAGTGTTATTTCTTTGAATAATGCCATGCCATGAAGGAACGTCTGGACATTTAGGCGTGAGGAAAACCAAGGATAGATTAGCAAGATATTTCTATTGACCAAAATGTTAGAAGGATGTACAGGTATTAATGAAAAGTGGCAGGAAACTGTAATGATAAGAGGAAAGACTAATTTTACTTAGAATAATATCCCCTAAATGCGTGATTGATATACTGAAAGTCTTTAACAAATATATTACAAAGATTTTATAACTCAAGTCTTCTGACATAAGGAGTCCATTTTAACCTAATGACTTCCCCATTCATTAGAAGAAATATGTATTTTTAATTTTTATTGAATTCTATTCTCGCCTTTCAAAATGACACTCTTCCAATTTTCTTTTCAGAGACATTTTTCTGTGGGTTTCACGTAAACTAAAAACTCTCTCTTACTCACTTTCTATAAGTAAAAATCTTTCAAGCACGTAAATATATCGCGTTGACATATCATATGCTTATGCATTTGCAAGCTTGTACTGCATACTTGCACAACGGTTGAAAATGATGTGACATGCTTGGTTAGAACGCATTTGTTATCGGAATGTACTGAGTTCGAGTTCGAGTCCCGATTCAATCAAAGATCCAACATGTTCACTGATAGCTGGTAAGGCACGTAAAATATATCGTGGTCACTATGTCCTCTAAATGAAATAATACCTCTGGGGTGGCTAGCTAAGCCTGGGCGTCTTCTACTCTTTACCTGCTTCTAAATTATGAAGACCCATTGGTGCCCTTCGGTCTTGAGCTCCCTCACACCCTTCATCATGACACGCACGGGCTCATGGATTGGATCAATGCCTCTGTCTATCAAGTGACAACAACAGTTGAAAATAAATTTGGAAATTAAATATCTTTTAGAAGAAAGCATTCTATTGTGTTTAGTTTGCTTTTTTAAAAAAATCGCTGCTTACAAATTTTTCTTGCAAATGACGAAATAAAATTTTAAAGCACCATAAAATAGTTACATTTTTAAGTAACTTGAAAAATCAAGAAAACTATTTAATTTTTAAGGTTGCTAAAAAAAATAATAAAGTAAAGGTAATGAAATTGTATTAAAAAGGAATTAATAAATAATTCTATCGATGTATCTATTGGAACCTAACTATAAAAAACGGAAGGAATATGAATTTAAATTTTTATGAATATGAATTATGAATATTATTTAAAATACGAATATGAACTTTTTCTTCTCTTTGTTTTGCAAACATCATAAGCTTTAAAATTTAACTTACTCAGAAAATGTGCAATATATGCCAATTAATTTGAATATATATATATATATATATATATACATATGTGTGTGTGTGTGTGTGTATGTATGTGTGTGTGAAAGAGCTTAATATTTTTTTATCGAGACTTCGTAATATTCAAACTACGTAGATAGTTCACTTGTGGAATAACATGGGCTAGAAAATTCACAACCAACTGTGAGTTGCATTCTAAATTATTTCTCGGTATCAAAACTCGTGAATTTGAGCTAGAAAGAATGGCATAAACTTGATATCTTCCTATTTCCACTCTTCGCCCAAGATTCGTCATTAAATTTTTATCTATATATTTTGAGATAGTATGCACGTAATTTTATGCATATAAATGATTGTAATTTTTATAATACATCAACAATTTATTCAAACAGTTTCTTTTAAGCAGTTTGAATTTATTTTGGTTTAAATACATCAAGAAATTTATCATGATTTATTTAAAACTAAATTCCCACTGCTAGAATAGATAGGAGGAAACTATTACAAATTTCACATAATTCATATTGTAAAAAGAAAAAAAAAAAAAAAAAAGCAGAAATTTAATTTTAGATAAAATTTAATTAAATACTAATCTATTTTTAAATATATGTAAAATTGTATTTGAATAGGTTTTCAGACTAAACATTTGATACTGTCTCTTTTATACACACTTGCAATGAAACGATAAAAAAGCATACTTTTTTTTATACTTAAAGTATCTGAAAGATAAAGGGGTAAGTTTTGTGGGTGAGGAGTACGTGGGGAATAGGTACGGCATAATTATAGGGGGTTGAAGAATACTGTTCTTGTTGCAAATCCCAATTGGTCCAATTCCAATACTAGATCAACTCCACAAACAGCCAAAAAATTCAAAACACGAGGGACTTTGAAAAAGCCTCTTCCAAGTCAAAATTCAAGCAGCTCAAGATATGCTCAGGATGAGGATAATGAAGAATACTTGTTTCCTTTTCCCTATGATGTCGTTTAACATATAGTAAATTTCACACACACACACAATATATATATATATATATATATATATATAATTTTAAATTTTATTCTCTCACCTAATGTGCTTTTATTTAGTCAGTTTTCTCTTTTATTCTCGTTAATGTAATTTTTTCACATCCTTAGTGGTATGATATGATATATTCATATGACTAAGATAAACTAATAAACTTCGTAAATGGGAATTAATAAATTTCCAATAAAAATCATATTTTAGTAGAAAATTTTTGAGTTTACCATAATTAATATTTGTCTTGTGCTGTAATTACTGAAATTTATGCAACTTGTTGACAGTAATTATTTCTTTTTCCTTTAAAAGACATATAATTGCGAACTATTTGATTCTCTGGATATTTATTATAGTTATAAAATAATAGATATTAGTTATCGCATTATTTAAATTATGAGTTCAGCATGTCAAAAAATTATAAATTTGCTTGTCAAAATTCAACGAGCATTGTACTTGATATAACCAACTTTGTAAGTGTAATCCTTTTGTAATGATCTTAAAACTTGATGTAAAAAAATTTTCTACATTGTATGCACAAAAAATATCTAACCATTAAAAATTCCTTAATAGCAAAATAAAAGGTCTCTTTTAGTTAAATAATTTTAGGATACTTTTCTAAGCTAAATAATTTAAGAATGGGCTTGAAAGGCAGAAAAATAATTTTTCTAACATTTAATTTTCTTAAAATTAGTTCTTAATTGAAAAAAAAAACCCTAACAAATTCGGAAAATTTAATTTTTCACAGGAAATTTTTGAAAACTTCGAAATATAAAAAATTTCAACTTTCATTGATTCCTACTTTTACTTATTTCGACTTTCATTTTAAACGCATTTCACTAATACAATGATGTAATTCGAATATTTTTTTTAAAAATATATTGCCAGCCCTCATGTAGAAAAATTCTTCGTGATGTGTGAGCTATTTTCATATAAATCTTTTTTATTCACTTTCCAATAATACTTCTATAATTAAGTTTATCATTGAATATTTTTCAATTTGAAGTAAACGTTACGTCAAAAAAAACCATTATTTCATTATCAAATAAAATAGCAAATCTTATCTTATCAAATAAAATAACAAATCTTATCATCTTTTTATTCTTACGACAATCAGTTTTGTTTTAATTGTTTTGTAATAAATAAAAGTCATAATTTCCTTAAAAAAGCTTTATTATAAACTAAAACACAACTTTATCTGATATCATACTGGAAATTTAGTGTATTTACAAGTCCACTTTACTAAAACGTTTTTATAATGTAAAAATGAGATTTGTGGTAAAATTCTTTCTAAATCCAAGATCTCAGTGTTTCTTTTTTTTTAAAAAAAAATACACTATACAATTAAAAGTACTTGCTTAATTTTGAAAAATTTACTTCATAAACAGAATTTTCTGAAATAAACAATTCTTGATACACATACAGAATTGTATTACAAATCGTAGAAATATCTCTAGAAAAATTGATTTCATTCGCTTTAAATAATATTCAAATACTTTGATAATTTTAATGATTTTGCATGTCATATATTTTAATAAAAACAAACTTTAATAAAGTGTATGACCTGGAAAATCATACCTTTATATATTATTTCGTAACCTTATGTACTAAAATAATTAAAAATGAAAAGTGTATAATTTGATTTCTTTTTGATTAAATAAAATTGAAAAATGTTTTCCTAAATAGTTCCCGTTTAGTATCAATTCAATCAAAAATTTATACTTCATATCAAATTGATCGAGCAAGTATGCGGGAGAGTTAGTATCGTTTTAATAATTTCTTTCGGATTTATTACTTTTTCCCGTAACAAATAATATACTTCGTGAATTTGTATTTATATAATAATTTTAATATATTTATAGTCTAACATACAAAGAAACATTTTTCTTAAGCTTATATTTTTAGAGGTGAAACAAATCCATAATTCACTATTTATTTATTTATTTATTTATTTTAACAAAATGCAATTATTTGATTTATTTTTTGGAATAATTTGTAGCATAATTTAAAAATAACTGTCTTGAAAATGACAGAAATTTTAAATTTCATTAAAAATGGGCCAAGTAGATAGATAATTTTATTTTTTAAGATATGCATTTATAAAGTATCAAAATTATATGAAGAAGTTATCACTGAATGAAGTCCGAAACATTTGTATAAAAGCTAAAACAGATAACCAGAGAAAAATATGCATAAACTAAGTTTATATTTTCGTCTATAAATTGAATCGTATGAAACTGTATTTTCAATAAGGAAATATGTGTAATAGTCAATTGAAATTCATACAAACAGCATAAGACCAAAATTCACCTTCTTTATCCATCTTAAAAATAAAAAAAGTTTTTGAATATCAAAACAAAAACTAAGTCTTTTTAATTATTGAACATCCAAATACGTTTGTTACCTATTCAATATTTTTTACCATTATTTACCTTAATAAGGTGTTGAATGTTTGCCAAAACTTTTTGGCGAAATTCATGAATTAAAAGCCTCTTGAATAATTAAGTATAATATATAACGCACTTCAACCACTGTAATTATACACAGTACTCTTCAACCATGGGCTAGATACCTGATCTGCCTGAAGAAAGTCATGTTGAAAAAGCCTATGTGGATTAATGTTACATGCAGTTGAATGTTTCTTTTGCTGGTGTAGAGTGGAACCTTAGAGAAAAGGTCTGCTTGTTACTAGTTCAAAACTGCGTGTTAGTTGGCAGCGTTTGAACACTTTGCTCAATAGAAATAGGATGTCGGGTTCAATAAAATAAAAATGTTTTCATGCATGGTAAATAATATGACTTCTTTAAATACTTTATTTGAATTTATTATGGAAATTACATTATAATAAAAAATTCTTTTTCTGTACATTAAACCATTTAATATTTGTCCATTAAATACTCCCTTGTTTAGTAATTGATATTTTCACGGAGTTCGGTGTGAATTATTATCGAAATTTACAACGAATTTTTTGCAATATTTAAATTTTTTCTATATTGTGTAGGCATTTAATTTCTTTATCAAATGAAGGCAATGCTTTAAAATTTCCTTTAATTTTAGAAATAATCATTCCTTTTTTGTCTTTTGATTTGAGGCACCACATTTATGTCACAGATTTCAAAATGGTAAAATGAAGCAAAGAACAGTTGAAACATAAATATGTATCGAAATAAAGAGTAGAAAAAAGATGAGTAGAAAATTAACCAAACACCCGAATACAAATATCTAAAATCTTTGTTCAAATCTTAGATAGAAGAAATGTATTGCATAAGCTAGGACTATAAAAATTAAAAAATGATAGATATTTATCTTGATGGTACAGCAATATATCGCCACCAAGACCGGTCGCCGATGTAGGGATGACATCTTTGGACCTTCTGTGGTCCCTTATGCTGTCATAACTGAAGATGACTTCATTTTAATAGAAGACAATTGCAATTCACATCATACTAACTTAGTGAATGATATTTTTTGGAAGAAGGAATCGTAGAAATGGAACCGCCAGCGTGTTCTCCGAACATAAACTCAATAGAGTATATTTGAGTTGGTCTGATCAGACGAGTTGTTGGTGTGACTCCACAAGTTCTCGAAGAGCCGGAAAGAGCTCTCCTGAAGGAGTGAAAAAGAATACCTCAGCCTTTCATCAATAGCAATCGATGTCTCAAAAGTGTTCAACGTTGCTGGATGTCCGGATAAATTATACTCCTACTATAAATATTTTCTTTTAAGGAAACACCTTCTTATTTTTGTTCTTCTCATATGACTAACTGTGCTTTTTCCTTTTGTACCCAACTGCTCAAAAATCCATTTTTTTCCAAAAAAATGCCATTTTTATCTTCTAGTCTTTTTCAATTTTATCAATCAACCGAACAATTCTCCAGGTCCAAGTTCAACCCACAATCTTAATGTTCTTTAATTGTTTTGAGCAGTGTTTATTTATATTACAAAAAATTAGCACAATAAATAATAAGATGTATTTTTTATTTTATATTAAAATTTCTCTTGCACGATATTTAATAGCATTACCATTATTTTTAATACAGATTCACAGCGTCTTTTCATCGAGTGAACTAACATCTGAAGTTCTTCGTTCTCAATCTCACGATACCATAAAGCATTTATAACTTCTGTAAGTTTTGTTTTATTTGATGGACGCATTTTTCATACAAACACTTTCACAAACGTCACCATAAATTTTCAATAGAATTCAGATTAAGAATGTTTCCGGGCCAATGTAATAAATCCATGCCCTTATTTTTAAGCCACTCTTTGCATATTTTGCCTTAATGTATGGAGCTGAATTCACACTGTAAGATAAATGACTGTTTATTTTGGAGCAGATTCTTAATGGAAAGTATCATATTTGGTTCTAGATAGTATGAATAAACTCTTTTCGTTCAGAGTGCTGTCAGTCACTTGAAAGTGACCCACAATATTATATTGACAAATATATTTAAATCATGGCATTTGTTGGGTTCTTCATAGCCGCTTCAACGCAATCAAGGTGTTGCTCTTTCCTACTGTATAATGTTTCACAGATTTTTTCCCATCTCTAATATAAAGAGCTATATTTTACTCTCACTCATTCAAATTGCTTGCTTCCACTGATTTTCTGACCGCTTACTAAATCGTTTCTTGCATTGATTAAATATGGCATTTTTCTTGAAATTCTACCATTTAATTCATGTTTTCTATATTGTTCTTAATTAACTGTTGCACTCTTTCATATCAAACGGCATCTAATGAAATTTTTCCATTATTATCATCCTGTCATCAGTGGCATGGTCTTATTTCTCAATGATTTAGTGCTTTCATATTGATAGTTAATGACAACGAACTCGTTTTACAATTTAAGCATCAAAGGTATCATTTTCTCTCGTAATATAAGAACTTTGCTTCTATTTGAGGTGTCCACAATCAGTTCTCAAAGTTTTAAATTATTTGTGCATTAATAAAAGATGAAAAATATTCAAAAGCATAATTTGATTTAATTAAACTAATCCGTATTTTTATTTTAAATTCATTACAGAAAAATGGTAATTTTATAAATCAAAATTATTTAAAGTAATTTTGTAAATCAATTTTATAAATCAAAACAAAAATAATATAGTTTAGTTGTTGACAATTGATTGGTCCTCAAAAGTGTAATTATGTTTGGCTCTAGTACGCTTTTATTACAACACTCTTTAAAATTCATGATAAATTATGTTTTGTTTTTATACTAAAAGAAGGATAATACTTTGTGTAATATAGATATTTGTTTAGGCATGTATTTTTAATTAAATTCTACATTAAATGTCTGGTAGTTTGATTTATATAAATATTTGTATTTAAGAGAATATTAATCTATTCTATAAATATACAAAGTTAAAAGACAAAAATTCTGCCATTTTGACCTTTACTTTATATACCTAAATGTAGTGACGAGTGTGGGATAGTCAAATAAATCTCCTACGAAGCAAGAATACTATAATTTTGTAGATAATTTGACCTAATATAATAAATATCTTAACAGTATTCTTTTGACCATCCAGAATATGTTTATTGCTCTGGATAATTGATTATTTTTCTACTAAAAGATGTTGTGGATCTTTTTCATAGATTGTAGGCCGAGGTGAGACAGCTAGAAAACTCCCACGTCCTTATCCTGACAGGCGCGAGTACAGACATGCAGTATCCTGTGACCTCGGCCATAACAGGGGCTATGATCGAAAGCAGGACTTTCTGTACTAGAGCGTTTGATCTCATCACAAAGGTGTCGTGAGCCCTATCACTGCGTAGGATGTTTGAACAATTTGAACGATGATTAAAATTTCAATTCTGTGTAAATGTAGGCTAAATAATATTGTGATTTTATTTTGTTGTGTATATCCCTGTATGTCATTCAAAAAAGTATTTAGTTTATCTACTATAAAAAATATTTAGTCAAAAATTATTTGCTTAAACAACCAAAAACATTAAAACCTTACTTAAATGGTTTTATAAATTAAATAATGGTTTAATTTTGTAACAGATCGAAGTTAAGTCATTCTGCATAACTTTGCTACATTTATCAATTTAAATTCATTGACTACGCTATTAAAAAAAAGCAAAATGATATAACACATGTAATAGAGTTAAAATAATACATTATCTCTGTATTGCATTTAAACTGAATGAAATCTAATAATTAGTATATTAAGAAATAAAATTTGAAACAAAATAATAAAAACACTTAAAAACCAGAAAAGAGTGTTACATTTAATATATTTTTTACTTTCACTTTATATGCTTATTATAATATTTACTTGTAATTTAATTTTGCAATATTAAAAGTCAACATATTAGTGAGAAAAATTAAAACAAAAAACCCACAAAAGGATTCTTTTTACCCTCTTAAACTGTCTAAGAACCTCTAACCTCTTAAACTAACTAAATTCGTGACTCATGCATCTATTTACAGTTCATACATCTATTCAAAGATAAATTTTTTTTTGTTGAATATCTGCATCAAGGCAATCAAAATCGTTGTAAATCCGGATTTTGCAAATTTGAAGCCCTAAGAATTGCAGTTGTTAAATAAGGAAAAATTTACTCTTTATCGTTCAAGTTTAATTAACACATTCGTAATTTTGTTCGATCATATAAATTTAATTCCCTTATTGTATAAGTTAACTTTTTTGTGCTCAGATCAATGATTCGGGAAAAATCTAAAGATTATGGAATAAAAAGCATTAAAAAATTTAAATGATTTTTAAAAAGAGGAAATTAATAGCTAAAAAAATGATTACTCTAATAAAAATTCTATGCACGATTTCATTCTACATATTCAAAACATCAAATATAATGCAGTAAAAAGAAAAGAAAAAGCTCTTAAACTCAATTTTGATAAATATTAGAACTAAACCTACGAAAAAAATCTAAAATGTTTTTATTTTTTGCATTTTAAATAGCCAATTATTCCCAAATTATGCAACATTAGACTAGTGAAATGCAACGCAGTTGACTATGGAAACACTGATTAAAACATTAATGCTAAATTAATAAAAAATTGTGGGGGAAAAATTGGGTAATAAATATTCATAATCATTAGAATTGGAAATACTAAATGCGAAAGAGAAATATTTAATTGAGATTGCATGATCTAATTTCTCCGCTTTAATGCATTTTGCTTTGGAAAAACGCTTTGCTGGCGTAGAGCCTGTATAAATACATGTGTTCATTATATTATTAATGGTTTTGTGATCTATACGTGCCTACTGCGTGTTTTCCTGCCGCAGCTCTGAAAATGAAGATTTATGATTCCGTGGGAAAATGGGAAAGCAGCATACAAGAATATTTCCCTGAACTCTAAAGTACGACGAACTTTTTCCCCATGCCTACCATTTTTCTTCGGTGAGCATTAAAAATAAACAACTGAAAACCTTTTCCTCAGTTTTAGGATGAAACGTCACTGAAGATATTTGGTAGATTGTCGAGGAAAAAATGGCGTCCGTGATAATATGAGGCAGGTGTTTTGTCACGTCCATATGTCAACTCGTTCTTCTTTACGTCATGATTACGTGCAAAGGGAAAAAATCGATGCCACATTAAGAAAAAGAAATTCCTATGTATAAATAAAACTTGAAGTTTGTTTTGATGTGAAACTGTAAATGAGGAAATTGGGTTTTTATGAAAATAAATCTATAAAAGTTTAAAATGTTAATATAATAAATAAAAATTGTTTTTATTTTTTAACATAATGACTAAATATCATATCCCTAATACTCCAATTTCCTTTATTTGCCATTTTCAATTTCTTTTTTTTATATGGAGAACATACCGTTTTAATATACCGTTACACAAAATAAAATACCGCTTAAGAGATTTTACAAATTTGAATTTAAATTATGTACTTGGTGTCTCCATAGCCATATGATAAACAGAAGCTCGCACTTAGTAACAACATATGAAAAAAATTTTGTAATAAAAGCCTATTTATTCCAATCCCTTTAAACAAACCTTTCTAAGAAATGATTAAAATGTATTTAAATTTATTTAAGATCAATGCGGTAATATATGTATGATTCCTGTTTTAAAATCGATGGTAATTTTATAAATACGTTTAAATAAATTATATTTATAATAGTTAATAAATTTTTAGTTGAAAATTTATTTTTAGTTAAATATTATATTACGTGTAATGCAAATATCACTATTTAATTTAGCTCCACACATAAACATAGACACACACAAAATATTTCCCCATAAATCTTAATACTTGTAAATTTACTTGCATTGTTATTTATAAAAGCAAAACAAAAAACATTTTACTTATAACTTTCAATATAAGATATGTAATTTTAATATTATACGTTCATTGCTTTCCCATATTACTATTAAAATTACATTTTAAAACTTTGTTGCGCACGAAACAATAGAAGGATATTAAGGTTGTTGGTTGATGCTTTGCACACCGGAAGAATTGTTTTTTTGATTGATACATTATTAACAAACGTTGTAAGGCAATATGAGATTAAAATGACATTTGTTTAACAGGAAAAAACTAGTTTCATTGAGCATTTGGGTACAAAATGAAAAAACACAATTTGTGCATATGAGAAAAACAAAGAATTTCCTAAAAAAGATGTTTCTAGTAGAGGATATGATTTTCCCAAGTGACCAACAACGTGAACACCTTTGAGACACTGAGCCAATGAGGCTTTCAATGAGGGACTAGGGTACGCTGCCTCACTTCTTTAGAAGAACTCTTTTCAGTCTTGGAGTTTGTAAGGGTGGCAAGCTTCCAGTAACTCGTTCATCTAGAATGGCTAGAGTATGATCTATTAAATTCATGTCCGGAGAACACGGTTGCCACTCTATTCGTTTGGTTTTTTCTTCCTAAAGGAAATCGTACACCAAGTTAAAACCATGTGACCGGCAACTGTCATTTAATTGTAGTCGTCTCCCATACTCTCCCTCACTGGGTTGCTAGAGCTCAGTGGGTTGGGGATGTGGCCACATTAATATGTGTCGTCCAAAGTCCATCATCTTTTGTGGCGTGTATGTGGAGAAGACAGTGACAGCTCAGGTATGACCTCATCGCCTGACCGTGGTTCAAAATTATGAGGCACTTGGTAATGGGCGAGTTTTCTAAACCCGTTAACCTAAATGTACAGTCCGGGCTCACCTACAACTCTATGTATGTATGTAGTCATCTCCAGTTGCTGCAACGTAAAGGATTACAATAACTCTGAGGATCTCATCCCTATATCGGCAATCGAGCTCCATTTCGAATGATATGGAGATTGGTGCGCATCGTCAATGGAGATGTCAACATAGATCATCCCATCCCATCGCCAACTTCAGCGTACGAACGCGAGATTGTTTTTAGCGCCACGTTCCTTCTAAAGGAAAATATGTCTATTATCAGAATGAGAATAAAAAACAGGACTCTTCAGAGAAAGGAATATTTCGCCATTCGTTTCTCCTCAAGTTCACATGCTTTATTGCCCACTCTGTGTGGGAGCTACGACGCCCTGCTGTTAACATGACTCAGATCTCTAGTGGCTCAGCAGCTTCACACCGTTTCCCGTTAAGGTCAGCAAAGTGAAGCATAAGTTGCCGCAGGCATTGATTGGAAGAGTGACCACACATTCTCCCGCACTGATAGAGTCCATGGGTTAGGGACGAGTCCACGTTACCCTGTGTCGTCAAAAGGCCTTCATATGGTGTGGCATGGATGTGGAGAGGAGGGTGATAGCTCAGGTGTGATCTCGTCACCTGACCGTGGATCGAAATTACGAGGCACTTGGTAATGGGCGAATATATCAAACCCATTAACCTTAAGATACAGTCCTGGACTCAGATGCATCATTATGTATGTATGTTAACATGATACACACCGTAGGCCGGCGAGCATACAGGCCTACAGCGTGAATGCGGTTTTGGACAGTTTATGTCGAAACAGATGCACTAGTAGCGGAGCAAATCTGTTGTTGAAGAAGAATGACCTTCTTTTTCGGCATCTGTAAGCCATTAGCGTAAAATTACAGTCCTCTTTAGGCATTGTAGCACGTCTATGATCTTGCCCTGATCTTCGGTCAGTATTTCTAGTGTCCTAAAAATTGCTCTAGATCCTGGAACTCCAATTGTTTCTGCTACTTCGAAGTGTGTTTGGCCCTCTTCTAACTGACCAACAACTCTCAAACCTTCCCATTAGTTTAAATGACTTCGTTGAGACATTGCATTCATCAAAACAACTCTCTTACGGAATGTCAAATCATTTTTCCCGTTTTGATTTACATTAAGTTGAAAGCCATACCTCATATGCTACTACAAAAGCTTAGTCCACACATCAGAGTTAAAATTTACATGCTGCGAAATTTGAAAATGAAAAAAAAATGCATTTGTGATTCTCTTCTTCTATTTTATACAAAAAAGAATTTTCTTATACCGTTATTTTATAAAATTGTTAACAAAACAATTAAGCAATATCATTAATTGTTTTGAGCAGTGTATTTCCATTGAAATATGCATTTACTTTTCATTTTCTAAAAGAGCTTAAGCAAAAAGTTAACTAAACAGAGGAAATTATTTATTTCCCCTGTTTAGTTTACTTTTTGCTGTTTAGTTAACTTTTTTTAAATATAGAAAATTTGCGTTCTTTTTTCCTAATTTCTTATTTATATTTGCATAAAAACTATAACTAAATTAGTATTCAAGTTAATGTAATTGATAAATGAATAAGAAAACTTTCGTATTTTAATTTATTAAACATTATCCAATTGAGTTCATATAAATTTACTCAATATAAGAGCATATTTCTAATTTGGTAACTAATGGTGAAAGTTGTAATCCCCCATATATTTTGGATTTAGCTCTGTTTTCCAGGTTTTCTTCAGCCTCTTATCCAAAAGAAAAGTTATAAATGGATATTAGAGTTTGACACTTAAAACACTTAGAATTTGACTTGTGCATAGTTATTAATTAAAAGTAAGCTGCTAAATGTAAATATTTTTGGGTATCCATAGCTTTCCACAAAATTTTATTCACCTGAAGCAAAAGGTGAAACCAAGAAGTCTCGCAATCATTCACACCGAAAGAATTATCCGCAAAAATCAGTTATTATTGTTGTTCTTAATCAAATTGTCTTTCAAAACTTTTTTGAATCCTTTTGCAGCCTTTTCTTGACCACCAACAATTGCTCTTTAAGCAATTCTAAATAAGCACAAATGTACAAGTAGAAAACAAAAATGCACCCCCAACTGGATATTAGAAAAATGTTTTTCTTAATATATATATGCAGCATAATTATGTTTTTATTAAATTGAATCTTATAACAGTTTATCTTTGAAATTGTGGTAAAAAGCAATGGTTTTGTTCTCTTAATTTTTGCATCAATAAATTATAATAGAACAAAATTAAATTATTACTGCGTGATCAACATAATTTATATTATTTCTTTAAGATTTATGATTCTGATTTAAAAATAATCTTGTTTTATTTTTAATCAAGTCAAATCTTTGGCTATAATGAAAAAAAGAGAAGTTTTGGAAAGTAAATTATTTTAAGAGTAATAATTTGTGGAGAAAAAACCATTTAAGTAAAATTTATTTAAAATATTACTGAAAAAATATCTTAAAAACATTACAGTTTAAATAAATAAATAAAAGAATAATTTTAATTTTTATAATTTTAGAATAATTTTTCCGTCAAGAGAATACCGAAATTAAATTATTACTGCATTTTACATTAAACATAAAATTTAATCTTAAATTTAATTTCAATCATCATGAATATTTTTATAGGATTATTATGTTTTCGAATAACTTAATATAAATTCTTATTAATTCTTATTAAGTATGCATTGTTATTGAATTAAGAAATATCTATTATTATTTGATGGAAATTACTATTTTCACTATATGCATTCTAAACCAAATTCCTGCGAAAAATTCCAGACATATATTTATTCTCATCATTTAAACACATAAGTTTTGAATGAATATTACATTTTTATTTGAATGAATATTACATTAATATTTTTGAACATTTAATGAATTTTATACCATTTGTTTTTTATTCAACTAAAAATATCTATCATTTTTAAATGCGATAAACACATTTCATACATCAATAGTAGTCTCTTTTTTCTATGAAAAATTACGTGAGAAGAATACAATTTTTGTTTGCTTATTTTGAAATTCATAAATTATTATTTCAGAAAAGCAACCTTTGATATTTTTCCATGCAAATTTAAATTCCCATAATTGCTTAAATTTGCAATGTTAAGTTTATATTTTATAATTAAACATAAATATTTAAGCTTGATTTGCTTAATTCTAGGAGACAATGTTAAAAAATAATAAAACATTACGAATAATCGAAAAGATTTTTCTAAACTAACTACAAACACGTGAATCATCTGAATCATTCATCCTATAAAACTATCGTGAATTGTTTTGGTGTAATATTTACTGTCGGCTCTGTCATTCTATTTTAGAAAATAATCCTAAATTCAGCAAATGCTACAAGTCTCTTGGAAATACCCAACTTTCTATTGAAACGACTTTTGGACCGGATGCATGTGTTAGAGTTATCGTTTTGCAAACAACTTCTGCACCAGTAGATATTGAAAAGTTATCCCTTTTACAACCTTTCAGATCAAATTTTAAGCGAAATTTTACAAAGCCACACTTACTTGTTGACTCACAAAAATCCCGATTTTATCTCTCAATAAAGGACTGAATCTATGCTTAACAAATAGGATAAAATAAGACTTTTCTGGATGCCGTCTAACGCAACCGTTCTGTGAACGAAGGTCCACCTAACCATATCATTTGCGTTTCGAGAGACAAGCGTAATATCATTTAATTCAAGGATTAACATTCACAAAGTTATTTGGGATAGGCTACATGTCATTGTCTTGTAACTTCCATAATTCTCTTCAAACTGTACTAAGCCTCTTATTTTAGTATTCATTGTTAAATGTGAACGTAAGCTGTTAAGTATCATTTATTAATTTGAACGAGAAAAATTGTACCCACCACACATTTCAAGAGAAATTAATAATTTAATGAGTACCATAGAAAATCCAGTTTTAAAATTGTTGTGTTCATTTTTATTGACAATTCCTGTCTCTAATTCTCATTTGTCGGTACGTATGCATTGTTATAAGTATTAAGTATTATTTCTTTTCAACATTTTTTCAACTGCTGGTGCGAATACATTGCTGCCATTATTTGTGCAAAATCGCACATCTTTGCATCGAAACCATTTATCCAAATACGTGCAATGATAGATGATTGACTGAATATAAAGGTTATTTTACAAGTCAAAATCAATTTTGAAAAAGTCTGCGCATTTTATTTTGAAGTCTAAGTACGCTTAAGTTTAAATAATAGAACTGAGAATTGTCTGTAAAAACCTGTTCCAATTCAATTATGTGTTGCAATTTTTATGAAAGATATTTACCAGCAATTTTATCCAGAAGAATACTATTTGCACACACACGCATAACTCATGTTTTTACATAATTTTTTCAATTACCCAATTTTCTCAGAAACAGGAAACAGAATAAAAATTATTTAGGTTCTAAAATGTCTTATCATTTGATACTTGTGAACAAAATGTCTTGAACAGTGCGGTCATCTTAACCTGTTGGGGTCGCATGAGACACAGAGTCACTCCATGATTCTAAAATCAACAAGCTAGGAGAACTATTTGTCTAGCATCCTCCGGTCTAAACCTGGCATTGTTGTGTTTTTCTCTTGTTTCCTATGTCTGAAAATATCTTTTCTTGGAATTCATATGTTATCGGGGTGAAAAACTTTGTGCTCCAAACGAGCAGCATTGTTTCAAAAAGTGTTATTTTATAAGAAGCTCCGTTTCGTGTTGAAAGGGTTTCTACATTCATTTGCAATTTTATTTCTAAACAATTTTGCGCAAGAGTAAATTAACCGAAAATGGGATGAAAAAATTGAGAACTTTCTTAAATGAATCATCTATAGATGTTATTCATTCAACCAATAAGTTTGAATCTGCAGCAGAAATATTTCAGTTAGTGAATTTCAGTAGAGCGATGGAAGTAACAAAAAATCTTAAATAAGTCAAAACCTTTGGGTAAGCAAACATCAAACATGTTAAAAATGTGAAAAAAAACCGAGAAATTATTTAGTTTATTAATGCAAAACAGAAGTATCAGTTGTAGTCAATGAAATGTCTATATCATATTCTACACACAGCAAAAAAATAACAACAGATGATTGATGGTTGTTTAGTTACATATAGAATGCCAAAGAATTAATCATCAGAGTTATTCCACTGTCAAAATAGAATCCTCTAAAGCAATATGCTTATAAAAGGAAATCTTTAAGCACTAAGTGGTATTTCTTATAGAGCTACATATGAAGACATGAACTATGTAAAGGCTTTCTAGAAAAGTCTGCCAAAATATCAATAAAATCAATTCAAGTGAATCAAAATATATTCAGTGTCCAACAAAAAGTCCAAAATCCAACCAAGATTAATGCTTCACTTGTGCAAGTTTCAAGGATAATAAAACTACAATGTTTGGCACAAAATGCGATAATTTTATTTGTAAAAATCACTCTCCTTATGTATGTTGAAAGTCGATTCAAAAGCTCTATTACAAACACATAATTCTACTTTTAAAATTTATGAAAGTCCATGCCGACCAACTTGTCTAGTGGTCAGCGTGCCTGACTACGGATAAGGAGGTCCTGGGTTCGAATCCTGGTTCGGGCATGGATGTACTTTCTCTCTCTATCTATCCTGTCTTTGACCTTTCCTTTTATGAATGAGGTGTGAATGGTTGCCTACCCTATAAACGGGTCCCTATGGCATGTGTATACTGAGGAAGTCGAACTCCACACCAAAATATGGTTCAGTTGAAAAAGTGGAGCAGCGTACCCCATATTGCCAGCCTGGCTGGCACATGACAACGAATGAATGAATGGAAGTCCATAAACATAAAAAATGTTTCTTGAATAATATAATTATACATTCCAAATAATTAAACAGTATAATTATAAAGAAATAATTATTTTTACATTTATGGATCATTTTTATAAAACTGATTGGGGTGAACCAGTCCTCACCCCACGTGACCTCCAACGTCAGTTTCAGGAGCTCCCCTTCTGGCACGATAACAAACAGCGACAAAAATGCTGATACATATACATCTGTTATACTGAACTATCGCATCCCTAAATGCCACACTATAACGGTGAGCCTATATCTAAATAATTATTGCTTTGGTTTTCATTTCAATGAACCCTAATCTCGATTCCCGCTTTGAGAATGAATGATTGTGATGATTCAGAATCTATTTTTAATTATTAGACGGTGTTAAATTAGCTCTCTCGTGTCTAAAAAACGATCATCAAGCAATTGACTTAATATAATCCCCACAAATTATATTCCTTTAATAAATGTTAAGACTGAATTTATATGTTGAATTACTTGTTTATTTTTGCACAAGTGATGAGAAACATTATATTCCTCATAAAGTGTAAAGTTTACGAAATCTGTTGGGGTTTTACAACATAATTGTTCTTCAAGATGTAAAAAATATCCATTTACTTTTTGTTAAAATTTAAATGAGTATTTTAAGTCAATATGAATTATATATTCAAATTCACAGACGTTGGTAGTTCCAGCTGGTCATTTTAATAAAGAAAGTTTAGAGAAAATGTGTGTGTGTGCGTGTGTGTGTGTGAGAGAGAGAGAGAGAAATAAAATCCATCTAAATGTAGTTTTGTTAGGAGATCATCTAATAAAAAACATAAAAAGTATAACATAATAGTCATTTATTTTTGACATTTTACATTTTTTTAATGTTCCTCTGAAGATAAATAATTGAATGAATATTTGATATAGAAAAGTGGCAACGCGAGAGAGAAGCAGACTCAAGAAATCACAACATAAATAACGTACGAATGAATTACAGGTGACTATTCCCCCAATCGATCCAGAGAAAAGATGGTATCACTGCATAACGCCTCGTTTAACATGCGTAATGGAAAATGACACTTTCCACAATTTAAACTTAATGCTCGAAGACTAAAATGGAAATCACGTTTTTAACACTAACCGAATACTTAGGAAAATAATATTTTGAAAAAACAGACATGCCAAAAAAATGTAACAACTTTGATTGTAGAAAAAGAGTATTATTTTATACAGGAAGAAAACTCCATTGCTCAATATATTAACTGGAAGAAATAAAATAATCTAATATCCGTCACCTGTTAAATTATTAGACCATACTTCTTAATTTGAAATTCCTGAATTTATTTTTTGTTGAATTATCCACATTATTGATAGGAACAGGATAATTATGTTGAACCGATCATTGAGTTTATAACTCATGTACTTTAAAGACAAGATATGAGATTAAATATGTGATTTTAGTCAAATTACGAGATTTGTGGAAAACTCTTATCATAAAATTATATATTACATATTTTTAGATACATTTATATATTGCGTTTTTATTTCTGGCAAAAATGATCAAATTGTTCCTTTACTAATGAATCACTGAATTCGATGATGTGCAGTTTTAAAGAACGAAACAAAGTGAACTTTTTAGACTCATAGTTCCGAAGACCCCCCATGAAATTCAGGACTCTCTTCTGGATAATACAAGAAATATTAATTTAAAATCCTTAAATTAGTTGCTGAATGATCATCTGTTTGGCTTTCAGTTTGATTCCCACCTCAAGTAGGCTGAACTGGAAGCTAAACACTTTGCGTTTTTGCCATTCTTCAACTGTTCGCACGTTTGACTCCCACTTCGGGCTTGTATGTTTGTAGTGGTTTTGAATCCACGTTAAGCAGTAGGTCCCTGCATGATTAGCCTTCTCCTGCAAAAAAAATGATCGTTAAGAGATAAACAAATTAAACTAATTCAAGTGTAGATATTTGTAGTTTCTCAGCCATCGTCCCCGGTCCTAGTGAAAAAAAATATGGTCACAGAGATTATCAGTGTCTCATAAGAGCATTTGCTGTTAAAGATAATTTTGGGTGCTTTCATAGAAAGCAAATCAAAGAATACATTTAAACGCTATTCAATCGAAATCAAGCTCAATGTCTATTAGAATCCTCCATTGAGCCAATATGCTGTGTATGGTATAAAACTTCAACTGTTAGACTTACGTGTTAACACATATAAAACTATTAATTGTTTATTCATGGCATAATACAGTTAGAAAATGAAAATGCTCATTGAAGGAAAAAAGTGTGCAATTTATTCTTTCAACTCTCTATTGAAGTGAGGTCCTCGGAATCTTTCTCATTTGAAAAGGTCAAAAAATTCAGTTTGAAGGTGAAACACAGTTGAAGTTTAGAAACGTTGTAACAGTCTTCAACGCATTATTTAAAGTAGATTTGTTGAAACACTTTCAGTCACTTTTGATGTCTTATCGTAAATTAATTTTATAGGATTCATCTTTCCTTAAAAACATTATATAACAAAAATTAAATTTTTATTAGGAGGGAAATATCTACATAAACTTTTAAATATCTTAATTGCATATTTGTTTGTATATATATATATATATATATATATATATATATATATATATATATATATATATATATATATATATATATATATATATATATATATATATATAAAGTGTTTGTGTGTGTGTGTGAGAGAGAGAGAGAGAGTTTCATTATAGTACTGATCTATGTTTGAAAATTTTACTTTTAAACTGCATTTTATACTGTAACATATCTCGTAAGAAAGTATATTGAACATTTTTGGTAGTTCTCTTTCATTATCTTTCTGTAACGACTGAGACTTTTGTGTAACCACTGTCCCATGTTTCCCGAAGGAAAAACTTTTGAAAATATATTTGATCCTCCACTTTGTATTACTTTCGACAGATAAGTCCTACAGACATATTGCAAGGGATGAAATGCATAAAAATTTCTCAAGAGTACACTTTAATAGATAGTGTGCTTGTAGGAAGCAAATTGTGTTCAACATTCATCTACCATTGTTCAAGAGTAAACCTGTTTCTAGGAACATGGCTAAACTGGAAAGTTGAAGGGTACCACGTACATCCTGTCATGGTGTGCCTTAACTTTAATCATTTTTCCCTTTATGAGATTATTTACAAATTTACAATAATTGTAAACAAATTTATAGTAACTGGAAGCATTGTCTAAGATTTATGTTCTCATTTTTAAATCACTTGGTTTCGAGGTGTTTCTTTGCAGAGGACTGGGGGTGTCCCCCAGTCCTCTGCAAATTTAATTTTTTATTTATTTTTTGTTATTTTTTTTAATTTTTTGCAAATTAAATTTTTTTACAACCGAAATTTAATGCTTTAATATGCAAAAAAGCACTGGTTCAGAAGTAGTTCCTTAAATATAATGAATACTTGAAACTATTTTGTTGAAGTATTAATAAAATAATATAAAGTTCTACTGTTCCTATAGTAAGCATAATTATAGTAGTTTAGAAAAACCATTTCATAGAATAATGAATTTCATAGCATGTTTCCTTCATAAAATTTATATTGCCATTTTTTATAAAAATTATTCGTATTATTGCTTCTTCAAATATTTAATAATTAAATATATTTTAAAAAATCACCTTAAATTTAACTTTAGAACAAATTTAAGTCAAAAACTATAAAATTTATTTTTTCGAAACATTTGCAGACTTTTGAAACAACATTGCTAATGAAAAATAATTTAAACATTTTTTACACATTTTGAAAGAACTCTGCATTTTTACGAGATTTATAATAAGTTGAAAAATGTGAAATTAATGCAGTGTGAAAAATAGTGTTATGTAATATAATATCAACGTGATTACCAAGCATGTAATGCACAAATTAGTTTAAAAAATGTTGTGCGTTTAATATTTTATGATTCAGACATTTTATGGATGATGAATGTAGCATATTCTAAAAATTCCTCCAATCATTGCTTTATTATGCAAAATAATTTGACTGAAACCGCGCATGTGTGAATGCAAATTTTTGGATAAGAATTTCCTAAATTATGATAAAATTATCTGAAATTGAAATTAATAAAAATTGTTTCATTAAATGTATAAAAATTTTTGGATAAGAATGTCCTAAATTCTGGTTACATTATCTGAAGCTGAAGTGAATAATAATTGTATTAAATATACAATTAATCAAAGGATGTCATAAAATTACCCGGACTGACGATTGATAAATTTTTGTTTATAATATCATCAGAACTCAATTATTATATTCATTATAAAATGTATGTATTATGTAACAAAGGGGAAAAGCAGAAGTGCGCAGAGTTCAAATATGCTTCATAAATTCAGTAAAGCCTCATTAATCCGGACCCGGTTACACAGGACATCGGTTAATTCGGACGGCCACTCAGTTGTATATACATATGTATATCCTCCATACATGAAAGGTGAGTTAGCACAATAATGTATTTCTATTGAAAATGGAATATAAAAAGAAAAGAGTAAAGTACTCTACTTAATTTTCTTTCTTATGCACAGCTTTACATTTCCTTCTCTTAAATTCGAAACTCAATTTCAACTGGCACATTAATTTTTTTTATATATCTTGGCTCATAATTTACCGGTTCTTTTGCTTAATCCACCCTTTTAGTGATTCGGATACCGGACGGATGAGGTTAAGCTGTATTGGAAACTCTGCGTAATGCCTATCAAAGCAGAACTCGTCATAAGATTCAGACAGTAATTTGAATCTGTTGAATCATAGCAGATTATCTATTGTTTGTAATTATCTTCAAAACTATTACAAGAAAATCAGTAAGGCTAACATGTTTTTGAAAAAACTCTTTCAAGAACAGCTCGCGCTTTATAATGGCCCTGACGTTTCGAATTGTCTATGAAACCTGAAAGGAACTAAGTGCATCGAAAGAAATGTTTCATCCAAAATATTGATGTTATGGCGCATAAGTTTTAAAAGCCATAATAAAAACTGATATTGCTTCTTTCTCAGGTTTTATCACTTTCTTGAAATTCATAAAGTAAATGCGTATGTGAGTGTCTGCCAAAATCATTCGGCTATGACAAAGAAAATATGGCACTCTTTTATTCAACAGTTTTAGCACAAAGGAAAAGGAAATCATAAAATTTAAGTTACTAATCAAATTATAAGTAAAAGATTAATTTCTTTAAAATAACAAAAGACGCGTTGAAAATATTTAGATTGGAATATGGGAGTTCTTAGGACACCCCCACATAGAAAAATAATAATCTCGTTTGGTTTGTATTAATCCTATATATATATATATATATATATATATATATATATATATATATATATATATATATATATATATATATATATATATATATATATATATATATATATATGTATATATATATATATATATATATATATATATATATATATATATATATATATATATATATATATATATATATATATATATATATACAGGGTGTCCCGAAAGGTCGTTGCCAAACTTAACGTGGTGGTCTGTCATACCATAGCAAACAAGATTTACATAGGAACTTGTGTCCAAAAATGTGAACAGCGACCGCTAGAGGGCAATGTTTGCAGGCGTAGAGGGGGAGAAAGAAATGATGCCGAAACAGGTTTTAATATCTCTTTTATTAAATAATATGGTTAAATTAAAGAAAATGTTCAATATTCCATCCATTCGCAACAATGCAAGCTTCACAACGTCGACACATGGATTTACGGAGCCGTTCAAAATGCGCAGGTTTGTCACGGATACGTGCTGCCGCTTCCACGATCCTGGCGACGAGATCCGTGTCCGATGTCACGGGAATCTCGTATATCAAGGATTTCATGTATCCCAACAGGTAAAAATACAGGGGAGTCAGGTCAGGAGATCTCGGTGGCCATGGGACTGGTCCGCCTCAGCAAATCCAGTGATCAGGGTATGTCATATCGAGATATTCTCGTACACTGTGGCTAAAATGCGCAGGCACTCCATCATGTTGAAACCACATGTTTCGTCCTGTAGCTACTAGAAGGTTACCCAACAGATCCGGCAACACCCTTTCTAGAAAAGTATGATTGTTATTCCCATTGAGGCGTTCAGGAAGTAGGTAAAGGCCAATTAGCATGTCACCGATAGTACCAGCCCAAACATTTATGCTGAAGCGTCGTTGATTTGCATGAGCACGTGTACATCTTGGGTTTTCATGCACCCACACGTGCATGATGTGCAGGTTCAGAACACAGCCCCGTGTAAAAGATGCTTCGTCAGTAAACAAATTCCGCGATGGAAAATCCATCTGTGCAATCCGTTTTTGCAAATACCAGCGTGCGAATGCAACTCGTTGGGAATAATCATCATCGCACAGTGCCTGTACTCTTTGGATGTGGTAGGGGTGTTGCCTGTCCTCGTGCAGTATGCGCTGAATGATGGAACGAGGTTCACCCAAGACGCTTTCGATAGCTCGGAGGCTTGTTCCTGGGACCTTTCAAATTCCCGTAAAACAGCTTCCTCCGCGACAGGTGTGCATGTAGTGCGTTCTCGACCGATGTGGCTACCTGTCTGGAAAGCTCCTGCCTCGCGCAATCTGCGAAACAGTTGCCCAAACAAAGCACGACTTGGCTGACATCTGTTTGGGAAGCGCTCAAGGTAGATCCTTCCCACGGCTCTGTCCATTTCCATCCGCAGCACCATACGCGTAAATCATATCGGCCAATTCTTCATTAGAAAACCGATTCATCGTTCTCCTGCAGCGTCGTCGCCTGAAATAATCACACTTCCCACTCTCCCATCAGCCTGCGAACAAAGCCCTCTAGCGGTCGCTATTTGCATTTTAGAACACAAGTTCCTATGTAAATCTTGTTTGCCATAGTATGACAGACCAGCACGTAAATTTTGGCAACGACCTTTCGGGACACCCTGTATATATATATATATATATATATATATATATATATATATATATAGTGCTCCAAAAAATTATAACCTCATCTAAAAATATCGTTTTTTAAATCCACTAACAGAGAGAATGCTGATAAAACATTGTTTTAAGTATGCAAAATTATTTAATTACCTACCACTATTTATTTTGTAACCGAATTATATAAAGGAAAAATTTAGAAATATCAAAAAAATCATGCCAAACATTTATAACCTCACTAATTAATTAACTTTGTTACTTATTTAGTATTGTGGTCTGATTGGGATTTATTTTTGGATATTATTTTCTACTGTATGCGTAAGTAGAATGCCTAGTGAATTATCGTTAAACGAAAATGAAAAAGTTCTAATTACAGCATTCCATCAAGAAGGAATCAGCAATCGTGAAATTGCTCGGAGACTAAAAAAATCACCCCGAGTTATTAACAATTTTTTAAATAATCCAAAACAATATGGGTCTAAAAACGTTCAGGACATAAACCGAAGCTGTCAGAAAGAGGTAAAAGACATATTTTTCGTGAAGCATCCAATTCTTCTAAATCTTGTGAATAGATTCGTCGCACTTTGAAGCTTGATGTCCATCGAGAAACTGTTAGAAATGCTTTAAAGCGAAACATAACATTGTGAGAAAGAAATTGAAGCCAGCACCCGCAATTAATGCTGCTGATAAAGTGAGAAGATTAGAATTTGGACGGCAACACATGAACACAGACCTGACAAAAGTTAGTAAAAATTCATTAATTTTTTTACATTATTACACTATTGACACAATAATTTCATTTATTCAAATTTATTTTTAGATCATTTCGAGTGATAAAAAGAAATGGAATCTACGGGTCCGATGGGTACAGATACTTCTGGCACGATTTACGCAAACAAACAAAGTACCTTATAAAAACGAAATTTTGGAGGGGGAATTATAATGACTTGGGGAGCTTTTAGTGCCTACGGAAAGCTTCGTCTAGCCTTTGTTCCGAATAGAATGAATAGTGAACTTTATCAAAAAATCTTAGATGGCTCATTGATCTCTTTTTTAGAAGAAAATGATGATATTTCTTTTACATTTATGCATGATAATGCGTCAATACATCAGAGTGCCAGTACCAGAAACTGGTTAAATTCGCGAGAAATCCCTGTTTTACAACACCCTCCCCGTTCTCCAGATCTCAATCCCTTCGAGAGCACAAGGGGAATATTAAGTTCGCCGAATATACGACGAAAATAGACAGTACAGTTCTATTCAAGAGCTTAAAAGTGCCATTAAAGATGCGTGGAATTCTCTAGAAGAAGTCCTGATAAATGTTGTAAATAATATGCCAAATCGTATTTTTTATTTAATTCGAAATTAAGGGGGCCGCATTTGAAGTTTTTGATGCAAAACTTGTAAAATTATTTTGTTAATAAAAGAAATATTTTCTTTGAGGTTATAATTATTTGGAATTAATTAGTACAAATTTTATGATTTGGTGATTATATTTTACAAAAATATTTCTCACAGAGTAACAAACTAAAAATATTGTTTTATAATAATGTAATTCTTCATTATAAACTGAAAAAAGTTTTGAAACATTCGAATTTATTAAAAAAATTGATAGACATCTTAGTGAGGTTATAATTTTCTGGAGAACTTTATATATATATAATCTTTAGAACTTATTTTCTTTCTAAACATAGAGAATTTTTTTTTTAATCTTTTATTTACATTATATTATTATTTTTATATTTTTCATACGCAAAAATCGTATACTTTACACATGCGTGTATTTGTATATTTATTTACTTTAACGTTAAAGCGGACATATTGAATTTTGACAGCGCGTTCTGTGGGAATGATCCCACACGCTACAATTTTCGATAAAGTACATCACGTGACCCGCCAAGCATTGACTAAAAAAGTCATTTGAATATCATCACGTGCTTTGAATTCGAAACAAAATCGTTGCTTGCTTGCTATGCAGAGGAAGAAAGTGGAATGTTGTTGACTCTGAGCACACACACATAACTAATTCACAGCAGAAAATGTAGGCTATTATTTCCACCATAAATAATAAATTTCGGTGTTCCGTCTGTAAATATAAAAATTATGTGCGTGGGCATATCATTAGTGTTCTAATTTTTCACATAGAATTTTGCGCTTTATTTTTTCGTAATTAGCGAAAAACTTATAATTTTATTTTCAAAAGCAATTTGAATTCACTACAAAGTAATCTCAATAATCCTTAGAAGCATATCACCTCACTCTGTTTTACTAAAAAACCGTTCTGAAAGAATTTTAAAAAAATTGGTAAAATAAACTGAAAATAGGTAAAACCTTCAAAACAACTACTTTTGTACAACAGTTAAGACTCTTGTACCAGTTATTTATGCCTAGAGCGGAAATAGTTGGATTTATTTAACATATTTATGACTACTATGAATTTCAATATAGCATAACCTAATGTTGGAAACGGTTGGTAAGTTTTTTTAATATCCTCAGTGAAGCACTTTTTTATACATAGTCAACTGTATTTACAAATCGCAAGGGAGAAAACGTGGAAAAGTCTCAAACACACACATAATGATATCTATGCAGAAAATATAAATATTCCAAATGTGCACCACTCTCCATGTCCTAATCTCAGGATTGCACTTTTTTTTACCAGCATGTCCTGGTTTTGAACCTAAATACTGTTGAATATTGTGATATGGATGTCCACTTCCTGCATATGTTTCTATCGGGTTGAATGCTTGGGAGTTTTCCGAATTTCTTCTCTCGCGATACGTGAATATGACCGGCCATGTGATTTCCCTCAAGACGTGGTAAATACTAAGCAACCCTTCCAACAGCCGTCTTTGTAATACAAAACTTAAAAAATATTTAAAGTGTGATGCTAAAATGTTCCTTGCATTTATTAAATATTCAGGAGTACAAACTAAACTAGAGTGGTTGCCGGGTGCCAGGTTTTTTCAGAAGTGCCTGCATCTGTTGATCCTCAACCCTCATTAGCTTGTCTGGTATGATGTGGAAGGCTATAGCTCAATTCTGATTGGCATAAAATGTTCTGTGGATTTAAGGGGAGGAGCTTGTTAAAACTTAGTTTGGTTTGTTTGTCGCTCAACAGTCATTTTTTGCACACGAGGGCTAATTAGACCGGGACCTACAGTTTAATATGAATTCCGAACCACTATAAACATCTATGCCCAAAGTGGGATTCGAACCCACGAACTGTTGAACCGAAGGCAATAGCGCTTACTATTCGGCTGCCCGCTCGGTTGTTAAAATTTTGATTTAGAATATCTACATACATTATTTTTTTAAAATTTATATTAAATTATCATTTTTAAGTTAATAGAATTTAAAGTAAAATAAGAGTAGATAGTAAATATTACTTAAATTTATGAGCAGTATATATGCAAAGTATTTACAGTTATTATATAAGACATAATTAAGAACAGAATTTCCTTAACTCTTCTGCACTTGCAGAATGAGTGACCATAACTACAGAGAGTTGGCTTATTACTTATATTCTAAGCATAAACAAAAACACACACAAATATTGAAAAAAAGATTTTTTTTTTAAATTTTATCACATGTTTTTCATTTTTTATTATTTATTTATTTATTTTTCCTGATTATGCATGATTACAAACAAAAACATAAACATTGAATTATTTTCGCTTAGACAGTGTATTCTTTTTTTGTAACTATATTTTATATCTATTTACAATTTATTTTATGCAAGTACAAATTACATTTTAACTAACAACTCATTTTATTGCTGATGCATGAAGCTCGAGAATAAGTAAAAGGCCTCTGCTTTGTGGTACACATTAATTGGAGGTGTCAGCTCCTCGGGCTGGGCAAGGTTGACTCAGCCTTTCATCCCTTCAGTGGGTTGATTAACTGAGTACCAAGCATGCTTGGGAACTAAACATTGGGAGTCTTACGTAAGGCTGACCACCTAACTGGGACATATGCTTCGCACCCCAGGGCCCTCGGTCATGAAAACAGTTATGGGCACTGTAGGCCTTGGCTCACATTGGGCTGTAGTGCTATGGAGTTTAGTTTAGTTTATAGATGAATTTATAATGATAAGTAACTTTAATCGGTTCGAAATACAAAAAGAATATATTTAAATAATTTTAAGCCAAATTAAATAATACTTAAAAATGAATTATGAAAATTTTTACCCAGCTTTTTTAGTAATTTTCCTCCCAGAATTTTGTTGCTTGGTTAAATTTGTCATTATGAAAAAAAAAAACTACAGTCATTTTTGATTTATTTTAGTAAATAAAAATTCACAACTTCTATAAGCAGTTGAGACTTCGGAATGTTTTAACACCACTATAAAGTGGGCTCACCTTTTTATGTAATTATCCACTTCAATGAAATGAGTATCGTAAAAAGGTCTTATTATGATAGGGAAAATTAGCAGCAGATTATTTTTGATGACATTTATTAAACAATAAAAGACAAAATCTGGTTAAAGATCCCTGAGGGAAAGATAATTTTCCAAAAAGGAAATTTGTACGATTATTTGGTTCTTTTTTGTATACTTTTACTTGCAGATAAGAATCCTGCAAAGTGAATGCACGAAAGAGCCATTAAAAGGTAGCATGTTTAAACATACTTGGAAGCAATCCTAATTGCGGGGAACTTGGACTGGAAATGATTGAAAACAGTGAGCTGAATAAAGAATACTCAGCAAACATAGCTCACTAATGAAGAGCATAAAAAGGGAATAATCACCAATTTATGAGAAATTCGGATAAAATTCTCGAATATTGAAACATTATTCATTTGCATTAAATAAAATGAGAATGAATATCTAGAAGCGACTGAAAGATAAAAATAATAATTGTTATTGAGATGTTAACTGTTAATATAATACATCATACTAATTACTAAAAAATAAGAAAAGTCAGTGCTTTTTTTTATAATTTGTGATATTTTCAGTCCGTTTTTAATAATTTAACTAATTGAAATAATTACTTCAATTTAATTAATTGAAATATTATGTGATTGTAGGTTTAAAAAAGAGATGAAGTGTCACAATCTGGAATAAAATTTCAGAATACATATATATTGTCTTCCGTCTTTTGTTCCTCGAAAAGTGCAAAGTGATTCTTTTCCCATTTTCCTGGCAAAAATGCTGAATCGATTTTAGCATTTTTGCTTCCTGGAGACGCTAAAGATTACCTGCTCTCTACTAATTACCTTATAGTTTTTGTCCTTTCAACTATGCTTTTAGTTTTTCTTCATTCTTTTATTCCTAGTAAGTTTTAGTTATGACCGATTACTAAAACCTACTAGGAATAAAAGAATGAAGTTTTAGTTATGTTCATAATTACCTTGGAACTAGTCCTATGGTTGCACGTGAATCCGAGAAATTGTAAAATGATATCTTGACGTCATAAATTCCTATAAAAATGTCTAATAAATTTTAAATGAAAGACCCATAATTTATTTTCGTTTTGCATTTTTTGGAAGTTAACATTTTGCAAAAAATTTAAGGGAAAAATTACCTTTACTCAAATTAATTAAAATCTCATTGCAAAATAAATATTAATGAAAAAATAAAATTAATATGTTATGTGATAGATTTTTAATAAAGAGTGTTACCTGTATTCAAAAAGTGAGAAAAGTTTTAAGGACCAGAATATTTCAGAATGAATAAATTGAATTTTATTTCAAGGCATCCTCATTTTTCAGCTCATTGAGTAATCTGTAATAAAAGAGCTGTTTATATGAGGATTTAAATAAAGTAACTTAGATAAATCATCCTTTTTAAACATTTTCTCACCAAGTGTAAAAACATGAATATTTTTAATTCTATTTTTGCAGTTTTTTATCAGTTTTTTTCTTTATTGTTCAAAACTAAGCATGTAGAACCGGACATTTCCTCAATGTTTCGATGCAAGGAAAGCCTGTAAAGAAAAAATGATTAGTATTTAGTATAAAATTTTAAGATAATGAAACTTTAATAGAAGCAATCATTTTTCGACTTATATACATTAATTTGATATAATTATAAATTTATGTAAATCTAATAAAAAATAATATCATAGGTCTTATTCTAATTTTAAGATTATCATCATTTCCAGAAAAATGTTATTACCACTTTAATAAAGTATTTTTATTAAATACTTTTTACTGTAAAACTTATTAAAATTTTTATTGTTGGTTAATTCAAAGTTGACGCAACGAAGTAAATAGTTTCATTAGTTTATAAGCCTTTCTCCTAAATTATTGAACTGTTAAATACATCTCACACAACCAAAAGATACTCCAAATACTGAAATGAAAACCCAAAATGCAGATAATTCAGCAGCCGAAAAGCTGATGGAAGAGCCGGCTTGGGAAAAGAAGTTTTAGAGGGTGTTGCAGGTACACGAGATATAATTCATTTGAAAATTAAAAACATGATTATAAATAGTTGCTAATGGAAATATACTTCTGATTGTTATATAAGAAATATAGCTCCATAAGAGGTTTTTGTAACTAAACTGAACTGAACTTCTGGCAAATGAGTCCTTTTCTTAAAATCACGTTGAAATAAAATCCCCGGCAGCACCCTTGAATTTCCTTCATGACAGAAGCAGGGTCTGCTGGTCCGCATTCGATGCCTACCTCTGTGGAAGCGCAGTGTCATGCTCCTCTACTGGGGTGGGAACTCAAGAGTTTTACGGATTTCAACCTTCGAACACGACATTCTATCTATGAACATCCTCTCGAATAGCAATTAGGTTGCATGTTATGAGAGAAAACTTTTAACAACTTTTAAATGCTCGCGTATAAAAATATTGTGTCAAGATAACCACATACAACAATCGTTGTATCGCACTAGGTTTTATACACCAAGCTGAATTATATTATAAAAAGTATGAAAAGGACATAATATAGCTGTAGTAAGTTACAGAAAATTGAAACAAAGAATTTCACCCTGTCTATTTTATACAAATGAACAAAAATAGCAATGTTATATTCGATATTTGAAAAATTTTATGAAAAAAAGTTTGGCATTCATTCTGCTTTAAATTACCTATCAAATAAAAATTTAAAAAAAAGAAATTTTTCTCAAATTATTTTTAAGAATCCAAAAGATATTTTATAAATAAGATAAGTATAAAACCATGGGATAATTTTTGATTAAATACATTAATTTCCTATTCAGTATCTCATTAAAAAAACATTAATACATTTTAATAGCCCTTTTATTAAAATTCTTTCATTCTTAAAGAAACTAAAGATTATATATATACACATATATATATATAAAGTATTAAATTAATTTCTAAATTTAAAAAGAAATTAATTAATCTCCTACATTTTATGATTTTAAAATCTAAGAAAATTTTCTTTCTTTACTTTTTAATTGTAACAATAAACTGTGAATGAACTCTTTTTTATTTTTTGAACTAAATGCATAAATTACATTTTTTAACTAAATTAATTTAAAATTAAAACATCTATCATTTCATAACAATACTAACCTTAAAGTATTATTCTAAGCGAACTTTTATTATCTAGAATTATGAAAATTTTCTGTTGAAAAGTTCATTTACTAGCTTTAAAGTAACTTTTTAGTAATTAGACAACAATAGAGTATTCCTTCACTGATTACATTTCAATCTTTTTTTTCTCGTAGAATTTTAGCGACAAATTATTTTACAATAATCTTAAAATAACTGTTTGTCATTATTTATTAAAAGACAAAGGAAGGTTTTAGAATTTTAAATAATTTTTATCTAATCTTAAGAAACTAATCTCTTATTTCAATAAAGATTCTTTGATTCAAAAAAAAATAATAATAAATGCGCAGTGTTTTCCATCTGATGCATAAGCATCTGATGCATCTTTTAATATTTTAAACCAACTCTTTCCAAACTTAATTTTTGTGTATAACGTGCTATATTTACCTGTTGCAAAAGGGAAAGATAAGAAATTTTGATGTCAATTTCAACGCATGTGTGTGCAAACAGCAAAAATGCCTCTTTCATTTTCCGTTACCCAATGGTGGGCGCAGTTTTGTCTGAAGTCGCTTGGATCAATACTGGGTTTTTCGACAAACACCAGCACGGTGATTATATATATATATATATATATATATATATATATATATATATATATATATATATATATATATATATATATATAATATGGTTACTGTTTATTAAAGATTATGTATGAAATATTAATCTGAATGCCAGTTTTGCTATATTCAATATTACGCATAATTAGATTATATTTATTTACAAGACGTTGAATACTGAATAAAATTTCAATTACCATGCACATTGGTCATTGCATTTATCTTCTGCGACTCGGTCAGATATCACCATGTTAACATTATTTATGTATGTTAAATATTCGTGGGGACTAATTTGCTTTACTGACTGCCATGCATCATCAATTGACTGATGATGGGTATACATGCTCAAGTTCGGCCATATAATGGCTGAATGCACGTCGAGATGAGAAAGCGATAGATACATGAACAAATCAGTGTAAATACTGCGTAGATTTATTAACTTTCTGGTATATTTTAAGATAGAGTTTTTAGTAGATTAATATTAAACTGATTTTAAATTGCAGAGTTTGCTACATAATAACTTCGTTTAATTATAGATATACTTATTTGAAAAAAGTTTGTGCAAAGCAACATTATAAAAACGAACAAAATTTCATTGCAAAATTAAATAACTGTGATAAAAATCTTATACAATTTTCTAAATTATCGTTCCAGGTTTATTTCAAAATCATTATTAAATACATTTTTGTTATAAAAAATGCACTTTATATTTTTGGTGTTTTACAAACGATAGTGAAATAGAGTATTAGAGACATGTATCCCAACAAAATCGACTTGAATGAAAAATATTTATTGATCATCCGTTATAAATATATTTGAATTAGATAAATATCCTTAGAAATAGTTCTAAGCATATAGAACAGTAATAATCAAACAAAACAATCAATTTCATTACAAAAATAAAAAATGACGATACTTAAACAAAAAAACAAACTTTTTAAGAAAAAAGTAATAAAGTCAAACAGTGTTTAGGAAAAAAAGAAAAATGATGACTTAGCAACACTTAATCTAATATCTTTCATAAAATAAACAAGATTAAAAATAGAAAAATTAAATTTTATTTTAAATATATTAAATAATAATTAAATAATTGTAAAAAAGAAGCACGCAAAACTAAACAAAAAATGTAGCTTTATACTTATCCGCTTCTCTCTCAATTTGAGAACCAACCTTTAAGTTTACTTCAAGTTGCCTTTTGATAACCTTAAGTTAAGCCACATATAACATGTGACATGAGTAATTTAATTTGACTAAAACTAAATGGATTTTAAGTTAGCGCAATCTGAACACTCTCTAAAAATGTATTTAGAAAGTAAAATCATCAATGCATAAGGTGTCTCTCTTTTTATTTAAGTTCAAAAATATCACCACAATGATAAGTTTAAAGACACAACAATGGACTATTTACAATGTAAAAGATCTGTAAACAGTTTTGCATGTAAAAATGACTTTAGCTAAGAAATTACACGTAAGTACAAGTGGTTATATCTATTTCAAAAATTATAAAAAAAATAAAATATATAATAAGTTATAAAAAAACTTGTTTCTAAAAAAAAAAGAAAAAAAATAATAAAAAAACTATGTTTGTTTCCTTAAGCTAAGTGACATTCTACCTTTTCTTACCTTCTTCGATTATAAAACAAAAGCAAATTAATAAAAAATGTTAGAAAAGGAGCCTTTCTCATCGATTATGAAATACCTACCACATAGGTCGGATATTACTTGACCCGCTCAAACAAGGGTCAATTAGATCTAATCAGTCTATCAACAAGAGAAATAGAGTCTAGACCCTCTCCCCCTATCTTGCTATTCGAGCGAGCTGCCAGTTAATTTTTATTTTTATCATTTCGCTTTCAGCTGGCAAGTTTGTTTTCTTTTTTAAAATCTCTTGTTAAGAATCTGCGTAGCTTCGAGTTTCATTGTACGATAAATTGCTGTTTCCAGTCAAGGGTTAAGTTCCTCAATTACGCTACGCTTTTTACTGAAATTGTTGTGTCTGCATTCATTGTTCCCGTTAAAAATGATCCAAGTCAGTATTTAAATCATTCATTTTTTGTGCTCAGAGCATAAAATCAAATATAAACTATTATATATAATCAAAATAATAAAATATGGTAGAGTTACAATTCTAAAATACTTTAATATTTACATTTAAACAATGAAATTTTTATCCATTGTGTGAATATTTCCTTATAAAAACAGGTTATTAAAATATTTACAAAGTTTTGAATACGTTTAATTTATTCTTAAAATAAAATGCTATACATTGAAATTTTGAAATAGTCAATATTTCTTCAAATGCTATACTTTATAAAAAAAAATTAAGAAAATTTCTCGTTTTTTACCTAAATATCTATAACTCTACTCTAACAAATTTTTCTCTTATGGGATTTGTATTATAAGAACTACTTTATTTTATTATTATTAACGATAAAGAGTGGTTGTTTCTATCGTTACAGTTGAGATCCTGACCATGCCACTTAGTTAAAATTTTCATTGGCTTAAACTATCCATGACGTCAGACATCGTTTCATACACGTCATATCATATTGAGATGGCGTGTAAATCTGACTTGTCGAAGAAATTGCGGCCTGCCTTCAAATCACATTCTTCGAGCGGAAGCAAACAAAACGAAATTCACCCTCCAATGTCTGAGAATATTGTCATTTTGTTAATAAAACGATTAATTACATTTCGGTTTGAGAAACCATTTTCCATTCATTCAAGCCATTAACACAAAGAACACTACACATTTTAACAGCAGAAAAAAACAAAATGAAAAAGACGAGACAAAACATCCACTTTATTGTTAGTTTAAATATGCAAGGACGATTTAAATTTTTTAAAATTTCATTAATTAATAGGTAGGTCATGACGGACAGTTTTGGAGCTCATTGCTTAGATACTTGTAGCTCACATTGAAGAAGATAACTGATGTTTATAATCAAATAGATTGAGTCTAAGAAAAGACAACTAAGGACTTTTAATCAAAAAGTGAAGACGTATAGACACACTTTTTGAAGTAAAAGAGATAAGTTAGCCTAATAAAAGCTGTAGGAGACGACAGTTAAAAAAAAGTGAAAATTCCAAAGTTTTTTTTTCTTTCATTAAGATTGAAGTCTCTTAAGTAGTCGCAGACATTCGCCACAAGTAAAAAATTGATTTTTTTCGGATTCAGAATGAATTTACTAATTACTGTAAGAAGACCGCCACCTTGACCATCTTTTCTTCTGACGAAAGAATATTTTGCTGAATAGGATATCTTATCAAGTATACTTAACATAGTTTCTTGCATTGCCATAACATCTACGAAATTAAAATTTGAAGTTTCATGTTTAGGCGCTTATTTAGAACGCTACGTGCATCCCGTGAAATAAATGAGAATATGTGAAAATCAACAATTACTGTGATTAAAATTGATATTTAAAGGCTTGTTTTCCCAGAATAATAGTATCTTATCCATCGTTATTAAAGCTTATTGTGTCCCTTTTTTAAGTTTAGCGCTGTTAATTATTTAATTATTTTCATTTGAACTTCTGGAGGATCACCAAATTTAAACACAGAGATTACAGGTAAGATATGATTGAGTTGAATATCACTTTTACTTGGTGTTTCCGTTTGTTTTTGGCTTTCAGAACTTTTTCGTGTTTTGCTTCTAGCAGGGGAAAATGAAGGACTTCTAGTTTTAAAAATATTTTTAACAGTTTCTTCAAATTTTAGGATAATATCATTAAGAATAGCTTCTTGTTGGACTTGAATAGCTAAGATATTTTTATTGACTGACTCTTCGAATTTCTTGAGGTGGCTATATCATTAATTTTCGCATGAGTAATGTCTGATGGTTGATTAGATTTGACAAATGTAGAAAAATTGGTTTTAGAACTTTTAAATCATCTTCTTGCTTCAATGAAATTTAAATGGTTTATCATTTTAAATTTTAAAAGCCGAGTTTATTCTTCACAAGATGGACATGCATGATCATAAGAGCCATGAGATCCTTTGCAATTTATATAATATGGAACATTAGCAAGACAAGGATTACTATTGTGATGCGAGCCACAGTCTAATAAAGCTGATTGTATCTTACAATTCTTAGTTGCATGTGTAAACTAAAAACACAAACACCACATTAACGAACTTTATCTACAAAATCTTAAAATTTACTATAGAAAAAAATACTTTAATTTGAGATGGTATTTTATGCCCGTACACTCTTACCAAGATAATTTCTGAAAGTTTAGATGATCCTTTTTTATTGAAACGTCTGATTTGAGATATGAGGACACTATTTTCAATTTCTAACGCTAAATTTTCTAGAGATTATTCCACTGGTATGAACGGGATGGTAAATTTCGTAGTGTACTGTTCGATTTGTATTTGAGGAACTACAGATACATTCAAAATTTTGTCAATTCTACAAACTTCTGTTGCAGTTTTATAATCAATTGTAGTGATAATCAGTTTGCCAGTTCTGGTATGACGAAGCTCTTCGATGCCGTTCCTGTAGAAAATTGCGTTTAAAAGTTCGTATTTTAACGGTGAAGACCTCTTAGGAATAGAGGCATATCCTGGTGTAGGACACAAGAACACTTTGAAATTTGAAACTCCAGCTTCTGAAGCTAATTGTATAGCTAGATAAGCAGCATCGTCATAATCTAATATAGTATTCAATGTGGATTTCGTTATGCGATAGTCACAGTCTATGAAGGGTGTACATATCACCATGCAAGTGATCATGTGAACAGTGGACTATTCATCATGCAAGTCATGGTGAATAGTCCATCGTTCACAAACTGAAGAGAATAAATTTAAAGCAATTTTGTAATAATTTCCGAATTCCTAAAATTTTAAATAAATGAAAATAATGGCTTTGAGGATTTCTCAAAGCAAATAAAACGTTCAAAGCAATAAGTACGAACCCCAAAAATAGTACAGCAAGTTTTCTCCTTTTTTTCCACCAACAAATGTTAATAGTTAAGTAAAATCTAAATGAATCTTCATGTAATGACTAATTTTTAATTCTCATTAATTAATAGAATTCCAAATTAATAATTACAATGTATGTAAACAATCTGTTTTGAATGTTAAGACTATTGCCTACTATTCTACTCTTCCAGCAATAGCATTTACATTTCTAGGAGGAAGAGTTGCAATTTCTCTTCAAAGATAATCTCACGTATTTTCTATGGAGTCAAGATAAGGAAATTATGCTTCACTTTCAAGGAATTTATCAACGAAATTTACTCTATATTGATGAACATTATCATGCAAAAATAAAATGTCAGATCCATATACATTTTTAGAAAATGTTACAAAACATCGCTCATTATTCCTTCCCTCAATTTAACTTCAAAAACAATCACATTTTGTACTATTCTAAGAATAATTTCATGCCCATCGATTTCTTCCAGGCTTCGATATTCTTTAATTCAACTGTTCGTGGAGCAGTCTTCCTCACTAGACGTAGATGTTTTTTCAGAATTTACTGTAAAACGTAGGAACTTTCGGATGAATTCTCATATGGGAAAATGGCTTTAGAGGGAGAAAATAAAATCAAATCAAAATTGCAATTTTATGTTGAAATTTCCAAAATTCAAATATTATCTGTAATTAGACTACTATACTTAATGATAAAGGAGTTTTTTATGTCCCTCCATCCCTGTGGCACTGACACCTAAAGGTATAACCTTCTGACATTCAGTTCAATAGTTCATAGGTTTGAATCCAACCTTAGATGTGGATATTTGCAAGGATATGGAATGCATTTTAAACTGCAAGTGCTTGTATGCACCAAATGATGGCAAAGCTCTACGAAGAGAAGCTATCTCTCTTTCTTTCTCTATTTAAAGATATGTGTAAGCAACCTCTGAGCACTGATTCTTGAAGTTTGATCGATATTCGCAAATAATGCAATTCAAACGTATATACAATTGATAAAAAATAATATCTATGCAAGTAATAAGTAAAAGGATATTTTATACAAGCAAATGACTAAAAATAACGAAGGCCCATATAACGAGAAAATGCATTAATATAAACTAACTATGCAAATGAAAACAAAATTTAATTCATCAATTTTGCAAGTTTTGTACGAGAAACATGCTTGGCAAAATAAAATGATATTTTTTTTTATCTAAAGAAAAATTATGTTGAGAAATATTTTAGAAAAAAATTGTGGCTTCCCAAATTCTGTAAGTTTGTATAATTTCCTCTTTTTTTCAAGAAAAGACTATTCTTTTCTTTGCATTTTAAACAGATTTACCCGTGGAATAAATATTTTCACCTTTTAAATATTTACCTCAATTATTTTATATTTGATATTAAGCTGTTTTTATGTTAAATTTTGACTGAAAATTTAACATTCAATATTAGTACATTCAATATTAAAAATTGTTCAAAAAATTTGAAAAAGAAATTCTTACGAAAACCAATTTTTACTACACCACAGATACGTTTGAAAATTCCGACTTTCTCAGGAAGTTTGCATGCAGCCCAGTATCTCTTTCCGTAACAAATTTCTCTGATTAATACCCCTGAATAATAACTTCCTTCTCACGCGTTCCTAGTCCATATCTCGATAAACACGAAGTTTATGTTATCATGATATTAACTCCAAATATTTATCAAAGTATGGACTAGGATTGGAAGAAACAATTCCGTTTCTGAATATGACTTTCTTTAAATTTATTCTTCTTCTGTATTTATTTCCATTGCTTATCAATAGTTATGTCGCAGAGCCATTTTATTTAAAAGTTTTCAAACTTTGACACACTTACTTTTATATCATTTCTTAATACATTTTTTAGCAATGCACGTTCTTATATAAATTTATCTAATTTACTCAAACATTTTATGATTCAATTTTATTTTTTTTATCAATGCAACAGGAAAATATGGCAACACACCGGATAGTCAAAGATTAATTGAAAAGTACGTTAGATTTTAACAGAATTCTCTTTGTTGTTGCTGCTATTAAACGAATACGATCTCATCGTTATTCTGAATCTCGATAATATTTAAGGTCGACTCTACACTATGAGGAGGTTCCAAATTGCACTAACTGCAAACAAGTATTGAACCATCTGCTTTCTTGTCAAGAGAACGACGCTTATTTTATAGCCTGGACTAGTGAAGACTGAATTTCTTATTTACCCTTATTCACTTCATATAATCTACTTTTTTATCTGCTTTTGTAATTGCAAACGTTAAAAATTTATCACATTTTTATTTCCGCAAGTAAATTGAATTCCTATTTATCATTATTTGAATTTTTTTAGTTACCAGTTACAAGATTGTAGTTTATAAATATGTAAAAAAAATTTTAAATAGATTCATATTCAAATTTTTATCTAAGATATTTTATGCATAAAAATATTAGTTATATATATATATATATATATATATATATATATATATATATATATATATATATATATATATATATATATATATATATTCTTTCTTTTATAAGGGAGTTGTCTTTCAAGCTACCTTATTTCTATAATTTGATGATTTCCTGTAAACTTTTAATAGGAAAAAAAGTAAGAAATGTAGAACAATTTACCTCTACATTAGCAAAATCTATTGCTGATATAATTTAAAGAATTATAGCTCTTAAATGTGATTTATTTCTAACCAAAACGTAAAGATAGGATATCAGAAATATGAAGTCTTCTCTATTCTAAGTGGAGGAAACAGCGTCGTGAAAGATTCCCGGTAACTGATGAAGACTAATGTGTCCGAGGAAATTACAGAGCACTTCCATCGCCGTAGCAAATAATTTCCCAATTCATTAGTTTATTTATAGTCTCAGCGTGACAAGGCAATTCGCTAAATGCGCGGATTGAATCTGATAGCAGTGGAAGCAGCGGACTGCCGAGTGGTCGGATGCATGTTCCTTGCCGCTGCATACAAGCGCATTATTCACTTTAATATCCTGAAACGAACCTGGGTGGGCCCAACCATTAACCTCACTGTCGAGAGGACTTTTCAACTGGTTGAAAAGTTAATGAAAATTATGCAATCTCAGCATATCCCTCGTTTTTTTTTATTTACTTTTATTATTATTTTTTTTTATTTTTATTTTTTTTAATGAAAGAAACATCGTTTTCTTTTTAATGGAACAATCTCAAATTATTTTATTTCACGAGGCCTATCGATTTAATTTTGAAGAAAGATAATATATTTATGAAACAAAATCTTTCTGAACGTTTTCTATTTTTGGAGTCAAAAAAGAGTATTTTTCTTATATGCTTTCACCACTGTTTATCAATAAAGTGATTTTGCTTACAAATATTGATAGGAATAATTTCTTCGGGAAATGTACATAGTCTCATGTCTTTCCTATGAAACTGCCAAAAATTGTTTATTTTACCAGTATTTCATTGTAAGAGAATTTCTGATTATAAGCATTGAGTTAAGGAAAATTTCCTCCGACTGGAAAAGTTAAAATAATGCAAAAACAGCTTAGTCACACATGTCTTAGAAATATGATAATACAATTTGTTTTAACGTTTAAAATTATTTGATTTCACAAAATAATTGAATTTTAATTCAAGCAAGGTTATCAAGGAAATAAATGTTTTCTTAATCATCAGTGGTCTGTGTTCGGTGATAAGAGCAGTTTTATACTTATCGATAAAGCTACTTTCTAGGGAATTATTTATACAAGAAATGTGTTAAGTCTGACCACTTTAAGAAACCCTATAAAATGTTCTAAAGAGCATTTCATTATCATGGAATAATAATACTTAGAAGCTCTCAACTAGAAGAAATTTCCGCCGAATAGAAAAATTAATGAAAATAATGTATTTACGATCTTCATTTGGATTGAAAATAATAAAATATTTTATCCTAATGAAAACACTTAAAGTTATTTAAATTCATATAATCTATTTAAATTCAAATAAAAAATAATGATGTTAAAATGGGAATTTTCTTAGCTGCTTATATTTTTATGATGAGTAGAAGTTTTTTCCTATTGATCCTTAATTTCAAAATAAAAAAAAATTAAAAAATACAGAACATTTCAAGTTACCAGTTACGAAAATTGAAACAAACTACATTTTAATCTTATTATAAAATTTTTGTGACATTATAAACACTTTCTTTACATTGCAATATGAATTAGTTATTTTATAAGAAATAAAATACTGTGATTATATAGTAATAGTACAAAAAAATCATTTATATTGTAATAGTTAATAATAAAACTGAAACATTTTATTTAAAAATATTCGTGTACATTTTTATTACTTTTAAAATTTATTAAAATTTAATTATTGAATTAAACAAAATATTTATTAAATTAAATAATAATAATGTAATAAGTTTAAACACAAATTTTGAAATGGTATAAGCTGTTCTTGCAGAAGAACCTCTGAAAGGTGAGCTTTGATAGTAATGAATGCATCATATTTCCCATACATTTTGATCTGATATTAGATAAATATTTGTATGTATATGTATATTCAATACGTTATTTTTTAGCTGGAATAAATAGTTCTTGTGCCCCACTTAAATATTGCCGTATTTAGTGTGGCACATTCTTTATAAATCATTTTCTCTCTCTCTCTGTTCCGAAAAGAAGCAGATGAAAGATATCCGCCTTACTGTGTACACAAACCCTTTGTGTGATGCTTGCATTAATCTTCAGCAGTTTACTCGTCCGTGAAATAAAGTATTCAACCACTTCTCTTCGAATTTTACCGATTTTTACAGTCGCGTCCTTTCAAAGTTCCGCAAAAGGTCCAAGTGACGGGTAGTTGCTAAACATTTCCAGATGTTAATCCTATTTCAATGAAGCTCATCGGGGGATCATCAGGTTGGGAGATTAGGCCCACCCTGGTGGTCCCCAAGGATAGCAGGGGAAAGATGAGAGGAGTACAATAGAACATCATGTACTCGACAGAAGGCCCCGGTTGTTATGCGGCCAACCTTACACCAATGTTGAAGCTATTGTACTGAAGAGATCATGATGACAAGGGGAGACCCTCCATGTTGTTGGGGGAAGTTACGTTTCCTAATTGAAGATTGTATTTCAAGCTTATACATGTCTCCTTTCAATAAGATACGACGACTCTATCGACTGTTTTCGTGTAATTTTATATCATCCTAACAACACAATGTTAATTAAATTCATGTAAACAGTCCTAAATTTTTGTCTTTAATGTGATTGAATTGCTTACAAAAAACTTTTTTTTTCTGTAAAACTAGCTTTTCCTTTACATTGAAAACAATTCTTATAGTATTCCTATTTCCTGGAATTTCGAATATCTTATAAATGTCTGTGACTGAAATGCATAAATATTTTTTATAAAAAAGAGGATTAAATAAAATTATTTTTCAATTCTTCTTTATAAATATAAAGATTTAGAAATATAAAAAAAAGTTATGTATTCCTCACATATTCTTTATTTGATCAGTGCATATTAAATATTTATTGTGTGCCTCTCACATAAGAAATGAAATTTTATTTTGTAGTCAGTTCCTTCCTGCTTCTTGAGAAATAGTTAAATATTACTGGAATATGTTATATGGATTTCTAAACTAAGATTAGAAAATTAGTAATTTGTTTACATTATGTATATCTCAAGAAGAGATAAAAAACAGAAAAGAAACTTTTTTACCGAGAGTTTGACAAAGATGCTAAAATAAATTGGAAACTTTGATTGAATTTTGCTTTAGTTACTTAGATGTTATTCTATTGTGAATTGTTTTTCCTCAGAGAAAACAATATTTCGGCGTGCTTTTGTTTGCAAAATTTTTCTTTCGCTAATTTTACATTATTTTATATCTTGCATTAGATGTTATGCTGTAAGTTTCTTCAACGCAAGTGATTTCAGTTTTTTTTTTTAATTTTTTCTGAAAAAAAGTATTGTTATTAACCTTTATTCTGGATAGCCATTATTCTTGCTTTTTATTTCTATCCCAAATCTTTCTTATTGTATTATATATATATATTTTTCTTTTTCGAATAGTAGCTTCCACAACCTTTTTTAATTTTATTTCAAAAAGATTCATTTCAATTTTTATATCTTATAACTATATATATATATATATATATATATATATATATATATATATATATATATATATAATAATGTTTATACTTAACTGTTTTATTTTGTAGTATTTTTAAAGTGTATGTATATCTATTGGAAGAAATAATTTTCATATATATTTATTTTTTTGTTTAACTATCTGAAATTTAAACAAGAAATAAAGTTTTAGAGTTCCCATGCATGCTCATTAGGGCCGACTCGTGATAGGCCTTATGAGCAATATCATGTAAATGCTTAATGAGCGCCTTAGGCTATTCGAGACGATGTAAGGAAAAATAATTTAGGATTAATGCATGAAGCGAAGTCATATCGACATAAAAATGATATGAAAATTAAGAAAAAAGTATTTTTCTCAAATTTTTTAAATGTGCAAAAATTTTTGCGTCATGTTAAATCCTAACGTCAAATGGATTTATTGAATAATTATAAATGTTTTAATATTATACAAATAGCACTAAAAGCACTTTTGCTTTGTCTCCAGCAAAACGCATATCTTAATCACAAACATATCAATGAACGCAACTTCTAAAAATTCAAAACTAATTGACATGCAATTAGAAACATATATAACAGGTTAAAATAATATTACTGAAATATAAGTTGTATATTGAAATAACGAGTAAACAAACGGTATTTGATTTTTATTTATTTATCAATATATATAAATAACACGTTAATTCCGTTTTATGTAAGCTGTGTCAGTTCATGGTTATAATATTTAGTACAGTTATAAATTAAATAAGTTAAAGTTAGACAATATAAATGTAACATTTAATTGTGGAATTTTAGAAACAGATTTACGAGCTTTACTTTTCGGAAATTAATTTATAATTAGATATATTTAAATCAATATATCTAATTTTTGTAAATTACCATTTCATTACAACTAATAGTAATACTTGTTAATCTGTTATGATCTACAGTAGATCTCATGTTATTATTTATTTACTTTTAGCTTTCCCTCTTCTGTAGCCACAGAAACCGAAATCATAAATGAAGTGTATTAAGCAATATAAATAATAGGAAATGAGTAAGAAAATTACTGACAACGATGTAACTTACATTTTTAACAGGTAATAAATGTTTTCCAAAACTTTGCAAAATCGGTAATTCATGCACAAGTTCTATTTTATGTACGCGTATATATCATTTTGATATTTATCAGTCAATATTTTTCCCCAGTTTTTGGTATACACTGCTCTAATCTTGTTTTGAATATTTATTAAAATGAAAAATACCACGCAAAAATGTAAAATCATCTTAATGAGAAGATAAAAGATCAACCCTTAATTTAAAAAAGATATAACGATATCTAACATTTAAAAAAATATCTTTGAAGCTTATTTTTTGTCCTGTATAGTGTATCCCATCATTTTAGAAAGAATGATTTTGGAACTGAATTGTTAATGATGCTTCAAGTCCAGTTCAGAGTGTCAACGTTAAATTTGATAAATTTTTCTCTAAACAAACCGACTATTAACTGAAATTCAAAAAATTTGCAAAGCTCTTCAACAGCAACAGTAAAAAACATCTTTGCACCAGGAAACTTGTTTGTAACACGTCGTTTATAATAAGTTTAAAAGTGTGGCAACAATAGGGCATAAAATGTGCTCTTGAATTAATATCCAAAATTTATTTGTGAGCTTACTTCTAATGTTTGAATTATCCCGTAAATTGCAAACATCTGAGCTTCTAAAATCTTTAATATAATCCTTTACCGGTTGTATCTGCTGTAGTGCAAAATACTAAAAAAAAATATGTTTCTACATTTTCTAAATTGTGATACTTTATGTTAACTGATATTTATTCTTCATAACTGGCATCAGGGACATCATCAAATAAAATAAAAAAAGCTCTTTCAGTGTTTGAGCTCAAATAATTTACTATCCTAAATAATCTATTTGAATTTTAATTTTGAATTGTGAGGCATATGTTTTTTAATTTATAAAATTATGCACCTACATGACAGTTGAATCCTGCGTTCATTTCTATATACTTTAAAAATTTGCCTCCTTTTCTTTCGAATAAATTATCACAAGAACCATAAAAGTCACAATATTTTTCAGCTGGGAACTGAATCATGTAAATATTCCTGCAAAAACATCGTACCGACCCTTTGTTATTCTTCCACAACTTATTAACTTTGCTTCCATTCGTAGTTCTTCCACGAAATTGTATCCAAAATATAGTTTCAGAAATGTATATTTTTTATGAAATCTTGAGTGGTTTCACTCATTAAGTCTAAAATTATTTCATTTTATGTTATTAAAATCGTAAAAATTTGGTAAAAAAAAACCAAACACGAGTTTTTTTAAGTGAACATATCTATGGATTGGTCTCTGTAAACTAGGACTAAAAAATAAAATTTTATTCTTACTTCTGAAGGAAATGACATGCTTTATTTTTTCAAATAGCACGTTATATTTTCCTCATTGTGGGTGAGGGATCACTTCAAAAATGTAGTCAAGTATTTCAGTTTTTCAAAATGTTAGGAGAGTTTAGAATTCCTTGAAATGTTAATATTCTCATACTCCGCTTAGAGGATAAGGTAAAAATTTTATGTTTATTATAAAATATTGAGACATTCTAGGAGTCTCTCTTGTTGTTGTTGTCTTGTGCCAGCTAGGCTGGCAACATAGGGTACGCTGCTCCACTTTTCCAACTGAAACATATTTTGGTGTGGACTCCTACTTCTTCAGTACACACATGCCAAAGGGACGCGTTTATAGGGTAGGCAACCATTCATACCTCATTCATACAAGGAAAGGACAAAGACAGGATAGATAGAGAGAGTACATCCATGCCCAAACCGGGATTCGAACCCAGGACCTCCTTATCCGCAGTCAAGCACGCTGACCACTAGACAAGTTGGGCGGCAGGAGTCTCTCTTTAAAATAGTGACAGAAATGACTTAGTATATATTTTGATCACATGACTAATATGGCTGTAAAAATATTATATAACTCTCACACAGACTTTTCTTGAGTATAATACAAAATCTTAAGTTTATCTTCATGAGATAAAAAAGTAGTTTTTAAATACGACAGTTCAAAGATATTTCAAATTAAAATTTTATGAAAAACATTTATTTTCTTATAACAACACGCATGGTTTCATTTTATCACCTTATGTCAGCTTTGGATAACCTCCTAACTCATCACAGAACTTTCATACAATTTACGATTTTTTAATTATTTGACGGTTGCAAAAGATCATTTCATCTTTAAGATAATTTGCAGATGTTTTTAAATAAATAATTAAGTCACATTTAAATCACTGATCAAACATTACTTATCAAATCTTCGTCATTATATACCACATTCAGAAAAACAATTATTTGTTAATTTGTATGGACATGATTTGTTAACGTACAGATTCTATTTTTTGTTGAGCACATTTGGTTTAATAGATAGTACTCTGCTTTCTCTTTGGCCCTGGCGTTTTCTTTGACGTGTTTATTTCTACCTTTATTTTTCCTTCTTATATAAATATCTCTAATATGAAAAAAGAGAGAGGGGAAACATTACCCTCTAAAAGAAAATTCCTTCTCAAAAAAGTAAAGATCTCGAGATCAAAAAAAATGAAAGAGTATCTAGAAAAAATAAAGATCTTAAGCTTAGTCTTCCTAAAATGCACCCCGGGTGAACCCGGGCTATGTTTTCCGCCGCAGTGGTACCGTTATCACGCATGCGTCTTAGAACGAGTGATGCGGATGCTACGGGAGCAGGTGGACGTGATAGGAGGAGAAAAAGGGCGGATCCTTACTGCCCCACTGATCCGTAGACATCACAGGGGCTTAAATCAAATGTGCTTTGATCGTCTACTTGGAACCTCTGCAGATAATATTGACTGTTTTTTTCTTCTTTTAAAGGATCATCGATTATTTGAATATTAAATGGGAAGTGATCTAAAATGCAATCGTAATTGCCTTTACACACGAAAGAAATAATGCTAACAAGGCGCAGGATTAGTGAATGAAAAGTTTATGAAGATAGAATGTTAAAAGGAATGTTATACAGTAGAATATCAATGGATGAATGTATTTAAGGTGAACATCCTTGATATGAAATCTTATGAATATATACACACACACACACACACACACACACACATATATATATATATATATATATATATATATATATATATATATATATATATATATATATATATATATATATATATATATATATATATATATATATATATGTATATATATATATATATATATATATATATATATATATATATATATATATATAGTATATATATATATATATATATATATATATATATATATATATATATATATATATATATATATATATATATATATATATATATATATATATATATATATATATATATATATATATATATATATATATATATATATATATATATATATATATATATATATATATATATATATATATATATATATAATATATATATTCAAGAGATTATAATATCAACAAAATTTCAACTCCAATACTAAGTACTGAAATATAATTCAAATTCCTTACTTTTCAAAACTTAAAAAGAAAATTTCAACGAAGTTTCTTATACTGTAAAATAAAGAATGAATGTGAATGCATTTATTGATTACTTTAAATCAAATAAAATACAATATCTAAGGATTAAAGTTAAAAGCAATGATAAAACCTTTCCTGAGCACTATTAACCCCATTATCAATATATCTCTAAAAAAAAGTATTTTTTAAGTTTCACCCCACTAGGTAAAAGATTTTTCTCTCTCGCGCGCGCATGTGCTGCAATCATTACAACTGAATCCCATTTCATTCGGTTGGTGACTTACAGGGAAGCAATATTCACTTCCACTTGTGATTTCCTGTATTCTATTTATCTAACGTTTCTACAATCTATATACTGATTGATTCTAAACACCGTTCTTTCAGTATGTTTTATAGGTGGTAAAATTTACAATTTCAAGTCTTGACGTATAAAGAAAATTTAATGTCCTTTGTTTTATTCTGTCAAGAACATCATTTATATAAAAAAAAAAAACATTTGAGGTATGCGTACCTCTCTGAGGTAGACCACAATGAATTAGTATGTAACCAAAAGTTTCTGATCACTAACGAGTTGCACACAATAATTGAGCAATGGTATTCTGAATCCATTGGGGCATTTTATGACAGATCCTCAGTTTTTTTTATATATACATTAATTTGTGTCTCCTAATACGATCATATGCAACTCTAAAATCAATGAAAACTGCTCGAATATTTTACTTCTTTATAAATCATCTTTAAATACTTATCGTAGTCTTATGACCTATTGACTAATCATTCTAATACTGATCATTTCTGAAGATGAAGACTGATCATTCTAATACTATTCCGAGTATTTATCAAAAGATCATGATGCACTAAATAAAAAAAATAATAATTTCACCCACATATTTTTCCTTAACGAAGCACATTCACACTCGAATTCATACATCCACAGCTATCATGTTTGAACAACTAAAAACCTCTACGCTGTACATTCATAACAAATGATTGGTCTGGAATCATTTTTGATTCTCTGGCTGGGTAATGCCTCCTGGTGAGACTCCTCGGTAGAGCCTTTTGTATCGCCTGATGGCAATTCAAAATTCCTTTTGTTTATGAAAGGGATTTCTATGGCTGATAATATTTAATATGGGATTTCCAGCGCACATAACATGACGTATGTATATAGTTCCAAAGCAAAGAGGCAATAGACCATTTCAGTGTATATAGATATTCCTAATTCCTTAGATATCATCCCCGATGGAATCTCTTGGAAGACCAATCAACAGGCCGGCTGGTTGACCCCTTTTATCATGCATGAACTTTTTCATACAGGGTCAAGAAAGAGCCTCATTTTCAATGAAAGTCCTGTTGATTTTTATGAAGAATTGTTGTCCAGATATCAGTAGTTGTTGACAAAATACAACAATTGCTTGGTATTTTTGTCAAGATAAGGTTGTTACTTCATCGATGGTGTAAATCTCGTTAATGTCTGAAGCTCCATTTTGGGAAGCTGCTGTAATAGTGAGTTTGTTATTTAATTTTATTTTGTTGAATAAAATTTTTCTTCACTTTATCAGTGTTTTTTATTTTATCTTTGTCAGTTTTACTTCCCACAATTTCATGACACAATGGCTTTTATATATACTTTAGTATTTCATAAATAATGATATATTCATATATTATAATATGTATCAGAATTAATTATATATATATAATTGGATAGAAAGGCTATGGAATTCAACTTACTTCCTCTCTATTTTTAAAAAAAATTCAATCCAAATTCGCCGAAAAATATGGGGAAGTATTCTTTCCAGAAATGATAGCAAATTAAGTACTATTTTATGAGCAGGTGTTCATCACTTGTATCAGTGATACCTTTTTCATATCTTTAATTTTTCTATGCATTTTTATAAGAAAAGGTATTGTTTTATATGAAAAGGAAATTGCTTTTTGTACACGTTACTTATTTTCATGAACTTTCTTTATAAATACCTAGTAAAGTTTTGTACGATTTCAATTTATGTTGTTTTTATTGCCATGTTTATGGCTTAAAGCTTATCTCTATAAATTTCAATAAAATATTTGACACGCTGTAATAGACAGGCAAAAGATAAAAGGCTGATAACACACATTACTATTTACCATGGTATTATCTTACGGAAAAATTACTTATAGATAGTAGGTGGTAGTTTGTAGTTACAAGGGAGAAAACTGAGAAAATTGGCTCCAAACCCGACAGAGCATGCAGATGATAGAAGCATGACAAACATTTTTCCGCTTTTCGTTAACGGGCTAAAAGTCCGTTAAATAAATCAACTGTAAAAATTGGTTTTTGTCTCAGCTGCTTTTAAAATCTTAGACGAGAAACTAAATACAGGAAGTTAAATATTCTTCTTCCAAAGTATTTCAAAAACATTTCACGCGCGCGCCCTATATTCAGCAAAAAAGATAATTAATGGTTTCCTATTACTTTGTGTCTACTGTCAGGTGTTAAAAGAAAAAGAAAAGTTTGCTTTAGCTTCATCAAACACTCCAAACTACTCAAGATTGTTGAATACATGTTCAACATAGACCCAAGAGCTCCAGTGGCTCAGTAGCTTCACGCCGCTTCCCGTAAGCTCAGCAAAGTGAAGCATCATTTGCCGCGGGCAGTGGTTGGGAGAGTGACCACGGTGTACTCTCCTTCACTGGATTGCTTGAACTCCGTGGGCTGGGGACGTGTCCACGTTAATATGTGACGTCCAAAGTCCTTCCGCTGATGTGGCGTGGATGTGGAGGGGAGGGTGCCAGCTTGGGTGTGGCCTCGTCACCTGACCGTGGTTCAAAATTACGAGGTACCTTAAAAAGAGCAAAGTCGTACTTTCACCTTCGTGGTGCTCTGATCCAAATGAAAGACGCTCTCTATTGACTTAATTCGCACAACCAAATGGCATAGCGAGCTTGGCTTGTACAAGTGTCATAAGCAACAACAACGACACAACATAGACCCAAACTAAAAGCTGCACTTTGTGTGGTATCCGACAAGCGATATGAATATTCTTAGAGACAACCTCATCATTTTGTTCAAAAATGGGTACGTAGCACCATTGATTAGGAGAGGGGATTCGTGGCATTCACGCTCCATATTGAGTATCTTGTATCATTTTCAAGCAGAAAGTTTTTTGCCATTTACATAAGCAAAACAGTTGACTTGAAGTATTTTTCATATCCTTTCTGTCCTTATAATTTACAAAAAAAATTCTAACTATTGGAAATTTCTAAAAAGAAAATAGAGAAAAATTGACATTATTATTAACACATACCTCAGAGAGGTAGAAAACTAGGAAATGTTAGTATTTGTGTGTCCTTTAGATTGATAAACTTCTAACCCAATTTCACAGAAAATTTCAGTTTTTATCTCATGCGTGAAAATGGTTCAAATGGTTTGATTATGGTTCAAATGAAAAGTAATTAGTAATGTTGTTTTGCAGTTTTTGTTTATAATGATATAATTACTATTATTTTACAATACCAATTGTATGTGTGGTTGCATTTGCATTTCAAATACTGTAGAAATTGCAGTTATGTTAACATTCGGGATAATGTGACTGCAAACAAAACCAATTAAAAAATTCTATTTCATTTTTAGAATTAAATGTATTTCACACAATTTTTTTAGTGTCATTCAGGAAGATTCCTTATGATCAATTGTTAAATGTTAATTTTAAGAGAAGTATTTTGAAATTAGTTTGAATCAGATTCAATAGTACTATTTTCTTGAAATACTATTTTGAAGGAATTGATTCCTATTTCTGAAATATATTTCTTAAAATAATATATTTTCACATTTAATTTATCATTTTTAAAAAGCATTAGCAATAGGAAAGTATTTCTGTCTCGTTTAATCTGAATTGCAAACAAAATAGAAATACGTTATCTTTGCTGCAACTTGGGTTCAACATTTTTATATTTAATTCATATTTTTTCAGAAAAACTGTATCATATATGAAAATAATTCTTAGCTAATCTCATATGTAAGAAGATTTGACATAGTCTCGTTTTTTCTTGTTTTTCTGCCTACCTATTTCTGATGGTGAGATCAAAACAACCATTGTCAGTCTCAAATTCCTCTTCTCGAATTCTTTCAAATTCTTTCTTAGAACTTTGGTATTTACTGAGTTCAGGTATCGAACCCATTATTTCAAATCACAAGAACTATGCATTCATTGTCTGACCGATAAAGATTGTGCAATGGTAATTAGATTAACTATAGGATCATAGCAAAGTTAATAGGATATGTGTGGAATGATTAAAACGATTTAATATTTAATATACTTTTTTTATTCCACCTGGAAGTTAGCCAATACGGCACTTATGTAATTCTTAACTTTTTATTAATATTATTATTGACATCACGCAAAACATGTGCATATTTTATGCTCACTGCAGTGATGTTCAATATTTAGTAAATCGAGTTAATCAGAATGTTTTATTCAACAATTTTTTTCATTAAAATATGTGAATATTACCAATATCTATATTACACTGCTCAAAACAATTAAAGGATATTGCAGTTTTAGGTGGATCTTGTGGCTGGGAAACTTTAGCTGTTTGATACGTAGTCGACAGGCGTAGTAGGTTATATGAGAATAAATTACACATGTTTGGCAGAAAAAATGCATTTTATTGCGCATTTGTGTACAAAAGGAAAAATACACAATTTGTGCATATGAGAAAAAAAGAATAAGAAAAGGTGTTGTCTTCAAAAGAAGTCATTTTCAGTAGGGTGTATGGTTTCCACGGACGGCCAGCAACGTTGAACATCTTTGAGGCAATGGAGTCAATGAGGCCATTAATCACGAGTTGGGGTATTCTGTCCCACTTTTCCAGAAGAGCTCTTTCCAGTTCTTGGGGAGTTTGTGGGGGTGGTTGGTGGCCAGCAACTCGTCTTCCTAGAGCATCCCAAACGTGCTCTATTGGATTCATGTCTGGAGAACATGCTGGCCATTCCATTCGTACGTTTCCTTCCTTGAAAAGGAAATTCTCCACCAGGTTAGCAGTGTGGCCTGCAGTTATCGTCCATTAAAATGAGGTCATCTCCGATTGCTGCGGCGTAAGGGACTACAATAAGTCTGAGGATCTCATCCCTATATCGGTGACCAGTCAGAGGTCCATCTCGAATGATATAGAGGTCTGTGCGCCCGTCAATGGAGATGCCACCATACACCAACACTCCCCCACCGCCAAATCTGACACTTTCGTGCACGAACGCTGGATTATTCCTACTGCCACGGTACCTCCAGATGAAAATATGCCTATTATTAGGATGAACAGAAAAACGGGACTCGTCAGAAAAAAGAACATTGCTCCATTCATTTCTCCTCCAGTTCACATGCTCTGTTGCCCACTCCCTGCGGTCGCGATGATGCCTTGATGTTAGTCTAATACGTACCATCGGTCGGCGAGCATACAGACCCACACCATGGAACTGGTTTCGGACAGTCTGAGTTGAAACTGTGTGTCAGTAGCCAAGCGAATGTGTTGTTGGAGAAGAGTAGCGTTCATATTTCGGTGTCTCTGAGCCGTTAACACTAAATAACGATCTTCATTGGGCATTGTTGCCCGTCTACGACCTTGCCCTAGTCTTCAGCCTGCACTTCCAGTCTCCAAAAAACGGTTCCAGATCCTGGAAATCACACTTAGTGACACTCCAATGGCTTGCTCTACTCCGGCTTTAGTTTGGTCCCCTTCTAACCTACCAAAAACTCTCCAAGCTTCTGAATTTGTTAAATGACTTCGCTGAGACATCGAACTCATCAAAACAAAGCAGTCACTGAATATCGATCATCCTTGTATTCATTATCTTTTATTCAGTTGAAAGTCAAATTTCATTCACTGCCACTGAAGTGACGTTTTTGACGTCGAACTCAAAATTAGCATACTCCACAGTTTGAAAATCAGAAAAATTTTCATTTGTGATTCTCTTCTTCCATTTTCAGCAAAAAAAAAAAAAAAAAAAAATTAGTTTATATTTTTAATTTATGTAAAACTTACAATATCCTTATTTTGTTTTGAGCAGTGTATATTCTGTCACCTTCTCTTTTAAGTGCTTAAATTTCAATACTGAGAAGTTTGTATTTCAAGTATTTAAGCTATTATAAAAGCACACACATACACATAAACTAATATATATATATATATATATATATATATATATATATATATATATATATATATATATATATATATATATATATATATATATATGTATATGTATATATATATATATAATTATACAAATATACCGGGTGGCCATAATTAAACTGACAGTGCTCACAGTGTTTTGTAGCGCGATCTATTTGCGAGAAAGACGCCACATTTTGGAGGAAGATTAAATAAGACGAGGGACGAAAGATTCCGCAAAAAAACAAATTAGTTCCAAAAGTCACCGCTTGGGGAATATTTGGCGTGTGTAATAGAAAATAGAGTGTTAACAAATGCAGATCAATACGGAAATTACCTTTTATTTTGCATTCAAATGAGGTTCTATGTGGCTGCCGTTGTTGTGGACCACATATTGCATTCTGTGCACAGTATGCACAACAGCAGAAAGTAACATGTCTGCAGGAATCTCCCGTACAGTCCGTGATATGTTATCCTTCAACATAGCCAGGTCCTGGACCACTCCTTGATAGACCTTGTACTTAAGGTAACCCCATAGCCAGAAGTCGCATGGGGTGAGATCAGGTGGCCATGCAATTGGAAAGTAGCGGCTAATGACTCTTTTTGTTGTGAATATCTGTCGTAGCATCTGTTGCACCCGTACAGCAAAGTGTGGAGGGGCTCCATCTTGCATGAAAATGATTTCACCCAAGCATTGTCTTTACTGAAGTGCCGGAATGACAAAGCTGTTAAACATGCAGCGATATTTCTTTCGGTAACAGAACAGGTTTCCGGTCCTGTCGGAGTAATGTTCTCATAGAAGAATGGACCTACGATAAATTCCGCGGTGTACCCACACCAAACAGTTACGTTTGGTGAATGTAAGGGAACTGCTGTGATTACATGAGGTGATTTGTCATCCCAAATTCGGCTGTTCTGGGTATTCACAGTTCTATTCTAGTAAAAGTGAGCCTCGTCACCCCATAAGATTTTCCACGGCCAAGCATCATCCACATTCATTCTGGCAAGAAAGGTGGGAACAAAAGTCAATCACTTATCACGGTCGAGGTACAGTAACTCATGTACACGGCTGATCTTGTACGGATAGAAGTTGAAAATCTTTCGTAAGATTTTCCATATCGTACTGTAAGGCATATCCATATTCCGAGCTACTCCACGAGTGCTAGAGGTGGCAGCAATATTGTCTGGTCCTCTTTCGACAATCGCCGTGGCAACTGCTTTGATTGTATCCTGTGGTACAGGTTTTCGTTCTCTGCCTGACGGAACCTTCAGAGAACCTGTTTTCTCTAACGTCGCAACCATTGCTTTTAGCTCATTAACTGACACAGAACCATTACCATTACGCATTTTTTTGTGCGTTCTAAAATCACGAAGAGCGGTTGACGCGTTGCACTAGTTGAGATAAAAGAATTTGACCAATAACGCACTCTCGACTAAAGAAGGAAACATTGCATATAAACTTTCAATCCGATTGATCCGAAACGTAACACATTGCCTTTTTAAACCCAAGCAGATGGCACTGTGCCAATGGATGTAACGTGAAATTTGAATAAAGAACTTCTTCTGCTCAGCGTATGTGATATTGCAGATCGTGAGACTTTATCGGTGTTTATGTAGATTTTACGCTTTTTTACAAATGTTGCCATATTACACTTGAACTACATCAGAAAATGTGTATAATGAAAGGTAATTTTATTCCGCATTAATTTGCATTTGTTAACACTTTATTTTCTTTTACAAAGCGCTAAATATTCCCTAGCGGTGACTTTTGGAACTAATTTGTTTTTTTCCGGAATTTTTCGTCCCCCGTCTTGTTTAATCTTCCTAATGTGGCGTCATTCTCCCAAATAGATCGCTCTACAGAACACTGTGAGCAATGTCAGTTTAATTATGGCCACCCGGTATATATATATATATATATATATATATATATATATATATATATATATATATATATATATATGTGTGTGTGTGTAATATATATATATGTGTATATATGTAGATATATATGCATATATATGTACATATATATATATATGTATGTATGTATAAATATATGTATGTATACATATATATGTATGTATATATATGTATCTATATACATATATATGTATATATATATGTATACATATATGTGTGTGTATATATATATATATATATATATGTATATATATATATGTATATACATATACATATATATATATATATATATACACATATACATATATATATATATATATACACATATACATATATATATATATATACACATATACATATATATATATATATATACACATATACATATATATATATATATATACACATATACATATATATATATATATATATACACATATACATATATATATATATATATACACATATACATATATATATATATATATACACATATATATATATATATATATATACATATACATATATATATATATATATACACATATACATATATATATATATATATATATATATATATATATATAATCTTTAACAAATTTCAGTTCCCTCTCAACGCTTCTGGTCTACTTAATGGAAAACACGCCTAGCTTTCCTTTAATCTAAGAGCAGGGAAATTCACTTCAAAATCAATTCCCGTAGCGATGCACCAACTCACCGCGCGTAACTCACCAACTCATATAATTGTGAAATAAGTGATTCTCATTTTTCTCACTGTCTTTTTGCATTCAGTGACAAGCATTTTATTACAAGCTGAAAATACTTATGTTAATTAATACGTATATTTATCGATTCACTTCAATTAGGAAAATGGGAAGCACAAAATCAACGCCATTAATAATTTTCCCCGCGCCGATTGGAACGATTCATCAAGCAGGAGGTAGTCGTGTAGCCGACGTGGGATGCCTATAAATGGGCCTTTTTCTGAACCGCCAGGAACTGCTGACACTCAAGGTTTATTGTGTCCTAATTTATTATTTTTTTTACCTCTTATTTCTTTTCAAACTTATACTGTCAGAAACAAGGCTGTCCACAAGAAAAAGTCATTAAAAACACTGTTTTGCATATGTAATATTTGATACTAAAAATTAAATTTGAAATCAGAAAGTTAATACACAAGATAATGTTTTTTATATATTTGTATAGGGTTTTTCACACGCGTTTTTTCGTTCCTGAAAGCTTTGATACCTGACTTAGAAGAAAACTCGTTGCATTCAAGTGCATCAAAAGTCATACTGTGTTCTTATACTGGAGGATTTTCTACAAAGTCACATGTAAAAATCTCAAAACATAAAAGTTTCAAATACCATGCAAAAAAGGAGGGTATTAAATGTATTAAAAATAAACACTAAGGGACCTCAGAAACCTGATGGAAGAGAAATCATCTATCTTATACTCGAAATTAGCAAGCTTGATACGTGAATCTACCGGTGTGTTAGGAAGACCTATGAAGGTTGAATATTCACTAAGTATAATTTCCCTCCATTGATGTATTGTGTCATTTAGTGGTGAAAAGCTCAGACTTCTTTTTTAAACTTCTTTTTTAAAAAGACACAGAAAAAATATAATGGATAAATATTTGAACTATCAATGTAGGGTTCTTATAACTGATCACAATTTAAAAAAAATCAGTGTTCTTTTACTGTTATTTCCATTAGTTTGGGATACTTTCTTAAGAATTTATCTTTCTATGAGCTCATTGGCTTACATAATTAGGTCATTGATTGAAAAGAAAACATTTGTTGTTTGCAGTCCGTTTTGAATTTGTGCCAAAAATTTAAAATGTCAGGACTAAGACTTTCAAAAGGGCAAAATTGCTGTAATCCAACTAGATGAAACAACTGTGACCGAAGCATCCTAGCGTTTCTAGAGAAACGGTGTCTATAATTATGATGGCATGTGCACAACGCGCAAAGACTATCTTGGCAAAGCGAAATAGTCTATGGAAGGAGAAATTGTGTGAAAGAAATCGATGAGTATTAATACAAAGAAAACAGTTGAAACCAAAGCAGTTGCAGAACTCAAATAGTACCTGCATTCGCTAGTGTCTATAAACATAGTTAGTAAATAATTACTTCATAAAAACAATGTGTGGGTTAGTGTCAATAAATTGTTTCATGGAAAGAATATTTATGTTAGAGCAGCAATTCCCCTAAGATAGTTGATACCATTGATTATGCTGTAATTAGTTAATAGTGATGACACATTCATAAAACGTGGTTTCTTGATAAATGGATAATAATAATATAATCCGACGAATAATCTTTTATTATTTTCCCCACAAAAGAATAGGTGCATGCTTAAAGGACACCTGCATATATGTTTAATCGTAATTGTCTCCTACCTAATGTAAGCAATAGATGTTGATCTCTCAGAGTATATCGTGATTTTCCGATGGCCCATTTGTAAACCTGAAAGGAAAAAAAATTTGAAAAGAGGTACAAAAAATCTTAGCTGATTAGGTACGCCATACGATACAAACTTTGTTTCCGTGGAAGATTGAATTTTCCAGCATGATAATGCACCTATTCATATAGGAAAACTTGTCCAATAATAGTTTGATGAGCACGAGTGTGAAATTGAACATTTACCAGGACTAGCAAAGTCCCCTGGCTACAATATAACAGTATCATTATGGTCCTTTTTTGAGCCTCTTCAATCCAAATTTGATATCCTCCGTCAGCATTTTTCTCAGAACTTACAATATTTCCATGACGAATGGTAAATATATGCTGTATTATAAACCAATTGCACTTTTACGCCAGATTAGTAAAGAGTTCCTTTTCAAGTTAGGAGATTTCCATTATTTTGATAATCACCTGTGTTCTGATACAAAAGTTTTATTATTGCAAAAAAATATCTGTTTAAAAATAAACAGTACAGTCAGACATAAATAGCAATTTTTTCATATCTTTAACACTGAAATTGATGTAAAAGAATGCATTGTTTAGTTTATTATCTGAAGTTTTTTCTGCTACAAATTTGTCTCTTTTTGATGAATATTATTATTTATTCCTTCAGATTAAACCAACTTCCCTTTTCAAATCAATCATGAAGTAATCCATGATCAAGGTATACATGAATAGCCATTAATCCAAACAGTAATGTAGCTTTGAATAAGAATTACACCATACTTTCCAAGAGTTATAAACCTAAGTCATCTACTTCTCTCTGTCCAATGAATTCTCGCAAACAAAATCAATAATGGTTTTAGAGTTTTGGTAATGGAGATAATTAATACGCATTTTTTCTGACTAAGGAGTAGATTTCTTAAAATTAATGGAATAATTAATGATATATTAAGCAATAAATATTTAAAAATTCCTTACACCAAGTACTTATCAAGAAATAATACCTTCATTTTTTTACACGAACGAGATGCCAAAGGAAAGATATATAAGTGAGAAATTTTGTATTAAGACATGCTTCAACAATTAAGATAACTACCTTAATTTATGAATGATCGTTATTTCACATCAATGTTAGCAATGAATATTCTTAGTATATCGCTCCAAAAGGCTATTTTACCATAATCTAGCATCATTAGTACTAAGGCATAAAACTGAGCAGTCAAGAATTGTATCGTGAATTTGTATCTTCCGATCTTAACAAAAGTTACCAATTTTTCTATTAAATATTTCCCAAGTTCTCTTTTAACATAGTTTCATTTGCACATGAGCATAGTGCTGAGCAATTTTTACTTATTTTCGATGAAGAGAAAATACTGCACACATAAAAGTATATTTTATAGCGAAAATTTCCCACGAGAATCTCTCATACACTTGTATAGTTAACCATATGTGACATTTTCAAAACTGATATTGATTTGATCCGTTTCCTAATGAAAATTTAATAATTAAATAACAAAACAGATCATTGGCAAAAAATTAAACATTTAATGAAACGGCATATCTATGAGACTATACATTTTTCCAGAATTTATATTTGCAGTGGTAATATGTAAGCTGTCTAAAGGTCCCTTCCATATAAATGTGTCTTGTTTTTTCCTAATGTCTGTCAAACTGTTTTTCGAACCCAAAATTCCATTTTGAATTAAATTTTATAAAGTTGTAAACTATTTGAAAGAATTTCCCTTATGGCTGGTAAGAAGTGCTAAAAGTATTCACAAGTATTTAACTTCAAAATAATATTTAACTGCTCCTAATAAAATACAATTCTCTTAAGCTATGTAAATATTTTATGTGGAACAAGATTTTTATCCAATATCTTTTATTATACCTCTCAATTGTAGCATGATTAATATTTTTTGATTAAATACTCATGAACATTCCGATTTTTGATTACAAAAAAAATTTATGTATCCTTATTTGAAGTAAAGTTTTTATCGCTTGAAATATTTTGCACGGACAGGAATAATTGATGATTCCTTAGAGCTGAATTTGGGGAATAAAAAGGGTGTGGCAGCCTAAAATTCAAGTTTGTGTGAGATCACGCTTATTTAAATATAGCTGGAGCTTTTTTCTGTTAATATAATTTATCCAAAAATCTAAAAAAGTCTTTCGTGTTTGACGGAATATTCTTCATTAAGTTTGTTCAACAGACAGCAGTGCACTTTCTAATCAGTTTTAATATTTTAATAAAAAATCTCAATATCCTCAAAATTGCACCAAATATAAAGCTTCACGTTTGGTTTATTTTAAAAATATTTCTTTTCAAAATTGTACTTCGAGGTAGCTTGGATTTCAAAAATGTTGCCAGAAATTCCTGTCTTTTCATAGATGGTGGACCTATTCAGCGGTGGAAAAACATGAAAACTCCAGAGCAACTATCGACAGGTGTGCACAGGGAAAGTGAAAACACAATGCCCTTTCAATATATTTCTATAGTGTGCGCATTGCTACAATTTTGTGTGGAGAACGTGGTTCAACCTTTGGAAAAAGATGAGCCTGAAAATTCATGCGATGGGACAAATCTCTATTCTCTTTCCTCACGTGCAATCAAAATATTTAACTCTGAAAATAAATCATTCGTTTCACAGGAGCACACACGACCAAAAAAGAATTCATAATCTTATATCTTTATTTGTTGTTGGCTGGCATTTTTACCTCTTACTAAATGAATCAAAACAAGGCGCATTTGAATATGAAAATTATCAGAATAAATATTTTCGAACCATTCCTAAGATTGCAGTTCTTTTCAATGCAGTTTCTTCATGTATATCACAAAATTTATTTCCTCTTGAACAAAATTCTTCTTTTCAAAAAATGCTATTGATTCTTGAAATGCCAACTGTCAAATTATATTAGGATTGGTTTAATTGACTCTATCTCTACTGTCTCTATTTACACATACGACAGATAATTTAAAATATATTAGGTTTGAGAGAGAAATAGTCTACTTAAAATTTGATTAATATACTATAGTGGAACAAAATAATGCGATAATTGTAATGAATTGATCAGATTTTAGTGTTTATATCACATGTCCAACTCATTAGAAATTACACAGATTTGCCAAAATGTTTGACGTATATCACTAATACTTTGAAGCTTTCATGTACTTATTTTTTGAATAAGATAGCAATATTATGACACAAATTTTCTTTTATTTATCTTTATAACAACATACATAAGTGCTTTCGAATTTAGCATATTTCATTACTTTTAAAAAATTGCTTGCAGAATGCTTAAATTGCTTTAAAAAAATTCTTTCGCAGTGGTGGAAAATGAAAATGTTTTTAATTTACTATTCATTATATTTTGATGACCGTTCTGTAAATGTATGAAATTTAAAAAATCGTATCTAACTTCCTACACAAGCCTGAAGGACATAACTCTCTTACTTTCGTCATCTCTTCCTTTTCATTTGCACTCTTGTTATCTAGGTTAGCAAGCCCGAAATGGAATCAAGCTAATAAGTCTTTTCGATTGCAGTCATATCTGTGGATCAGGTTTCAAGAGCTGGCATTTCCAACTTTCCTGTACATGCTAAAGTACTCCATTTTTAATGCAAGAAAAATCTCCTTATCTATGACTTACTTATTTCCTCCTTTTTTTTACCGCCTTTTCCACTCTTCTGAGTTTATCCCTCCTCAAAGCTCATAAAGCCTTATCTGGGAAGTTACTCGAATAACACCAAAAAGTTTAAGTACTTCGGATTGCTTTTCTGAATTCTTATGAACAACTTTTTTCCAACCAAAAACTATACGAAAGCGTCATATATTTCAGCTCAGATAAGCATACTATTCTATGAAGAACATGGAATTTTAGGCTCTCCACAAAAAAGTTTTTCTGTAATAATGAAAATAGTTGCTTTGAAACAAAGTTTAAATTAAACAAAAGTTACAGTTTTCAACAAAACAATAGTAAAAATAAAATTTCTAAAAACAATTCTATTGTAATTAATATTAACAAAATGTATCTTTTTTTAAATATGTAAATAAAAATTGGACTTCTAAACATTCCAATTTTTTCTAGGATAGATTTGATATTTAATATGATGAAATATTTATAATTCAATTTTTAAATGTTTAAGAGTAGATTTTATTTCAATAATATGCATCAGATTCTTCAACAATTTCGAATATTCTATTTAAGAATCGGTAGTAATTATAATATTCATACTCCAAGTGTTAATACACAGTTTTCTTCAAATGAAAATTAAGGCAGGAAATTCGAGTAGATTATTACGAAAATTGATAAAAAAAAATTTATTAGTAAAATAAGACTATCACATAAACTTAATAAAAATAAAAATTAGAATAAGTTTTTGACTGGTAAAATAAATCAAAAATGAAAATATAGACACGTGCTTAAAATTATTATCGTTGAAAAATGTTTCTTATTGGATGAATTTGCATTCCATATTATATGTTATCATATAAAACATGCAGGAAAACTTATAATACAGAGAAACAATAAAAAATATTTAATTGATATAAACACTCTTAAAAAGGCACTTTTTAATAATGTCGCGTAAACTTAATTTCTTCAATATTTACTGAGAAAATATTGCTCTTCTTCAAAAGGCTGATATTTTGCTTTGAGTTAATTACTCAAACAATGTTGCTTATTTATGTTTTTACATAAACTTGAATTTTAGAATTCCGAGAAATTTTCCTTAAAAAGGATTTACATAGCATCTATAGTTCACATTTGAGACGATATTTTTTATAAAAAATCATTAAGATTACACAAAATGAATGGATGATTATTTTTGATAAAGATTTATGCAGATATTATATATATTATATATATATATATATATATATATATATATATATATATATATATATATATATATATATATATATATATATATATATATATATATATATATATATATATATATATATATATATACGTGTGCACTGCCTTTATACAAATAAAGCTTGCAGTAGTTAAAAGAGCTTTGAGATACAAGAAAAAAAGTATTACACTCTAATCTTTTTCACTTTAGCTTAGGTTAAATATTTTCTATATCAGATTTTTCTTATGTATTTCTAAGTGAGAGAAATCCGAACTAAAAAATTTAGCAGAAGAACGTAAGCACTTTTGTTTTGTTTATAATGACATTTCATTCATATTGTGAAAGATTGAAATTATTATTGAAGGAGAAATTTTTTAGACTAAATATATTTTTATAAAATAAACAAGAAACATTAATTTTAATACAAACTAAAAGATTTAGTTTTCAATATATGTACATTAAATACAGATATAATTATGAATAAATTAAAAAATTTATTACTATAATGTAGCTGATATAGAATACAATATGGAATAATGAGGAACATTGATTTCTAGTACGTACTATAGCTTTGTATTCCCTCAACATTGAATTTTCTTGATAAAGTTTATCTAACGATCTCAAAATTTACTATGGATTATGTGTGTTTTATATTGCTATTTTTTCAAATAAATTTTGATATGCTAAGAACATAATGTATATTATTTTATATTCGATTCTTGTACCTCGAATATTTGTTGTTCTACGCATCACTTTCCATAATCCTTTATTTTCTGCAATTTTATATTTAAAATGCATATTACTGCACACACATGTATTCTAATGATTTTTAACTGAATTTTATCGCCTTCCTAATGATAGGTTTTAACTTTTTGCGGAATTTTATGAGAAAAAAATTACATTTTATGAATGGACTTCTTGCTACAACTTTGTATATTGGACTCAAAATGAAAATTGAAAAATATTAGAGAAATTTGTTCCCCTGAATTTAAAAATATGGTGACATTCAAAATACATTTTGAAGCTTTACAAAACATTTCATCACAATAATATCAATCTTATTAAGTACGTTGAATATTTCATATAAATTTACTTATATCTCTTTCAAGGTTATTTAAAATTATTTATTATATCTAGAAGAGATGCAGAAAAGAAAGGGACTTAATATTACTAAGTACTTATCTCCTTTTGTTTATTCCCTTCGTTAAAAATTTCAATAAAATCTCTAAATTACTTATAGAAAATTCTGATCTCAAAATATATACTGATATCAATGTATTTATCTATTATATCTATATTTGTGAAAGTGTGTATTTTTTTATTCTGTCAACAATTACAAGCATGGGAATAAAAAATAGGCAAAATTCCTTTTATTGCTCTGTATGTCTATTTTAATATATTATACTGTTTCTAAATTTTTATGTTGGTTTAACTTAGTTATGATTCTTAAGTAAATAGATCTATATATAATCGAAATTTGAGAAAATCGCAATAAAAATTCATTAATGTACAAGCAAACACTTTCCTTGATACTTGAACTAACTACCAGTAGGCAACACTATTTCAATTGATTCTTTTCGAGAAATTGCCACGCCAGTCTCTCGAATTATTAAATTCTTTTCATTCAAAAACACTTTTCTAACCGAAGGATCTGCATTATTCGGGGATAGGCTTGTTTTCTTATTAATAGCCCGAAATAGTTGCTAAAAGTCGGTGATTACCCGATTCAACCAGGCCTAAAGTGAAGCTTTCACCTCCCCTTACACAGTTGGTGTAACTTTTTGAAGGCGAAGGAAAACCCAATTTCACTAAGTGCCGCGCGTATTTTTTTTCTGCTTTTTTCCCTTCTTTCCCGAAATTTTAGGGAATTTAGTATGTTCGTGAATACACAATAATTCCCTGAGCTATTTATCTTCGGAGTGATGGCTGTTTGGAATACTGCTTCACTCTATCAAGGCGTTTCCCTCCCTAATCAATTATTTATCGGCCATTGGACGTTAGATGAAATTAGAGCGAAGATGGGACCCGCTTAAAAGGTCGTCCATCATCGCCACCGGCTCACGCGAATGCATTATTTACCGATAATTCGCGAGCAAGGGAAATATGAGTGCTCTAATGAGGGACTCGTAAAGATCTGGGGACGCTTTTGATACATTTCTGAGTTATTTACCACTAAATTATTTATGTAATTTGGAAATCTTTTCCAAATATATTTAAATAATTATGAAATTCCTTTTTTAAAAATAAATTCTAAATGATAGCACCGGTTTTAAATCTTAGTATCATTCTCAAATGGTTTTCATATCAATGGAATATTTTCCTTTCGTTAATACTCAGAAATTTTATTTTCCGTTTTCCTTGAAATTTCTTAACTCATAAGCTGAATACATTCTGAGTAGTTTACGCGTTTTCAGAACCCAATCAAATTTATTAATTATTAATGTCAATTTATCAATTTTTAAATCGATAAAATATTTATTCAATCAGTTTATAGTTTAATTCAAAGAAATTCATTACACGTTTTATTGAAAATTTCTTATATTTTTACTGAAATCGTAAAGAAATGGGTAATTTTTTGCATAATTTATGTTTATTGATAGTTTACTTAAAATGTGGTCATTACATATTGTATGATTTGAAAGCGGATAACCTATTCTATGTGATTTGAATTTGACTGAAGTCTGTCCCTAATTATTAGCATTAAGTTCTCCCCTTTCACTTCCTCTGTATTCAATTTTTGACTAAATAGAAAAGAGTCAAATACACAATTTTAAATTTATTAATTAATAATGGCTTACTGAACACTGCTTGACACTTTCATGAATTAAATGGGCTAACCATCTCACGAAATTGCACGACTGAGTGTATTTTTAATAAGTATATGTGTATAGATAAATATAGGAGTTGAGCTTAGAGATATTTTGGAGCAAATATTTGCATTTTTATAATTTACAGGGAAATAAAAGAGCAGAAGATAAGATAACGTATTATAAATTAATTAATAGAATCTATTCATTTCTCTGCATTATTTGAAACTTACTTGTCAACAAAAAATTTGCAATCCATCCTAAAATTTCTGATGAAAAGATTTTTTTAATTTTTCGCTGTTTTCATTTATATGTAATTCTGCACTATTTATTATTAAAAGTGTTATTTATAATTTTTCACTGAGTATTATGTACAAACTGAAATATTTTACACTCTAAGATATTTATTACTTATGATTACTTATGCCAAAATACTTTGATTTTTTTACAAGTGTCCATTTTATCTGTAACATTATACAAATACTGGAAAATATTCTACTCTTTGAAACATTTATAGGCTATTAAAAATGTGTCATATTAAGTTATACAAATATATTATTTTGCATTAATATTTTGCACAAATTGTAATACATACTTTGTAAAATAATAACGACACATAACGTATATAACAATGTAAACAGAAATAGTAAATACAATTAACCACTCTGATTACTTAACCTACAGTTTGCATTCGATTTTAATTTATCATTCTACACTCTACAATTTTTATAAGCATGAAACTTTACAATCTTTGCATTATTCATAAATATATAACTCTACACTCGGTGTTATTCACAAACTCGTAACTCTAAATGTTGCATCATCAACAAACGTGTAATTTTACACTTTTTATTTACAAAAAAAATTTTTTTACATGCAAATAAAATTACTTATGCTAATTGTAGCAATGAAGGAAATGTTTCTACATTTTTATTCTTGTTTCACTTGGTGTACAAATTTTCTTCGTTTGGCATAAGAGTTGAACAATGAACGCTTAAATAAATTAAACCCAATTATGTCATTCATCGGCATATTATACAAAATATTTTATGTAAGAACTTGAAAAATTAGAGTAAATTCCCAAAATGCTATTTAAATTCAGTACTTACTTCATTTACAAGTAATCTTACTATTGATTAAACTATTCTTATACACTATAATTGTTGTAATTTAAATATAAATACATAAAACTTTTTATATTTAATGCTGTTATTGTAAATTTTCAAATTGCTGGACATTTTCTAATTTAATCATAAATATACCATCAAAATTATTAGAAAATTTTGGGTAGGTAAAGTCAATTTTCATGTTTGCATTACTTTATAGGTAAATACTTGTGCTGTTTGTTAAAAAAAAAATTGAAAAGAAACGTAATAGCTACAGGCCTAACCAAATTTGTTGGCCATTTATCAAAGTTGCTTTTCCTTTCTCTTAATAACTTAGAAAGGTGTGTACAAAATTAGAAAATGTTTATTTCACTGCAACTTTTAATTTTTTTTCTTTTTGTCTTAATTTACCTTTAAGTTAAAGGCTCTAGATGTAGAAATGAAACAATATTGCTGCTAATTTGCTACGTTTATCTAACTATTCAGTAACGACTTATTTAAATGAATGTCTTAAGAAGTTATTTTCAACATTCTGAGATATTAAAGTATCTCTGAAATTTTTATTAATACGGATCTTCAGTTTCCTAAATAGATAAATTTGTCGCGCGTTTTATCAAAAAACAATTGTTACATTTATTCCAAAAAATAAATATAGATAGAAATTTATAAGGTTTAAAAATGTACTTAAACATATAGTATATCCAATTTTTCTCCACAATTAAAATAAATATAAATAACTCAGCTTAAGGACTTTCATTTTGTAATAATAATAATTTAAGAAACTTATCTCAGGTACTATAATAATAAATTTCCTCCAAAAATATATTTAATGAATTCTAACTTTGAGTTTCCAATTATTGACAACTTTTGTTAGGGGGAGAAAAACATTTTTATTTGAATTCATATATTCTTTAATTTTTTTTTAATTTAAAATAACTTTATAATGATATATATATATATGAAGAGATAATAAAAAAATTTTACAGATAAAGCAAAATTAAAATAAATTGCTGGCAAATGTTTGTAAAATAAACACACTCATACACACCAATATTTTTCTGCACAGCATTTTAAGATCCAAATTGCTTATTTGCTTTATAGATTCTGCACATGCTATTTTCAAACATAATTTTTCAACAATCTAAAAAAGATATAAAAATACTCTTAGACCTTCATTGATTTATTTTGTGTTGAACAACATCTTTCATAATTTTCTTGCGTATGAACAGAATCCAGATCCAACTATTATAACAATTATTTCAAACGTGATCCCTGCTGCTTTAAGCGAAACGACGCCTGTATGGGGTTTTTTCTTCTCAAGTTTGTTATTTTGCTATAAAAAAGGTTGAAATATATAAAACTTTTGAAATTACCATAAAAAATTTATTAAATATATTTAAAGTATTTACTAATTCATTTTATATCATCAATTAAAATTCCAAATTTATTTCACATTATATAATTTCTCTTCCCCCGAAACAAAATTATGGCACTTAAAATTATGGATGTTATTTCTAGGAAAATATAAATAAACCATACAAATTATTTTATCAGCTCAAAATTATTTTTAAAAACTCGCAACGAGAATATTGTAACTAATCTCATTTTGATTCATTTTATGATGCTTAATTAATTTACAAAAACACGAATATATAAAGATATGTAAGTCTTATATTTCCCAAGTAATTCAGATCATTTGCAATAGTGAAAAAGAAAAGTACGTAGCGAATGTTACAGCCAACATTTCGCTACGTAAGCCATTTTGCTTAGAATTGCAAAGAACTGCTTTCAGGTGAAAGGACGATCACAAAGTCCACAGTTAATGACCTAAATTATTCAAACTAGTATATGAAAATAAATGCATAATAAATAATGGATAATTATTTATTTTCTCTTTAAATAATTTTCTTAATTTAAAGTGAGACAGCACAGTATTTTAATTCAAAATTCTAAGAATAGCTTTATTAATAGAAGAAAAAAAATTTCTCTCTTTAACTCACCAGCCCCAGAACGTTTAATTTATTCTATATATTCCTTGGAGTTTGCAATTATTACACTATCAACGAATGTTGTCTTTTTTACATCTGATTACCTTACAACGATCGGAAGAAACAAATAAAAACCGAGCAGAATTCTGACAAAAAAAATTTAAATCATCAGACCAATTAAAAATAGCATAGACGTTTTGTAATTAAGTATAAGTAAAAAGCTTTTACTTTTGGGAAAAGAGCTCTTTGTTTCCCCAAGATCATTGGGTATATTGATTGAATCTATCTCCTACTAGCACAATTGGATGATTTCAAATATCCTTTCATTTTTAGCGATAAATTTATAAAAATTTGCCAAAAATTTGCCAATGCTTGTAGAAAATCTATTAACAAAACACAGATCAACTAAAATGTCGATCGATCGAATGTAATGGGAACTGTGTAGAAACAATTTATTAGGGGAGAGAATTCAGTAATATATTTCAAATTTAAAACAGAAAATTATTAATATTTTTTAAATATAACTTTAAGAAAAATATTAAATTTTTTTGTTTAACATTTAAAATATTTTTTATGCCACTAAATTATATTATAAATATAAAGATAAATTAAATTATAATAAAATCCTATTACACTCAATTGTGTTATATGTGATTTTTTTACATCGAAAATAAAGTAATTTCTATATAATTTAATGAAAAAAATGTTTTCTCTTTTAATGAAAATTACCCTTCTTTAATAAAAATCTACGCAAAAAATGACTCATTCAAACTTTTAATTCATTGAACAATCCCTATTTCTTACTTTGGTTAATTGACACTGTACTTTTAATGATTTCTTTATTCTAAAACTCTGAATTTTTATTATTATTTTAATTTTCGTAAATTAAAATTATATTTTCAAATTAAAATGCGGCATCAAGTTAATGAAAAGGAGATATTTAAATAGTTTGTCATAATCTGTAGCATAACAGCTCCATTTTTCTTGAATTAAATGATAATTCAGTAAAAAAAATATTTATTATTACATTCCATTTTCTTCTGCATTAAATTTATAACTTTTTCAATAAATTCATTTCATACTTTTGAAAACTTATTAGCACGGTTTCTTCTTATTATTATTTTACTCAGTATTGAAATTTTTAGTAACTTTTAATAAGGGTATGATGTTTTTTTCCAACTTTATTCTTAAAAAAATCAAAAGATTAAAGAAATTGAAGATTTTCAAAGAAATTCAATGGAGTTCTGAAATTTTTTAATCTTCCAATTTTTTCCTTTTGCTTGTATTAATAAGTAAAGGAAAATAAGTCACGCATAAAATTATGTGATTGATTTAGTTATATTTACTTCTCTCTCTCTCTCTCTCTTTAGGACAATAACAATTACATTTTTTTTTGAATATAAATTATATTTTACATCTTTTTTAATAAATTCGTATTGTAGTTTTAAAAGATAAGTACTTATATTTATTTTTGTTACACACAGCATTAAATGAAAAGAATCAAAAAAAATTTTAACAATAAGTTTAATAATAAAACGCCTTACTTTTGCGCAAGTCCTTCGAATGATTCGAGATTTCAGGATTCAGTTTTGCATTTGGGCATGAAGAAATTTAGAAGTCGTTCCACTTCTAACAATAAGAGTTAATATTAAATAATCAATATTTAACACTTAAATATTAAAAAATAATAAATTTAATAATATATTTGAAAAAGGGCTTATTTTAATTCATAACAATTCATAAGGGCTTATTTTAATTCATAACAATTAATACTTTACTATTCTTATTTCAGCTAAAACTAATCTCGAGTTTTCAACTTAGCAACCCCTTTCTGTTTATTTTCCTAACATGCATCTGGTGATAAAACTGAGTACTTGATAAGATCGTAATTATAAAAGACAGTCTTTCAAAATAGCAGCCAGTTCCGTTAATTCTTCTTTTACCCGTAAATCAGCAATGTCTCACGAATAAAAAATATATCTTCGTGGCAAGTTGTCGAGGTTTTATACTTTAATTAACTATTTCGGTAAGATGATCTTCTCCTGGAACTTCTAAAATAGCTTTTTCTTGAAAGAAAGCAGATGGAAAGTTTGAAGTAATTTCCTCATTCGTTATTTATGGATTGCAGAATCCCACAAACGGATGAAAATCGATTTGTGACGGCTGATACATTATTTTCTTCTATGTAAGTAAACAAACAGGTTACCGTTGTTCACAGGAAATAATAATCTATGCTTGAAGGAGAGATTCTGTTATGTGGCATGCGTTTTGTGGCCTTTAATATTAATTCTAACCATCTATCTTCTTTGAACTTCAAATTTAAAATTTTCTGCCTATATAATTTGCTTTAATTCTATTTACATATTTAATTTGATGAAATATGTATATTTATATACTTATATCAGCCCTTATAAGTACAGTAATATTATTCTTTACATGAATTTCATTTTTCATTAATTGTAAAGAATTATGTTTAATAATCAAAAAATTGTCCTATTCTTTAGTATTCCATTGCCATTAAGAGTTGCCTTATTTAAAATGAAAAAATTCTGAATGTTTTTTATTCTTCTATAGTATTTCGTAAATTAAAAAACTGTCCGAGAGGTACAGAATAATTAAGATTTTATACCAAAACGGTAAAACAGATGATACCTTTGTTGTTGTCTTGTGCCAACTAGGTTGGCAATATAGGGTGCTCTGCTTTACTTTTAATTGAATGTGGAGTCCGACTCCCTCAGTACACACATGCCATAGGTACCCGCTTAAAGGGTACCTATGGCATGAATGGGTACCTTTGTATGAATGGGTTGTGAATGGTTTTAGGCAACCATTCACAACCCATTCATACTAAGGAAGGACAAAGACCGGAGAGAGTAAGTACAACCAAGCCCGAAGGATTCAAACCCAGGACCTCACTATCTGCCGGCAGCCACGTTGACCATTATACAAGGTGGGCGGCAGACCTTTAACCAAGTAATAAAGGCAAATTCATGCAAGTGAATCACAAACAAAACATTATATAAAATTTAAATATGAAATTTTGGATATTTTTAACTGTTTATTTGAATTTTTCAAATGCTGGTACTTTCAGTCATTCACATTATTGAACAAAAAACTTTCAACAAACGCTTAGACGGATTTTTAAAGAGTAAAACAGTAACGTTTTTTTTTCTTTTTTTTTTAAAAAAAAATAAGAGTTACGCTTATAAATGAAATTATAATTAATCACAACTGGTAAGTAAAATATATCTTGACGAAAAATGAACACCACTTAATAATCAAGTTTCCTGATTAAATTTTTGTTTTATTCTCTTCATCATTAATTAAACAGCTGGCAAGTTTTGTTTTTCTAATTCGTGAGTAACTAGCTGATAAGTAAATGATCTTTACCTGTATCCGTATTCGCGTAAGTCAATAAAAGCTTCCTGGTGTTTGCATGTTTTCCCATATTATATTTGCTCTTATCAATTTCTGCTACTTGGCTTATTGTTTTTAGTATCAGCAAGATAAGTATCTAATATATATTAATGAGGTAACTCAATGCATTTCTTATATAATGTAATTTTCCAGATACGTATCTAAAATCACTCTGCTAATATTAAAACAGTATTTAAAATGAATATTGGGAGCTATGTTTTTAATAATTTTTTTATTGGTAGACATATTAAAGTAAAGAATAATTTAAAAAAGATTATTTGTGAAATTAAAAATCCTCTTTGTAAAAGTATACAAAATCTTCAAAAGAGAGAATTTGCTGCGCATAGTTGTGCAGGCTTTTTCTGTTTATACTATTAAATCTGTACCTAATTGTAGTGTTATTTGCTGTATGAATGTGTCTTGACTTATGTAATTAAAGTATACAATGAATAAAAAGTATTAAAAGGGGATATTTAAAGATTTGCATAGTATTTAAAGATTTCTATAGTACACGAAGTACACGTACTAGTATGAATGAGGTATGAATGGTTGCCTACCCTATAAACGGGTCACTTTGGCATGTGTGTACTGAGGAAGTCGGACTCCACACCAAAATATGTTTCAGTTGGAAAAGTGGAGCAGCGAACCCCATGTTGCCAGCTTAGCTGGCACACGACAACAACAATAATATAAGAGATCGTTTTATGAACACTAAATCCAGATTTTCCAATCTTTCAAAAAGTAAAAACTTTATTTTAAATTGCATTATATTTTTATCGCATCCATTATGAAGCAAAAGCTAATGTAATGTTATTTTAAAATAATAAGGTAAAATCTCTCTTAACGGCTGAAGGCTTGAAAATAAGGCATTTTAATATCCACTCCAGATGTTAAAAAGCCTGTAATAAATTGTCTTCGTGAAGAACTTCTTACAGATCATCAGTCGTATTCAAGTGTCTCAAGGGAGAAAACCTGGAAATCTCCTATATATCCACCCCAACAGATATTCTCCTTATTAATTATTGCACGCGATGGATAATTTGAGTGAGATCTACAATGTATTTAGACCTTTGCAAATACCTCATAAACTGAAGGCTAGACATTTAACTGACTGCTTGACAGAAAGAATTTTATGAAATAACAAACTTTTTGTAAAATTGAGAATGAATTAGTTTATAATACCAAATCTTTATTTGCAATTTTGAAAATTATTGTTTTCCAACGAATCATTTAAATGAAAATATTAATGTAATATGTGTGCAATGAATTTTTTCTCTTTATTTTTATCTTGATGCATTATACATGTAGTATTCGGTGATGCAATTCATATTGAAAGACCTTTTGAAGGATGTTAATATATTCAAGCAAGATTTTTCCTGTAAATGTAGCTTTGTTTTAATTTTTTTTCAATTTTTTTTTACTCAAATATACTATTAAAATGGTATGCTTCCTTAAAGAACCACTCTAATTAGTGGACTCTACTACACTTCTCATTCATTCATCAAAAAAATAATTCATTAAGATACAAGTTTGTAACTGACTTATTGGAAAGAATACTATTTGTGTAAGTGTCACTGAGTAGGAGGATGGGCAACATTATGGGTGATAAAAGAATTTATCTCCTAATGGAAGCACCGTACAGTGAGGTGTGACTGTATTTAGGCTCTCATTTCTAGGATGTGTGACTATAAATCTTTGATAAGTCTTCCTGCTTAAAGAAAAACTTTCAAGGAAAATTCAATCTAGCTGCAACGGGGTCGCTGAATGAAATAAGCATGAAATGTGGTCGTGAGTACTCCTGTCCAGGTATTCATGCGAAGACCTTGTGCCCACAGGCTACCCCTCGCTGTTTTATGACCCATCGTTGGTTTTACAGCAAGATGATATATCAGCTAACGAAAGAAAGAGGGCTGATTCCCAGTTGAAACTCGAACAAAGAGGAATAAATAAAACAACTCATCATAATATTACTTCGAGTACACTCCCAAAATAAAACATGCACGTCTTTTCCTGCTGAAACTTCTACAAAAAATAAAAGGAATATATTTTAGAAGATGCAACCATAGCGATTGAAATTTTGTAACATTTTGTAAATTATAAAAAGTGCCACAAACATTATGCATATCCAACTTGAGTGTAGAGCGCGAAATTCAGTTCAGAAAATTTTTGCTCTAAACCTTTATTTCTCAATTACTCAATCACATTTGGACTATGTTATGGAAACAATAAAATTTTAAATCCTTTTCCTGATCACTTAATCCAATCAGGAAAAATTCAGCTGAAAAATCAGTTCCTTAATTCGAGGGTTTGATTTCTACGTAGATATTGATGTTTGTTGTGATTTAGAGTTCATTTTAAAGTGTAGCTCTTGCTTGAATAAGGGTTTATGTGAAAAAAAGAGTCCATAAAGGACAGAACAAGTAGAGACATCGAAATAAAATAAATTTTAACTCCCCTTTTTGTTTGAGCCAATCTAAAGGATACGAAGTTCGAAGTTCGTAAAATTTGGATTGAGTAAAGTCAAATATAAAACAATATTTGATTTCTTCAAGTAACTCAATATAGTTCTTATATATTTTTTTATCTATTCCTCCAAACGGATATTATTTCATTTAAATTAAATGCTCGCACACACAAATTAAGTAATATATGTTCTTTATTTATTATAAATTATTAATAAGCTGTTGAATTTACATGTGTTACAGCAAATGCTACTAAAAATATTAAGTTCCATTCAAAATAGGGCATCTGAACAACGAGAGGGTGTAATCGTTGAGTTATAGTCAAAAAGTGTAAACAAAGCAATGATAATGAATGAAAATACAAAAAATATTATATTTTGTCGAATCCTAAATTTAAAGTGAAGTGTCACTTTTATACTTGTTTCCTTAAAAAAATGACTTTAAATCCTCATTTTATTCGTTGGGTATATAATTTTTATTACAATAATATATATCAAGTTTTTTACACATTTTTTCAATGAATTGACAATTTCTTAAACATAATGTTGATAGTACACTGTTTCTTCATTAATCTCAGGAGTTTCGCCATTTAATATTTAATTTGTAAAATTACTATTTAGAATATTTAGAACATAATTTACAGTAGATTACACAAGAAGTCACATAAAAGGGGCTGTAAGGACTACCCCTATCCTGGCAATACAGCGTCTGACTCACAATCACCAATTAGAGCATCATTGAAAAATATGCATCCTTCTCTTTGAAAAGCTGAAAAGCTTGCCAAACTATACGTTCTGGCAATATTACGATGTCAATGCACAGAAAAACCCTAAAACTCAAAAAGGGTTCATACAATAAGCATATTTTATATCCACTGATTTTGTCTTTCCCCAGAGCTCATAGGCTCTATGTGGACTTACTTTGTTCCCTAAATTTCGGTGAGGTCTTGGTTCACTTGAAGATATAGATGTTAGTAATAGTCATGTGAGCGAACAACAGATTCGTGTGACGGCTTTATCTACTATTGAAAACAGATACCCTAAAGATTCATGGCTGCAAGTTTTTACAGAGGAATCCATATTTAATGATGTAGACGGTGTTAAGGCTGGAGTACATTGTGATCTTTTTCTTGTTATACTCTCATCGGGGCTCACACTTCACATTACGATGGCGAACTTGCATCAATCTATTCGGCAATCTTATTTTCATTGCGTGGTTATTTTGTCTAACTCTATATGAACTCTCCAATTTATTGCAAATGGACAATATACAGATAATACACTCATTTTGCAAAGCTGAGATCTGGAAAGGTCAATATCTGTTACTTTCCAGTGGATTCCAGATCATTATGGGATTTCAGGAAATGAGTTGCTAACTTTTTGGCGAAGAAGGGTGCGAGGATCCTTCAAAGACCTTTGAATAGCCTTTCTTTCCATTCAGTAAAATTACTGATAAAGAGAAGACATGCTGCTGGAATAAAGTAAAAATGGCATTCTGTGATTCTGCGTCTTTCCTGATTAAGAGGTCAGAGACTATTCTTGGTTTTCTTAGTACTGCAAGTGTAACATTTTTTCTCCTTTTTGCAGTCACATCATCACTGTTTGCCGGGGTATTTGTATTTGTTTAAACTTTGTAGTTCTACCTCGCGTTCTATGTGTAAATAAGATCAAATTTTTGACACTAACTATTTGGCCCGCACTTTTATTTTTAATATGTACTATTCAGAAGTATTCAGAGAGTTTATGGAATCATAACTATTTTTCTGGGCATTTGTAATAAATAAAAACACAAGGAGTCGTTGTTGCAGTTTTTATTGGAGTTTTTCTACCTTTCATTTTGTCTTGCAAGCTTTCTTGGACCCTCTTAAAATTTTGCTAACATACATAACTAATTTTATACAACACGGGATCGGACTTGAAATTATGAAATTTTGAAAAGATCTGTTTTGTTATTCATCTATTTCTATCCTTCTGAAAATATTCCATCATAAGCTTTATTTTTTCATTTAAATAGTTAATATTTCATTTCTCATAATTCAAGAGTTTAGCTCTTGTTAAGGTTATTAAGTAATTAATGAAACCTTTTTAATGGGATCCTTAAAATGTTCATATCATTTTGAAAAAATAATTTTGGCAAAGGCTTTTGTTCAAACATTTTCAAGGACATACAAGAAAAATAATCAGCTCAACTTTTTCCAATCGCAGTAAATCATTAAGTAAGTCACATCAAAAAATAACAAAGAAAGATTATTAAAAAAGCAAATAATAATGTTAGTTACAATAATAATTAATAATGATGATCACTTTTCACTTTTTATATCATTAATCAAGGCACCAAAATTACGAAAAATTCATTGCTTTTATGGACCATATACTTCCATTTGTTTTCCATTTTAGTTATTAAATGGAATGCAATATAACGCTCAACTAGGCTATTTAGATTAATTGAAAAAATATGAATCCAATTCAAATTTTAAAAATCCTTTAAACGATTCCCAATTTGAGGTGCATGTGTTATAGAAACCCGTAGGATGATTATAAAATGTCCTTAAGATTAATAAGGATATTAAATCTAAAACACACAACACACTCTCTCTCTCTCTCTGATGACAAAATGAACGCTTCTATTTTCTATGTACATATTTATAGGGGTAAGTGCATATGAGTTTTCTGGGTTTTCTCTCCTCCAGCGACACAGGTTATATTTCAAGAAAATTCCTCCCAGAAGATAAAACCTGATAGATGTTAAGAAAAGTCTAATGTCAATGAGTGTTGTGGTTAATCCCTCCTGGCTGATAGTAGCATCAAACCAGGTACATGAGCCGTAACGTCCTTAAACAATAGAGCACAGTCTCAGGTCGAGGAATCATGATAAAAAGGTTTAAAATGCAGCTTTAAGGGTCAAGGGCCTAGAGGGGCCAAAGTAATGTCAATGTAAAGCTGCTAAACAATCTGTTTCGTAAGATAAAAAATTAATTCGATTGACTTACAATGGTCTTTTTTTTTGTATTGTATGGAATCAAATTTAATCCAAGCTACTGTAATGTTAAACAAGCTATGTTAAACAACAAGAGATTGTTCTATATTTTTGCATTCTAAAAGTGTACGAATAGATCCTCTGATTCCCTGGATTTTCCGAATTTCATGGCAAGTGATATATAAATGGAGATCATGATCTTCTTAATGGACAGCTACTTTCAAGTATTTTCACAGTTGTTAGCTCAATATGATTCAGCATGAATTTAGTTAAGCTTGTTGAGTTATTTATCATGATATCAAATAGTAATTTCAATATATATTAATGTGCATTATTATAAGATTTAATGTTGCATTATTTGTTGGAACATAGTACAATAAGATTTTATAAAAAATAATTAATAAGTTAAATCAATAAAACAAGACGCATATTGGTTTATCAGTTACGTTAAATATTTTCATATGATGTTGCAAAATTATATCTTACATTATAATGTGATGTTCTTAAATATAGTAAACTTGCATCTATATATAGTAACTAAAATTTCAAATAATAATCATGACAGAAAAACAATTATATTTTTAATTTAAGTTATATTACAAAAAATTTCCATAATGCTTAATTTACTATAAATTTCGTCTGTTACATAAAAATGCATGATATGGGATGGTTTAGAAAATATTGTCATCGTAATTAAGTGCATTGTTTGATAACAACCGATCGCATCCGACAATTATCAGACCGTTTCAACTATGAAAAATCTAAAAATATTTTATGTCTATATTTTTATTTTTAATACTAGGTGAACTGATCTTAATTCCAGCGCATCTCACGAATACAAATAGAAAAAGATTTACTTAGAGATGGACTACGAAAGTGACAACATTTGTTATCGACGAAGATCTATAATTGACCAAATATTAAATTATTCTTCCAAGTGTTGGAGGAAGCATCAGTGAACTCTCCCCCGAACGTGATCAGAAAACCAACATACCAGAAATTAACGTAAGCAATGTAGAAAGCTAAACTCACTTTAGTAAGCCTCATTACAAGAAATAAATTCCCAATAATTGAGAGGGAAATGCTGGGAACGTTGGGGGGGGGAGGTGTTCTGCAAGCATAACCCTCACCTCCCTCTAGTGGTGAACATGATATACACTATTTAATTTAGTCCTTATTCTTGCATGAAAAAGTGCTAATGTTTTTCTTTCTTGATAACGTCGAGAGTAAATGAAAATAAATCACTTTGTAACCAATCTCGTTGATGTAAAAATTTGTCTCTTTCCGGGTCATCTGAACCTTTCTTCCGAAAAGGTTAACATAGGTTAATTAATGATTTTCAACAAGGAGGGATTCAAACTACTTGTTTTAGAAACAGTATACTGCCTGAAGGATGAGCTGTTTCGAATTCATGGAGCTAGATGTCATTCACTTAATTTTCCGAAACAGTAATTAACCTTTCAGTTCATTAGATTGAGCTTTAGTGACCTTGAGCACTTATAAGAGAGCCAGAGTACGGGCAAATCAAAAGAGACTCCATGATTACAGTTCATTACCTCAATTATTGAAGCAAACCCATTTTCACGAACGTAAACTCTTTGAACAATAATCTTAAGGATTCTTCTAATCGGCAGGAAAATATTATAGTGTTTTTAGACTGCCAGAACTCTAGAGATATCAAAGGAAATTTTATATATTTCCTCATTTTTTCTTGGAAATATCTAAAATAAGAGGATTCTTATAAGATTATAAATTGCATTCCTAGAGTTAATGATTGTTTTATTATCATCACAAGAATAAATTTTTATCATACTTTTGCGATATTTATTTACCTAGTTAACAAAACTGTATCTTAATTTCTAGTATTATGCAGAACTTATATATATATATATATATATATATATATATATATATATATATATATATATATATATATATATATATATATATATATATATATATATATATATATATATATATATATATATATATGTATGTATGTATGTATGTTTATATATTAAGTATGACATGATAGTGCAAATAAAAATGTGAAAAAATTAATATTTCAAAACAAATGGAATTCTGAAACTTCAAATATTTATTTGTAAAAAGTAGTGCTCGTTGTAAGTTTATCAATGAAGCTAGTGTCTTAATAACAATAATTCATAAAATTTACTTAACTTAAAAAATAACATTCTTATTTGTTTCAAATACGATTACGGAGTAAAAAATGATAAAAAATTTAAAAATAACAATCTTATTTTTTTTGTATGAAAAAAAAAATTCCTAACAAAGTATTGAAACAATATTTCAATATTATTATTGATATACGTTAATAAACTTTGATAAATATTTTTCAAATAGAAAAAAAAAGGAAAAAAAGAAAAACAGTATGCATGAAAGTTTGCTCTTTAAAACAGCTTAAAGAGGTAAGCTTGCTATATGAGCTGATAAAAGTACTGATGCAGCAACAAATGATATATTTTTTAGATTACATATATATATATATATATATATATATATATATATATATATATATATATATATATATATATATATATATATATATATATATATATATATATATAATACGCTAATTAAATGCTATAAAAAAGTATTAATACGATTATTACAATATGCTGAGACTAGTACATGTTTATGAAACGTCCTTTAGAAAATATAAGATTGAATATGGAATTACGTCAAAGAATACAAGTTTGCTTTTTGTTTTCTCTTTTAATTACATAGAATGATGACAGTGCTTATTAATAACGGTGAATATATAAACAATAATTCAAATACCTTTTACAAATAGTTAAAAATGGATTTTATTTTAAAATGTATTTTTTTATTTTATATTTTATTTAGAGTGTGTGTTGAGATTATCTTATTTTTCATGTAACAATTGCTATTTTATTTTTATTTCTTATAGATGCAATGTTTTTCTTATTTAAAAAGCAACAATCCAAAAATTTCTAAATAATAGTCAATGAGATTGTAATAATCTGAACTAAATAAAATAATATAACTAAGCTCAATTGTTTTGGTGAATATAAAAAAATCGACGTGATTTTCACATATTTACTTCACAACAAGTATTGGCATTCATATCATTCGCGCACGTATAACTGCACTCAATGTTTTTTTCTAGTCTAAATACAATTCAAAGAACTGCAAATATTGAAAACACCTTTATACTTTAGATAGAGAGATCCGTTAGGCAGTCTGATCAATGGGGCCGAGCTTGTTTTCAGTATTACGGACAACTGAGATTCGTTTCCAAGGTTTCTTACATTTCTGAGGTGGTTGCCATGGCAACAGGCATCTTCGCACTTACTTCCATGGGATTTAAGACTTGGTGAGAAAACAATTTTTATCTTTCTGGCTGTTTTTAACACCCCTGCATCAATCGATTGCTGAAAGAAAGATTTTGCTCTAACTTAAATATAATACAGTGGCAGGTATAAAAGAAAATAAATTAAAGTTCATTTGTTCATTGTGGATGTTCCACAAATACTGCACACATAATTATTTAAATTGCTTATTTGAATGTAAAAGGTAGTTTTAAGATTAGATCAACTGGTGAAATATGGATAGCAACATATTGTGCAAGTGAATATTTCGACTATTGTAATTTCAAAAAATGAAAAAAAAATCTACTAAGAATATTGAGGATTGAATGATTTTACAACCTAAAGTTAAAGAACTTTTTTCTACATAATATCAAATAAAAATCAATTAATTTTTATTGTATAATAACATTTAAAATAATTTACCTCATTCAGTAGGTTCCTGGCGAATTAGACTCCAGGAGCAAAAAGTGACCATAGAACAACAAATATAGTATCAAATTACTATACACACAATGTCAAAAAAAATTAATTTCAATTTAGGATAAAGTACTTTTAATGATTTTAACGCCAGGAAAAAAAGGGAGTTTTAATTGTATATGTAATTCAAAAGAATACACATTTTAAATAAAGAAGAAAGATTTTTGTACAACATACAACTTTTTGAAGGATTTTACATTATGTGACAAAGAAAATTTCAATTGTTTAAGGTCAAAAAATTAATAAATTTTTATTTGTAGCAATATTATTACTTTAAATGTCTACATAGAAAAGAAAAGGAAATTTAACAGTGTAAAGTCAAAGGATTAAGAAATTCATATACTTTATATTTAATTCGAATTATTTTATTCTATGATTTTTTAAAATAATTTTATACTATGAAAAAAGTATGGCTGAGTAACAGCAACGAGTAAGCAGTCTATTTATGGTAGTATATATATATATATATATATATATATATATATATATATATATATATATATATATATATATATATATATATATATATATATATATATATATATATATATATATATATACACTGCCTGACATTGAAAACGCAACACCAAGAAGGAGTTGCCAAAAAATGACGAAGCTAGGTAAACAGGAAGAGATAGCAACGAACAATAAGTTATCTGTATTTCGAAATGATATAGCAAATACGGAGCGAGAATAGGGTGGAGTCAATAGGTTTTAGGACCATCGTGGACCGTGATATACGAAGCAACACGTCTAGGCACCGAGTTATTGAGAATGCGGATGATGTCCTGATTAATGTCGATCCATTCCCTGTCAAATTGTTTGTCAAAGTGCATCTTCTGATGGAAGCAGTGGCAGGACCTGCAAATGGTGTTCAATCATATTCTATACGTGTTCTACTAGGGAGAGAATTGACGAGCACGATGGTGAGGGAAATAGCTGTACATCTTGCAGGGAATGTTAGCTGATGCGATCAATGTGCAGTCAGGTATTATCCTGCTGATAAAGAGCCTTGGGCACCCCCTGAAAATAGGGGAGAGTCATCGGCCACAGCACATCATAAATGTTACGTTAGGCTTTCATATTGCCGTTAATACGAACTAGAGGTGATCTGGACTCGTACGCACTGTGTACCAAACAATGATACTACGTTGTCACGTGGTGGCGAGTTCCATAATTGCTGCAAGATTGGACCCATCTCCACTTTGGCGTCACACTCTGCATGATGACTATCACTGAAGAAACAGAAGCGTGACTCATATTGGAAGACGATCCTTTGTAACTCCGTCGTCCACATCCCTCTAATCCGGTACCATTATAGTTATTGGCGTCTATGCAGTGGGGTCAATAGAAGTCTTCTTAACAGACGCCATGAGTGCAGGCCACTAGCAACCAATCATCAGAAAATGGTTCTGTTCGATATAGGGGCAGCTAGGGTTTTGCACATGCTGCACATAAAGGTCTTGCACATGCTGCAGAATTTTGGTAGACATGCGTTGCGGGGCCACCACCACGTCCCACCGGACGCGTTGATCCATGCCTGTTGACGTCACTCTAGTTGCACGGGCTACCCGCAAACGTTCCACAGATCCTTGTTCCAACTACCTTCGCCAGAGCCGGTGCTCTGTGGATGTCTGTCAGCTACGATTTGCCATAAGCACAGGCCTACCCTTCTCAATCTGATCACCGTCCCCCCAGGTAAACTCGTCTGTCTTCTGGAACTGACTCCGTCAACGATGGCTTGGCATTCTCTGCAATTACATGCGTTCTTTGCCACAAGAACGAACTTTCAATGATTATTTTCCAAGCAGCAATAACGGCGGAAATATTGCACACTCTGTCGATTTTTCGCCTTATATCTTTCCCACATCTGCTGGAGAGCTGCACATTTCACATCATTTGCATAACTCGATAAGTTACATCTACCCTGAAATTTGCATAATTTTCTGGACACTCCTTCTTGGTGTTACATTTTCAATGTCACGCAGTATGTATATGTATGTGTGTGTGTGTGTGTGTGTGTGTGTGTGTGTGTGTGTGTGTGTGTGTGTGTGTGTGTGTGTGTGTGTATAAAGTCATCAAATCATTTAATAAAATTACACTTTTATGAATTTTACGAATAGAAAGGAATTCACTCAGCGATATGAGAATTCTAGTTACTTCATATATTTTTATGTAACTGGTAAGAATATATATGTGAGTAATTTTTCAAATTAATGCAAAATAAATAAAAACTCGACTCCTCTTTAAAAACTTCGAAAAAAATAAATCCTGGTGATATTTTATAAATAAAGAAAATAACGACACACATATTCTGGATTTCATATTCAAATAACAAATTATATTAATTGGAATATTTAAAGACTATCCACTTTTGCATCCATTCCTATCAATTTCCCGGTGAAGTTAAAAACTCGCGTTTCGGCGCTCAATGGCCCAATTTTGAATCCACCGAGTATTAATAAAAATAGATTCGTTTATCTATTTTTCTATACTTCCTCATTTACTGGCGGATACCATATTAAGCCTTCCCTTGCAATACATAAATGTAATGTCCGTTAACTTTAAGCAAATCCTTTTAAGAAACAAATTTTACAACAGCTTTCTTCTGTTAGATTATCTACTACTCCGTGTTTATATATTAGTTTATGAGGAAAAAAGCAAAAATATAAGTGTGTCTTTAATCTTAAGTTGGGTAAAGTTTGAAGAAGTAATTTTTTTAAACACGGCTTATACACACTTATAGTTTATTTTTAAGGTTTTTGTAAAAACATAAAGAGTGAATGTAATACTATTCTTTGCTAAAAATTGAGCAAACTAACTTTCATTTAAATTAATGTCACACACACACACACACACACACAGAAAAAATAATCTCGCATCATATATATATATATATATATATATATATATATATATATATATATATATATATATATATATATATATATATATATATATATATATATATATATATATATATATATATTCGTGTTATTCAGTGAATGAATTTATTTTAAAGAATGCATGTAATTTTATTATTTTAAAGTAAAACCATTGGACAAATATTTACGTGTCACTTTTGAACAATTTCTGTTCTTAAGGTATAAGACAAATAGTAGTCGCTTTATTGTCCTAATAAATTTTTACCATCATGCCTTTTCAGTCGACTTTTTATGGATATATTTTCGTTTAGAAAAGGGAGGAGACTTGAAAACGTTTCTAGCACCCAATGCGACAGAAGCGCTTGCCAACTGCAAAAATGAAACATTCCTTTCCTGTTGTTCGATAGTGGTTTAAATAGAGAGCAGAGTTTTTCTCTCCAAGAGCTTAATTCATTCACTCACCCGTTGTGAACCGAAATAAATATCGCTATTTATTCTTAAATTCATTATAGTATCAAAAGTGATTCATCTCAACAAATGCATTTTTGATTTATAGCAATATGTATACTTTTCGATGAATAGTTAGGTGATAGTTTTATGTGTATATATTACACCATATAGAGAAGTACTTCTATACAGAATGAATTAACAATGTTTTCGAACTTTAACTATGTGTCGAATCAAAAGTTGAAGTTGAACATTATTATCTAATTTTTATTGGCAATCCCTTTAAGATCATATGCTCTTTTACTATTCGTAGAGATCATTCGTTGAACTCCTCTTTTGTAATTTTGCTATGTCGATAATAGTATTTTCCAGATCTTTATTTAAATATATTTGAGTAATCTTTGTATCGGGGTTTGTATCGGTTTGAGGAAGAAAAAGTTCAATCGATGCAATAGCAAGTGAGATCAAAGTTTCCGTTACAAATGAGATAATAAAAGATCCCGAAAACCACTCGAAGCGAACGAGATTTTATGACATGTGATATTCAGCTTTCATCTTTGACGACATAGCAACGTAAAATCAAATGATTAATGTCATGTAATTTTTTTTATTCTTAGCACACCCTATTTCAAGGAAAGTATATTGAAATGCTATACTCAATTCCAATTATTTTTCGAAGAGTTTATAGAAACTGGTCGATGTACCGTTACAGATTTTGCAAATGATCCCGTGCGTAAAAATACGGGATAAGAATATTATATTCCTTGTTTCATTATATTTTACATAGTTAAATTTTTCAATATTATTATTCCTTGCATGTAATTAAGGATAAAATATGCGATTTCTGCGTATCATTAGCGAAGAAGAATATGTATACGTTATTGAAATAGATAATTTTTCTTGAATTTGAATTGTTCAAAAAATCAACCTTGTCTTTTTAAGCACGAAAGCTGAATTTAGTATATATAGATAGATAAATATGAATATAGGTAGATACATAGAGAGAGAAAAGGTCTCTAAATGTCACCATAGACAATTTTTATTTATTTAACTTGACATAGTGTGCGATATACGTATATCTACTATTTACACTGATGTTTCTACACATCTTTACATTGAAAAAACTTAAAATGTTCAATATTTTTAAATTACAATGAAAATTTCAAAATGGTAATTCATTACTTACAACATTTTTCTGTTCGAAAATATTGGCAAAAATAATAAATGTTTAAAAATTATAATGACTTAATTTTGAAATCATTTGCAATTTTTCTCTAATTTGTTTGAATTTCTTACAATATCACAATTAACTATTTTTTTAAGTTTAGAAACAATTTTATAACCCAATAAAAGCAGTTCTAATAAAGTGACTCATAATTCGGTCCACATAAAAAATAATGTCCAGTTTTCAGGACTTCGGCTTAGAAAAGGGATAATCAATTTTCTTTCAACTATAACTCACTTTGATATTGTTCCTAGTAAAATTTTCTAATCGCTCAACCAGTTCTATAAAAACATAGATTTAATGCAACTACAAACTATATGTTAGTATGTAGTATGTATTATACACTTATTTTTGAAGAGTATTATATTGTTAATTACATCTTTCCAGTGAAAAATAGTAGTTATTCTCCTTTTAAAAATATGTTAATCAAACTTTATCGTGTGGGTGTTGTTTTGAGACACCTTCAGGCAAAACATCTACTGTCATCTTGTAAACTAAAATTATCCGTAAATAACCAGTAATTAAGGATTGGGTTAACTACCCCCGTTTAGAAAATGTCTCGGTTTGATTAAAAGTCAAGATTAAAGTCAAGTCAAACCTCTTTATCACAACAATTCAAGTCAACATTTTTGCTTTGAATGTGTTCAAGAATTTGTTTCGAAAGCAGTAAGAATTTCAAAAGCTTGAACGGAAAGGTAATGGTTCGTATACATATTTTTTGCTTATGAAATTTCTTTTTTCTCTGAATTTGAATTTCTGCAGCTAGAACGGAAAGGTAAGAATTCCTAAATATCAATTTTTGTTTAGTTCAGAAGAGAAAAAGTATGTTTTTCGCCTGTAGAATAATAATAAAATTTTTAAACTAATCAACAAAATAGAAAACATTCTTAAATGCTGCCCTATAAAAATTTGCTTATTCATTTGGTTTATTTTTTCTAGTTACTTTCATCCCAATATTTTGTTTATCTACAAAAGTATGTGTATCAATTAAAAAAATATATTTATTAAATTTACTATGATAGCTGTTAAGGTAAAATACAAATCTTGGTTTAATGTTATTCGTATTTTATATATTCAGTGTGTCGAAAAATCGATTATATATCTCTCTATAAACAATAAACATACAAATGTACGAGATGTCAATGTAGTCCAGTTAACTTAATTTCGATAAAAAAAATTTCATGCAGATATAAAGTTAGACACAGCTTCAACCATAATTATCTCCATAAGAAAAGACAGATTATTTACTTATAAAAAAGTAAGCAAGCAAAATCTTAATTACTGGTAATATTACGAAGAGAAAGTAGTTTCATTACAAAAATTAATCTTGAAAGTTTCGTAGAGTATCAGAATAGTTTAGAGTAGTTAGTCTCGTAGAATTAGACCGAAGAGATTTTCAGGATCTTCCACGACTTACTTTTTGGAAGGAACTTTTTTCACCATGAAGCTCAAAATACATGAATGAAATAAAAATTCTTAAAAGAGAGATCCGCAGTCTCTTTATATTCCAATTAGTAGACATTTTCCTTGTTGACTTTAATATAAAACTTTGGTTGACTTAGAAGATCTATCTGGAATATTTGTCTCCAAATCCCTCAAACACTCGAGGGTTTTCCCTTTTTCTCCCAGATGAAAAATTCCCTACTTGGCGATATTTGAAGCATTTGAGAATATTAGGAATTCTTATTTTCATGTGCTGACTGTCAAATTTGTGAAATATTGTGAAAAATCACAATTTGAGTATTTTTAGCCCATATACAGCTAAAAATTAGTTTTCCTTTATCATATATAATTTCATGCAAGCAACTGAATTGTATTATTTGTCAAAAAGACTTAGTATATTTTCACGTAACTCACCCATATAATTCTAGAAATTAGTTTTTAAAAAAGGAAGCTATGAAAGTAATACAATATTTAAAAATTAGCTTTGAAATATATGTTTTGCAATACTACTTTTCTAAAAAAAATTTTTTTTCATGTTCCTTTTGTCAAGGCATCAAGTATTGTACTACACACTCTCTAACTCTGAAGCTTGGCAGCCTGTTACAGCTATTCTTTTGTAGATATAGAAGATTATGTGAGGTCTTCTCCTCTCTCTCTCTCTCTCTCTCTCTAATAGATCTTCTTAAATGAGGGAAAATTAAATATCATTATTTGCGAGAAAAACAGTGTCTTTCCAATGAGACAGTCATTAGTTGCAGTAGAATTTCTAAGTGAGCAAAATTTTCTCTTATAAATATTGATTTAGCTGGATGCTTTCCCTCACACGTAGTAAATTCTGCAACACGGCAATATTTTTAACACAGAGCTTTGGGAGCAACTTAATTCCATGAAAAAATTATGATTTATATTCGAAAAAAATGTTTTTATAATCCCATTTCTCTATAATTCATTGAATAAATATAAACACAAAAGGTTTTTAAATTTATTTCTGCGGCAGAAATATTTTTCTAGCGAATTATATTTCGAGAAAGCTTGCAGAAAGTTGCTGTAGTTACCAATGACAAGCCAAGCTCGCTATGCCTTAGCTTTGCGAATTTAAGTCAATTGGAAGCGTCTTTCGTTTTTAATCAGAGCACCATGAAGGTGAAAGGACGACTTTGCTCTACACACTTGCCATAGGTACCCGTTTATAGGGTAGGCAACCATTCACACCTCATTCATACAAGGAATGGACAAAGATAGGATAGATAGAGAAAGTACATCCATGCCCGAACCGGGATTCGAACCCAGGACCTCCTTATCTGCAGTCAGGCACGCTGACCACTAGACAAGTTAGGCGGCGCAGAAAGTTGTAAATGGGACATCATTTCAATAGAACTTCCTTTCTTGTGTTATAAATGAATTCGTAAGTTTGACTAATTATTTTTTAAAAACCTTTTTCTTACTGAAAAGAACTTCCTATTTAACTGTATAAATGAATCTTTATGTATTTGAACTTGGAACCTCTCACTGTATTTAATAATAAATATTAATGCAATAAAAATATTAACAAAATCAATTAATAAAAACATCGATGTAATTATTTTTTTTAATTTTTTTTTTTTTACTGGCGTTATAGTGAGCTGCAAAATGCTTGAATATTGTACTTAAAATCTTTTGATAACACAAATTTTGTAGATTATGTATATATATATATATATATATATATATATATATATATATATATATATATATATATATATCTCTTAATCCTTTTTATTACCCTGTTGATTGATTTTGGACTAGCCTATAATCGTGATAGGAAATATTTATATAAAACCACTCAATAAAGTTGAACCAAAAATATTTAACAGATTTTTTTGAGTAAAAACAAAAAAAAAATTAATTTACAAAACTGAATGAGCGGAATACGTGAAATTTAGAAGAACATTTTTTCAAATACAAAGAGTCATTTTCCTCCAGATTGAAAAAAAAAAAAATCCATGGGTAAAAGAACATGGGCGAATATAAAGGGGACACACCAAAATTACCACCAGCTAACTAAATAGTCCTTAGCGTATTTGAGGCGACATAAGTGTGGGATGTCCATTATTATGTAAATATCGCGTGCATTAGGGTATCCGCACGCACTCATTTCCTCTCCTCCAGAAGCGAAATAGCCGTTATGCATTCATTGCGTGATTGAATGTCATAAAAAATTTATTATTTCGTGTTGATGTAAACATTGTGTTTAATTTTTTAGCATGTGAGTAAGTAATAAATTGCGACCAGCTCATAAAATTGAAAGTAAACATATTTGAATTTGTCACTTTCAAGCTCATTGAAGCTACGTGATAAGAAAATACAGGCGTGGTCCAAAATAATTCTGATTATTGGGATTCTTTTCAATTTTATAATCACCTTCAAAAGAACTTACCGTTTTATCTGCAGGCAAATGAAGCTTTCTCGTGGATCGTCGTGGCCTAGGAAGCGCTTTTGAGAGTAAAAAGTCCCAGGTTCTCTTTCAGCCACTACTGAACAGAGGGAGTGGATTTTACTCTTGGCCATACACCTATGATCTGGGTAGGTACTTAGAATCTTACAAAGATTCCTCCCCCGCGACAGTTGCTGCTGCTTTAGCGTGTATCCCTAGTGTGGCTCGTAGGTGGAGAGGAGGGTGCCAGCTCAAATGTGACCACGTTACCTGACCATGATTCAAAATGACGAGTGATGGGCGAGTATTCCAAACCTGTTAACCTAAAGCTGCAGTGCGGGCTCACCTCCACTGCTGTGTATGTATGGATCTTGCCCTGAATTGGGCTCAACCACTTAGATAGAGGCAGCCGGATGGACGTTGGACAGCCCGTGACACGTGAGTGATCTTCACTCTCTGTAAAAAGTCGGCCGTTGACACAGCGGAAATGCCACACAACAGGTTAGACTGTCATTTAATGGGTTATTTAAGAGGGAGGAATTCTATATTTTCGACAGCCGAAATATTAAAATATAATTTTGTCTCATCGATGTCTTGTTCTATCAGGAACGGTAAAGTATTAAGAAAAAGCCATATAGTTTTATTAATTCCTGTTACTTCAGATTTTGCGTTTCTCTTTACAAAAATCAATAACAAAAAATCACAAAATTATTATTTTATCGTAAATTAATCACTAAGTATGTACCATAGTGCTATAGAGGGAGAGCGTAACAATGTGATATAGTAATTAATATTTCATTATCCTAATGAATACAATTTGGGTTCACGTATCCAGAGAAATTCGTAGATGCTTTTCATATTACATATTCTTTCGATAGAATCTAAGAGTATTCTTTCACAAGTTTTATTAGAATACCACCCAAAATTGCATCTAACAATTTTATATTGAAGCTTTAGAAATATATTGAAGCTTTAGGGAGACAATATTTGGTTACTCTACGCTTTGGAAATGCGGAGTAATTAAAACAGAATACTTTTGGTTTATGAAGTTTCTGAACTCTTACATATATCAACTAAGATGCGAATTGAATCCTCTAACTATTTAACTTGAAAGACATTTAGGCATCAATTCGACCTTTGGGTGACATTAAAATATAATTTGAAAATTAATACTTAAGAAAAATTAAATGATAATCACATCTGACTGCATCTATAAGAAATATCTTCGGATTTTTAAAAATTTACCTTAGACTATCTCTTGTAGCACGTTGAGTAGCTGTGCTAAGACGCAAAACTTAAAACCAATTATATAGCGCAGTGTAAATTTATAACATATACATTAGTTTGAACTATTTTTGACACGGCGTCGTGGATAGACTAAGGGCTGAAAATAATTGTAATACATTTTAATATGCATTACAGGAGGACTTTTCAAAAGTAATGGGCCATATTCACCTGTCTCAAGGAAGGAAAACTCCCAAGCACCCACCCCGACGGATATGCATGCAAAAGCACAGCATTTATTTCCTCAACAGTAACTGGGATTGAATCTGGGACTTTATATTCTGAAGAGTTCTGTCGTACCATTAGGTTAGCACTAGACCTGAAATTGTAAGATATACATATAAAAATTCCTTTATGCAAAAAATACTAAAATAAGTTTTAGCGAGAGTCACCTATATATCAAAAGAAATTCGTAGCTAAATACTGTCACATAACAAGCTTAACTCTGCAGAATCTAAATGGTGGAATAATGTTTGTTTTACTAACATATTTAATGACAACTCGGTATAAAAGATGTTGTAAAGGCAGTTTAAGCACTCGTCGAATCCAATATTCACCCTTTCATTAGCACGAAGTGTAAGTTTAGAGCTGAAGATATCAGCTGAAGTTAAAATTTAGTCCTTCAACCGTTGTTTAAGATTGTAATACAGGCAACCAAATACGTAAAAAAGTATTGCAATATTATCCTGACACTAATGTAACATTTTAAAAAATTCAAATACTTATTAAATAATCAATTTAAAGTGACTGTTGTAGACAGTCTCAATTGTTTAATTTAAAATAATTTGTAATTTTGTAAATGAAATATTTTTCCTCTGCATATAAACTATGAAAATTCATAAATATTAAAACAATTTAGTGTTTAAATTTCCAAATTTACAAAAATATCTAATTCTTTTAGTCTAAAACTATACTTTATATTGGAGAAAATAAATTCAAACGATAGTGTAGGCGGTCGAAAAGCATTTTTAGTCATCATCGGTCAAAGTCAAACATGGAAATCATCAAACTCTGAATACTTTTCTTCTCATAATAAGCGATATTTCATTTCCAAACCATAAACACCACAGGAGAAAAAAAAAGTGCTCGCTTTAAAAGGTAAAGTATAGTCTTTTCGACCACCAAGGAAGGTAAATGAAAAAGGTCATGACAGGCGTTGACCCCTAATCGACTTTGGAAGGTGAAATTTCAGCTATTCCTTCCTGTGGAAGGTCCTGGTATAATAACTGCGTGGATCTGCATCAACAGTTGCAAGGCATAAAAAAGAAAGCCACCTGACTCCCCCTGCTGTAAACGCGATAAATTCTTTTTGATTCATTGCTCGATTAACATGGGGCTGGGTTTTTATGAGCTCAACAGCATTAGAAGCCTGAAGTACGGCTTGTTTAACTGGGGAGTCGATCAAGCAAGCACCACGAAATCATAGCAGAAGAGTACCATTAAATGTACAATTAGGGATTTTAGTACGCAGTGTGTAATTAATACCTCACTTATATCTACCTCCTCGCTGTTAGGTGTTGTCACCCAATCGAATAAGTTACTAGTTGTATATTTTTTATTTTTTAATCCATTAGCTGGCAACCATTACACACAACTTTTTTCTTTAAATTACGAAGTTGTATGAACATATCAATAAAAATTAATCTCACGTGCTTTTGTTTTATTATTAGAAAGGTTTTATTATGCCACTCCTTGTTACACTCTGGATTCCTCTGGGAATTTATGTTTTCAATACAGATGATGTAGATAAGAAAGAAATTAGAATTAATAACTTTTCTATTTTAAGTCCTAAATATATCATCTCTCTCAATAAATACGTTGATTAGAGAACTTAATATAAGAAAAGATAATCACTTTGTGAAATTGTGGTTCATTGGCTCAGGATTAATCCTTTATCTCCGAAATATAAAATGGAATGATGCATCCAGAGGATTAATTGGCCAAATTATTCAATGCGTGCATTCAGAGGCAGTTCTTTTCGAGGGATTTTTAATTAATGTGCGAATTTTATCAATAAATATAATGTGAAAATTAGCGTGAGTTTAAATTAGCTATTCTAATACATTTTTTTCTAGAACTATAAAAATGCAAATGTATTAGATGAATATCAACAATTACTTTAATTATAAGAAAATTTGTACATAATCTATTTCTTTCTGAATACAAGTCCCTAAAAAAACACTGTATAAGAAAATAACCTGCTTTCCTTATACAGTTGGATCACATTTTGCAAATCAACCATGAAATGGAAGCGTAAAATAACGATTGATAATTCTTGTGCATTCTTCCCGTTGAAAAATTATTTTTGATTTTCAGTCAAATCACATGAACAAAAAGTAAGAAGTTTAGTGATTCTCTGGATTTTAGTCATTTATTTAGTCTACATTTTTGAACTTACATGGGAAAAATGAAAATAAAAATTACTTACTATTGATGAAATTTTAGTTGCGATTCATTGAGACACAATTTTATTCCAAGCTGTATCAAAACTGCTTAATCTAGATTTTAAAATCCAGTAATAAATTATATTAATTATAGTGTTGAAAATAAATCAGTTATGTTTATCCATATCTAAAGTGCTCTTCTACACTAAATAAAAAGACCGCGCAAGGCTCTTGCTTCAAATGATACCACTGTTGAATAAAGGGAAATGGGTTCTTATTTCAAATGACATTCCTGTTGAATAAAGGGAGATGGGTTCTTATTTCAAATGATACCCCTGTTGAATAAAGAGAGGTGGGTTCTTGTTTCAAATGATACCCCTGTTGAATAAAGGGAGAGGTTCTTGTTTCAAATGATACCCGTGTAGAATAAAGGGAAATGAGTTCTTCTTTCTAATGATACCCCTGTTGAATAAAGAGAGGTGGGTTCTTGTTTCAAATGATACCCCTGTAGAATAAAGGGAAATGAGTTCTTCTTTCAAATGATACCCCTGTTAAATAAAGGGAGATGGGTTTTTGTCTCAAATGATACCCCTGTTGAATAAAGGGAGATGGGTTCTTGCTTCATTTGATACCCCTGTTGAATAAAAGGAGGTGGGTGTTGAGCTTGTGCTTTCAGTATACACATCTGTCTAAGTACTTGAGAATTTCTCGGGTTTCCTCCTTTGTAACTTAAGTATACAATCCACTGTTCATACCCGGATGCCAATATACGAAGGACGTTTAAATACTTCATAGCAATCTTATAAACTGTTAGTTGCAACTTCACAGCTTTAATCTTAACAGTGCGATGACAGTCTGTTTTTAAAATTCTCTTCAGAAAAACAGGAGTTATTGTCAAACAATGCCTGTAAAAACAAGTTTTTCACAAAACAGGCTTGAAATTTTCAACTTAACTTGTATGAGGAAGATATTCCATACGGATTTCACGCAAACATTTTACAAACTATATTTTTTTTACTCAATTAATTGTGCGAGCAAAGAAATCTATTAAATGTTAACTCGAAACAGGAAAACTTCTTTTTACTTCTCCAGAACATAATTTTACCTAATGAAAAGAAAAGAAAATCTGTTAGAAGTAGCAGTTAGAAAACTGTCAAATGTCAAACGAAATTCAAAATAGCTCTTTGATGTAATTTCATTACCTGTGATATGCTGCAAAATAACTTTTATTCATCTGTGAGTGGGAGGAAGGAAAGAGAAAAAAATAATAGACGACCACACACAGATCTAAGTTTAAGAGAAAGGAGTTGAGCCAATATTTTCTTTAGAAACATGTATAGCATGTTTTCACACTCTTACTTTTCACATAAAACATTGGTGAAGTATGAAAGACTTCTTTTCTTTCAAAATAAATACTCCGAGAATTTATTCGGGGTAAAAAGAATTTAAAATCAGACTGTCACATTAATTTTGTATTTTTCTCTAAATTTTTGAATTTAGAAATGAATTTAAAAACTTTCTTCTGGAAAGATTCAAATGAAATATATAAAACTAATTCACAAGAGGTTAAAAATACTCTAAAAAGTATAAATTCGGAAATAAATAAATAACTAAAAATGATATTTTGCTATTGAATTTTTACACGATTCTCTGTAAAATACTAAGTTACTTCAGATGTCAAAAAAACTTAAAGACAAATTGTGGCCATGATATTAAGAGCTTTCTACTAAGTTATTCACAAAACTTGAAGATAAAAACCTAATTAACTACTGAAAAATTAAATAGCTTTCAATAATTAATAAAATCTAATTAAATAAAGAAATTGATAAAAAAAAACTAAAGTATGATGTTTTATTTTGCATATAAGCAATTTTTCTTACAAAGTAATTTTATTATGATTTTTTAAATTGTTAATTTTTTCAGATTAAAGAAATTTAAAAATTATAGATATTTTTTCATGCATTATCTTCATAGGCAATATTTAATATCTCTACATTCATTTTTTTTATGTTTTTCTTGGTAGAATTCTGACATTTTTCAACATCTTCAAACACTAAAACCTAAAATGAGGGAATAAGCTTTTCGAGATTTTGAAAATATAAATTTTATAACTATTTCAATAAAAGAAATTAAAATTTTTAACACAATAAGGGTTTACTACCCAAGATAAAAAAATACTTAGCGAATATGAAATGAATATAACGTATTTTAAATTATATTACGCATAGTAAAATCAAGAGATTTATTAAACGTACATATATTGGCCTAAGTAAAAAATATTTCTGAATAATCAGATTACGATATAGTAAAACTGCTGACAACTATCATTTAGAGGATTCTTTTAACTGAAATTGTGCAAAATTTATCTTAATTTTTTATTTACTGGAATTAAACATTAATCTTTTTCTGCTAGCAGTGTGGAATATAATCCAAAAAATCGATTGGAAGGTATTTTCAGAAACAATCGCGCTAAATCAGTGAACTTGGATGTGAAACTAAATGCATCTCACTGAAGAAAATGAAACCTAACAAAAATATTTCATGTGTGGCAAAAATTTATCCTAAGACAAGAACTCTAAAAAAGTAAAAGGAATTATCAAGCATGGAACAAATGTGTTCCAAAAGGAAATGTCTAAAAAGTCGAAATTATGCCTTTATAAATGTTTTTACACAGCTTCGAAAGCCATCCTTTTTTCTAGACTCATCGAAAGAGCAACGGTTCTAAGAAACTCATCCTAACAGAGTCCCATCATCCAAGAACTTTCCTTTCTCATGACGAATATTCAAACGTTGAAAAGCTCAATCTACGTCCCTGACCTTATATTCCGCACACGAGAATTTCCACAACAAAATTGTTTCCCAACTTAAAATAGGGAAATTATTGAATCTTAAGAAAACGGAAGCAGATTCTTTTTTAATAATTTGTTCTATCATTTGTTTTTGACTTATTCTATATTGTTCGTATTTCTATGCACTCTGTGCTGCTTATATTTGTGTGCACTCCTTTCTGTATTTATTTAAAATAGTAAATATTTTTAAAAAAAGAAAGAATTTACATTTATAGGATGTATTTTGTTTGTCTTTTCATGAATATAAATGCTTCAAATAAAACTTGCTATACAAAAGAAATAATTACCTAATTAACGCAGAATTCCCTCCTTCTTTCCTCCAATAACTTTTACTAAGGAATAAATAATATTTCAAAAGTTTAAAACAATATTTCAAAGGATTCTGTCTACTAAAGTTTGAGAATCCATGAACATATGCAATTTAGTTGTCTTTCATCATTTTTAGCATAAAGTAAAGGGAGATCCATGTTTTGAAGACAAGTCGAGCTATTTTTTTATAATAATCACTTCCGAAATATAATCGTAAGACTATGTAGACTTATTGTGCCCTGCCAATTTCAAAATGCAAAAATATTAAGTTTAAGAAAGAATGTAAAGAGGCACAAAACACATTGATGAAATTTTTAAAAAATTCTGGATTTTTTAAAGCTTTATAATAAATTTAAAAGGTTTAATAATTATGCATGTTGAAAATAATTTAAATTCTTTTCCTTATATAAAATCAAAATTTTAAATTGTGTAAATTTCTGGATATACAAAAACATAAATTAATTATATTAATTTTACTATTTAACTGATATCAAAGAATTATGAATCAATTAAAAACTTTTCATTGCAAACTAAACTAAAATTACATTGTTTCATTATAAATATTACTACATTACTAACATTGTTGATACTATGCAAAGATTTTATTTTTCTAAACTGAATATTTATAAACGAATTAAAATTTAATCATTTTTAATATAACAGAAAAATTATTAAAATTTTAATGAAGAAGGTAGAAAAAACAATACTTACGGATCAATCTCTTACAATCTTAGAGAGACAAAAGCATACTTTTATGATTGATTAATAATAACTAAAATTTTAGTTTAATATAATCAATCAATAAAAATATGTTTTCCTTTTCACCCTAACCAAATCAAACCTTTGCAAAATCGAAAAATTAATTTAGTTATAACTTAAATGTTAGTTCGAAGCTTTATCTTAAATATTGTCATTTTGGAAACATGTCGAGAGACTAAACTGAAAACAGAGACAGGAGAGACTGAAATATTTAAATGATGTCTTAAAAAGAAATTGGAACTCTATAACACTTACTTTTGATTCACATACGGTCCTGAAAAGGCACAACTACATCAGTCAAAATCTGTCATACATGTTCTATATAAATTACTCCAGAAATATTTTGTATAAAAGCTTATGAGTAATTTTATAATTTAATTTATATTCTTATATACATACCCTCTGACTTGTGTCAAACAATGTGATAATTTTAAAAAAGGATTCCTACAAAATATACAGTAATTTGAGAAGATTTCGATTAATTGGCTGGTGTAAAAATTCGCCATCTAAAAAAAAATGAAAACGCTTTACAAAGCTAAACGGTTGACTAAATACTTCAAGTAAATTGTAAATAGAACAATAATTTACACTAGTAACTCATAATTATTTGAGCTTGAAATCAAATTTAAATAACAAAATTTTATTTCACAACAAATATTTTTAGATACATACTATACATTGTATTTTCTTATCAAACAATATATTTTCATGAAATTTGGCTTTCAAGAAATTTTGAATAGAATCTCTTTAAATGAAGGTCAAATTTTTTATGATAGTTATTGAATATTTATTGTAATAATATTACACATTAATATATTTATTAAGGATATTTTTTAAATAAATATTTCAGAAGACTGACTTATTATTCATTCTAAATATAAAGAAGAGATTTTTAACTTACTAATTTAAAACTATTATCAATTACTAAATGCAAATTAATTTTTACAAAATAAATAATTAAGATATTTTTCAGAATTAAAATTTCTACAAAATTTGTGAATAAGAAACAAATTTTAAATAAAATACGTCAAAAGTATGTTTTGGCAATTAAGGGATCCAAACAAAGTATGCATACCTTCAAAAATGATACAGACAGACAATTCCCTTTCAGTAATTTTCTAAATTGCATTTTCAACAAGACTAGATAAAATAGCTACATTTTTAATCACATAATTAAATATTTCAGAGTTTTTTTAAAAGAACTATATTGCAAACAGGATAGTATTTAAAATCTTAAAATTTAAGCACTTATAACTTAATTTAAACTCATTCTAAAAATTACTTTAAATCAGTCACACACAGTAACACCATATCTCTCATGCAGAGTAACACGATAAAACATTTTCCACTCTTACAATGTATCCTCAATGAAACAAGGAAGTTAAGAAATTTGTTTCTAAAGCTGAATATAAGGAAATTACAAAAGAATGGTAAACCTGGTCTGAATCGCTAGAATGATTATTTCCTAAGTAATATTCATATGTACAAATGGAGAATTGAATTTTCACTATAAAAACAACAAGAGTTTCATTCCATGACAAGATTGTGCTCATTTGAAAAAAATCACTAACCAGCCTTATTGCATTGTCAAAGTTTCTCCAGTGACCTGGGATTCGTTAGAAGTTCCCTGGTTAACCTCCACGTCTGTTTAGCTGCGTTCTCCAAGGAGCTGGCAGACTTCCCTTTGAACAAGTCCAACTGAGGTAGGAAGTAGTGGGGACACCTACGGCACTGAAGGCAGGAGATCAGCTGAAGAAGGATGCCATTAATTCGGTCCCCCAAGCAGGTTTCGTCCCACTCAAACTCTCTGGGATGCTTCTCACACTCCTGGAGGAGAAGAGTCTTCAAGTGGTAGCCCGTGACTGGATTACCGGGAAGCTCAAGATGCCTGTCTTTGAGTGTCTTGAGAATACTGAGGCATTTTTTCCTGCATCCCCCTTGTAAAAGCCTGTTCTCTGCTTCGCAAAAGTTCAGCACCCAAGCGTCCCCTTCCATTGAAGATTGCTTACCTTGGAGAGTAACGCTTTCCTTGGAAAGCAGATCGAAACCTTCTGCTTTCACCTCGGCAACGAGATTTGGATTTGGCCATGGAATATTGGGAATTGGCCAGTGGGCAGCTGACCTAGGCCACAGTCCACTGCAGCGGAATGCAGGCGTGATTTGAACAACAAACCTCTCTCTGATCCGCAGCTTAACTTCCGTAGTGTCAGCCACCATCTTTACGATGTCTCGGTAGCTGCATTTGTCACAAGCTTGTGCCACAAGAGTCTGGAACCTAGATCGGATCTTCCTGGCAGACAGGTAACCGGAAGCTGTGATGAATTCCACCCACAAAGACATGGATCGTTTCCTTCCATCACTTAGTTTCAGTACAGCACAGCCTGGCAGAGATCCGTCGTCCACAAAATTGAAAACTCCCATCTGATTCAGGTAGAGCACAACTTCGAATTCCGAAGGGGAAATCACTTCGAATCCCTCGAAATGTCCATTGCAATCATTGAGGGATGATATAAATCGAGGTTCCTGAACTTCCACCTCTTTCAGTACGTCTTGTACCACTTTGCATACTTCGCGTACCGTCTTCGCTACGGTAGCTTTCCGAGTCTGCACCCGTTCTCCATAGAATTTGTTCAGCTGGTACAAAAGTTTCGATTGCGCGGTCATCATGTCAGGCGGAACCAGCATGATCGCCGGCCGACCCTGCTGTAAGAAGGACTGGCTAGCGGGGAAGTGAAGAGTTTCACTGCTGCTGTCGTGACCACCCCACTCGATTGGGAGGCGCTGCGACTCGCGTGCCTGTGAAAAAGTCCCGCCTCCACCGGCGCCACCCCGACGCAGGTGGGAGCACCTGTTAGCCACTCCCTTGCGCTGTGGGGGGCGGAGTCTTGATGACATTGCTTGCGCCACGGAATTTTCCCTAGGAAGAGTTTACGAAAGGAAAGGAGGATCGAAGAACCGGCGGTAAGTCGTCTTTATTCCGTTAAATCGATAAAATTCCTCTCTTTCGCAGAAAAATATGAAATTATTTAAAATTTTTGGTCAAGAAGATAATCAAAATGATTTTAATTTTTTTGCGGTAAATTTAATCAGTGTAACTGATTGATCATTTGAAAAATCAACATTTGCCATTACAAATCTGGGAAAATTTAATTTCATTAATGTGATAGTTCATAAAGACACGTATCTATTGTCAATGAAATTCGGAATACATATTTTTGAAACAGTGTATTCTCATTTTAAATTTCCAAATATAATAGGTAATATACATCACATCGAAGTTATATATAACTCGTTAATCTACATTTCAAGTGAACTATACTTAAAAAAACTTTTTAAGATCTATATTTTAAGTAAAGTCAGCATTTAAGAAACACATTGAATAACTAAGCAAATATATTCAAGTTTTAAATGCAGCATTATTTAAACTACTATAATATACAAATATCCAGTTGCCAAAAATTCGTTTTACACTATAGATAAAGCAATAATCTGAAGATTTAATTTATGTTAATGAATGTTTGGAATAAAGTGTCTTCAAAGGTGTGGAGTGATCGTAAAATATCGCACTTTACTTCCACAAACTGTATAATAGTATCGTTATGTTGTGTGTGGAGTTATAAAGGGATAGCAGTTCGTAGATAGAAGCACTTTACATATCGTTTTTAAATGAAGTAAAATTTAAGCCAATTTGAAAAATAATAAATAATGGGATCAATATTTGTGTGTATCTATTCAGTGTTTTTTTTTTTTAATTCATTGCATTTCGTAGCACTGATATATAAGTATTCCTAAAAAGAAAAAAAATGTATTAAAAAAAATTTAGAAATATTTAAATTCTACAAATATTCTCAAAATATCTCGTACCTTTCTTCTCATGAAATTGAAACCTAGAATTATAAAATAAAATGTAGTTTTCAAGTGCTATTCCCATAAACTGTATCTTATTATTTACTTATTAAAAATTTCCTGGAAACTGTTACAAATGCGTCTTACATGTTGAGATTGAAGTTTTCCTACGCATGTCTCGCTATTTATAAACAAACCTTTGTGATTAATAATTTAGTTTTCATCTTCCTACGACAACAGATAATACATATTACAATTTTATGTTCGAATTATTTGTATTTACTTATATCAAAAGCAATTTAGTTCATTTATGCTGTAATAAGGTGGGATAAAATTGCCGCTCTGTAATTGCTTATCATATTATAAGTTCTATAACACTATTTTATTCAAATGCGCACATGTGTATTAAATTTTTAAAATTTTAGTAAAATACAAACAATCTTATTACGGAATATAATTTATATTTATTTGATGTATATATGAGCCCATTTATAAAATTATATTTTATATACACATTCTTTCACTTTTCTTCTTTTTACCTGCATCGTATGCCAATATTTTTATAATTCATATTTATAAAAAAACTATTTTTAAATGAAATAAAAAAATTAGACTGTTTACGAAATAAAGTTTCAGAAATATGAAAAACAACTAGGCTATTTTTGCAAACATATAAAGAGATATTGAAAGTCCTGGGATAAAAATGTACTTCTTGTGTCTGGAAAGAGAGAATAGATTTTTATTGCGTTGCACACTTAATTTAAGAACAATGAAGTTGCCAAAGTTTGCCCTCACATTAAAATTATAATTTGGGGACAATCAATTTCAAATTAATTTTTGAGTAAACTAAGTTACAAATCAGGAAAAATGGCAGCTAAATGTATTAATTTTCAAATTCAGCTTAGCTAAAATTTTGCAAGGAATTATACAAGATTTTTGTTATTCTACTAACTAAGCAGTTTGTTCAGTCTTTACTAATGTTACGTGGATAACTTAACTTTTAAATTCTGGAGTGCTAAACTTACTTTTACGAAATAAAATTTTAAACATTCTCATTTACAATATACTAAACATTCTACCCAAAGGTGAAAGTCAAGTTTTGTTAATGTCTAGAATAAATTGTTTCTATATTGTATGTTTATGAAGATATTAGATCCAATGAATCGTATATAAATTCCATTTCCCTTCCTTCCAATGAATGCTTAAGGATTTATTTGAAATATTTTTTTAATCAAAATCTTCTGATAATGTATGTCGTCATGCTTCGTTGTACTGAAAAGTTTTTGTGAGTAAGAGCCGCATATTTCTTTCCCAAATCTTGAATTTGCACTGTATTTGAACTCCACAGAGAAAAGTATAATGGGAAGCATCTGAATGCGTCTGAAATTATCTCTAAGGAAGTTTTTTAGGTTTGCTTTCAAACGACCATTTCAGCTTCCTTATATAGTTTTGATGAGATGTAAGCACGTCCAAATATATAACCTTTATGCAAAAGCTTAAGATAAATAATTATAAGATAAAAAAATAATTTAAATATTCTCATAGTTTTAGCTATGGAAATAGTTTGAAAAATACTGCTTTACAATTCAAACCATGAGTAGTTGAACCTTATAAACATGCAGTTTAGGCATTTAATATAAGGAAAGCAATTGACATAATTTCTTAATGCATTTTACAAAAAGGAACAGTTGTATGACAAATTATTCGAGAAATTTCAATGAATATTCTATTACTTACTTAGATGCTTTTCATTCAATAAATATTTTTATATTTTTTATTAATTAATAATTTCAATTTCAAAAAATGTTTACTTATTAAAGTATTTTTGCTACAATGTAAATGTAATAAAATATTCTCTAACATTTTTATTTATGGGGTTCAATTCTTTTATATTTATGGAAACGAATCCACTGATCTTAAGAGCAGAGGTTTTGGATTTATGAATCTAGTTATTTTTTAAATAATCTAATTCCTTTACCTCCTTCCCCACTCCCCAAAGTATCATTCATAAAAACATTCCTTACTTGTTATAGCTTTTTCTCTTTATAGAATTTTTAATAAAATACTTTACAAAAAGCATAACTTTCTGGTTTATTATAGCAAAAATTGTACAGTAATAGTTTTGCGGCTGAAATGATAGATTTATAAATCGAGTTATTACTTTCATAATCACCTAATCATTAAAAGTAATTCATGAACTCATTCCTTCTGATTCATTTGGTTTGAATTTTTTTTCCCTTTGGGAATATCCAATAAAAAGCTTAAATTATATGTGTGTAAGTCATTAAATAACACAATTTTGCTTAAGATTTTAATAAAAATGCTCATTTTGAGTAGCAAGAATGTTATATTCATGAATCAATTTATTTCGGTTAAAATCATTGAAATTACTTCCAAAAGATTCATTTTTATATAAATACTCCAAAACTATTAGTTAAATTTAAATAATTTAAAAAAAACTAAACTTTTTTAACATTTATTGCAAAGCTTTAAATTTTATTTTAAGAAACAAAATATCAGGTTTGCTTATAATTACTTCTGGCAAATTAATCAGTCTTTCAAACTTTCTAAAGAATTTATTTATCAGAACATTTTTAACTGTGTTTTGATATTCTAATTTATTTGTTTGGGTTAATTCATTACTCATTAAATTTTAATGAGTTAAGTCAATAATAAAATTTCCTTTCCATCCCAATATTTTCAGTCAAAGAAATATTCATTATTAAAATTAGCTTCAGTGGTTTAATATACGGTACAAAGTACCGTATTTTATATGTTGTACCGTAATGGGCAAGAATGAGGAAATTTTTGTTTTCGTCCAGATATGAATCCAAGTAAAATCTCAATGTCTGATGATTCCCACTGCATTCTTAAAAATAAAAGGAAATGTAAGATTAATCACAAAGATTCATTTTCATCTCTTTTATTATTATTAAAATTACTAAATATTCATTATTAAAATTATGTTCAATGGTTTAAAATACGGTACAACTGCAAGAATGAACCAAGTTTTGTTGTCTTCAGCACGCGAATACAAGTAAAATCTCAGTGGCTGAATTACATCGGTAAAATAACATTAAATGTAAGTGATCCATTCATGAACATTCATTTTCATCGCCTTTCTTCATTTTATTCATTAACTGCTCAATTCCCTAAAATATACTTGAAAAGTATCATAAAAATGCTTAAATTTTTTACATTTTCGCAATTACTTTAAACTATTTTATTGAATTAAACATTAAAATGTTCAATCATAAATAATCATACTAATTAACTTACTTGAATGTAATATTTATTTGAAATTAATTTAATGTAGATTCAATGTTTAAAGTTTATTAATTTTTTTATTATTAAGTTAATTAAATTTTATTATTAAGATCACTTTTTTTAAGTTTTAGTATTAAAACTGAATGAAGTTTTATTATTATTTTAAGTTTATTATTAAGACTGTTTTATATTAAGACTTAAGTTTTATTATATGAAGTTTTATTATTAAGACTGAATAAATTTGGCCCAAGCAATAAATTAATTTTGGTTTATAAATTAACGCAAAAAATTATAATGCCATGTGAGATTAATGAGAAATAAGAAAATTTGACTAACTATATATATAATAATTAGTTTTGAATAAATAATTTTGCAATAATTACTGAGTTTTATTCTGCAAAAATTGAGCACCTTATATAGTATCAAAATTAGAGATGACTGATTCATACTGAGATGTTTTTTTTAATGTTTTATTTGGATTTTTCGAGAGCTTTTTCTTATTACAGTGTTATTAAAAGCTTTTGTTTTAAAAAATCATTATACTTATATTTGAATGTTTCTTTTATTATTGGCATATTTAATAGCCAATTTTTCAGTAGTAAATAAGTAGCTAAACTAACCGCTTAAAGAACATATACAGTAGGCTTTAATAAAATTTTTTACATTAAGTAAAACCAATCTCTTATTGGACAAATTTGTTTTTGACACATTTTCTTTCATTATAATTTTTAATTTATTGAATTACTTTTATTGAGGCCAAAAATTTTAATTTCGGTGATGTTGGTTTGAAATTAAAGTACACAAACATTGGTTCCTGTGTAATGTTTGTTTCTTTACTCCATATTCTTTAACACAAATAAAAGTACTTTTGTTCTACTATATCAGTTTAATATAGGCATTTGATGTTCCCAGGATTGAACCGTGGGCCTTTAACTTATCGTGATCGTAGAAAGGTGTTTTGATCTCGCTTCTATTTAATATAGAGAGGAATTCTTAAGGTAGTTTCTGAAAGAAGATATAAAATTGTTACATTATTTGCGTGTCGAAACCTTCGTGTGCTTTGAAAACCAAAATATTACAGTAAATCTTAAGCTATTTATAATTCTAAAAAATACCACATTAAACTCAATGAAATAAATTAGCTATATTTCCTTTCTGTGTGTGGAGCATAAATATATCTTAAAACATTTCTCACTACCTTTTTTTTGTTAATTATCTTAGAAAAATTTGATAGAAATATTAAAAAGTAAAAAACTTTTAAATTATTGAATACAAATTTTTCAAAACTTTAATACAGTTACTGAAAAGTAAGCTTTTCATAATCATGATGTAATACAGATATTTATACAAATTATTTAATTAATGTGGATACAATTTCTTTTTTATATTTATACATATTCAAACTTTATTTATATACAAGCTGTATAAAGTTATAACTTTAATTATTAGTCATGTTTATCATGTATAAAAAAATAGTAAAATACTATCAATTTTTGCCTGAAAAAATTAATTTCTGAAGAACCATGGTTCATTTTATTATTCAATATCAATTTGTGAGCATTAGGGGGCGGTAAAGTTAATCCCCTCTTCAAACTATCGGAGAGATATTCGTAACTACCATCTCAGCCGTTGGAATAACCAGATAAGATTTCAAAAAATTTTTGAAATCTTTCTTCCACCTTTCATGGCACGAGAAAAGCAAAAATTACATGGATGTATTCAAAAATGAAGTTATTTCTATAATACTTGCATAGCTCCCATTTTGTCCTTTATATATATAGTTAAAAAAAATTGTCGAACATCAGAAAGTAGTATTTCTCCAGAACATCTCAAAATTTAAGATTTCCTTTGATGGTGCAAAAGTATATGATTTGATTACACGAACATTCTGCTAAATCAACAGTCCAGAGTTAAAGTGAAACTGAAATATAAGACTGATATTTTTTTATATAATAGTAGCAAATATATAAATCATTATATTTTAGTAAAACAGTTTAAATAGTAAAACGCAGAAAAGTAGAAAGTGCTTTTAAAAATGAATTCTCTCTTTAACTTTCCTTTTTTTATGTTTGTATTGTAAATCAAGGTTTAGTAAAAGCTTAGCAAATTCTGTCTGATTACAAATATTCAAATATTTTCCTCTTTATAACAAGAACATTCTAGTTTGAATTTTCCAACGCTTGCTATGTGGATTTGTTTTTAAGCAGGATTGGCATTTTTATGGACATCTCCTCTTCCGAAATTGCTCAATTGAATTAGTTTGCGCTTTATGGCCAGTTTTTTTGTTTTGTTTATGAAGGTAAACGTTATCATTTATCTTCCTCACAGCCAAGCCATTATCTTGGCTCTGAGACTGATAGATGATTCTGGTCAGATTTTATTTTTTTAAAGTTCTATTCTTTTGGAATTCAACTCTAAAAGAGCTATGAGATCTTTAGAGGAATCTGAGAAAAATGTATTTTGAACTTTCTATGATCTTCTCTCCGGATACTGTAATTCTTGTAGCATTTTAAAACAAATTTTCTTCCTTTACAAATTAATCCATACTTGATATTTTGTGCAAAGTGAAAGTTTTCGTTGTAAAATATCTATAACAGCGTTTGCAACAGCTTTCTTTGATTTATATTTCAAATATAATTCAATTGTGTAAGTTTTTTGCTGGAAAAATTCTGTAGAATTATGTTTAATAAGATGCATTTAAAAATCTTTCATAAATTTACCACAATAATTCACAAGTGAACATAATTTTAGTAGTTTTATAAATCGATATTAATTTTATCAGTAAGTCATCCATTGTTTGGCTGAAATAAATCTCGAATTTTCGGAGTAAGCTGCAACATCAGTCTATAACATATTAAGCACGTGTCTGCCATAAAGGAAGTTGTGCAATATAAATTGAGAAGAAGCTGGGAATAAGAATCAAAGCAATCAGACACAAATATGGTATACCTACCTCCAATTAAGCCACAGTGGTCTGGTTAGTTAGAACATTGGGCTGATTATTGGAAGGTACTAAGTTCCAATAATAGCTTAACCGAAGATTCGTCGGTTCACTAAAAACGACTGGGGCATGTTAAAGGGTATGTTATGGTCGCAATATTCTCCAAGTGAAAGTATATCTTTGAGAGTGACTGGTCAAGTATTACGGGGTCTTCTGCTTGTGATTCCTGCTTCTAATTTATGAAAATTACCACCTGCTGTGTTTCCACGAACTGAAAAAGCTCAACTCAGGAGTAGGTATAAGGAAGTATGCTGGTGCAACAATAACCTGTCTTCAGCATTATTCTCAAATTGCACACTCATGTGTGCAATTTACTTACCATATCCAAAACCTGCTTATTTGTGCAATCAATTTTTTTAATAAGGTCAAGTAAATTCTGTAAACAGTTTTTTTTCTCGATTCTACAGCAATATGAAGAACGCCTTCATATTGCAGTAGAATCGGAAAACTTTATTGCACAATTCCTACACCAAATATTCATCTCACTTTGACAGACCAGTACATAAAAATTGCAAGCAAGCTTTCGGGACATATTTGTATTTATATAGCAAATATTTATATACAAGTACTCTATGCATAAGTAAAACATTTTTGCTGATATACTGTGAAATACCAACATATGCTGCCATTACTCAAATATTACAAATGCCTCACTTATGAATAAAGTGTTACCTGTGAATAATGTATCAATGAAAAAAAATGTTAAATGCAAGTGTTTGTACATAAAATTTTTCTATCTGGAATACTTGAAGAGAAAATAAGTAAGCGCTTAATAAAACTACATTTAATAAGACTAAATCAGGTTGTATTGCATAATTAGATGAGTAATGTTTAAAGTTATAAATAATCGTATGAAATTTAAACCATTAAACTTTGTTTTGAATTTTAAATTTTGAAGTTTTCTGTCGTTTTAAGAAGATTTCCCTTAAAAATTAACTGAAGTTTTCAATAGAATTATTGAAACAATTTGAACATTTTTGTTAAATATGATTGATTCAGAAGCAATCATGATTGAACAAATCATGATTGCTTCTATACCAAGGAAGAGAATAAACTTATAAATACGAGCTTTGTGTGGGGACAAGATATATATATATATATATATATATATATATATATATATATATATATATATATATATATATATATATATATATATATATATATATATTAGTAGATATCAACATGTTTTCTCACGTGTATCACAACATGTGATATAAGATTTCAGTCACATTATTTTTATACTAGTGACAATGCTTTATTGTTAAGATAGATTTATGAAGAAGCACTTCTTTTAATCTATGCAAACGTATACAGTAACTAATATGCATCACTGCTAAAGAAGTGAACTGCCATTCACTGCTCGATTTGGTAGCCTCAGCTCTGCTCCCTTTCATTCTGTAGATTTGACTCCTATATAATTCGAGAAGAAATACTTCTAGTTTCTCGAAGTTTAAACCGTACGTAATGGACGAATTAACCCTTGCTGATAAAAATGATCGTAAAACCAAACTAATTTAACTTATACCGTAAAAGTCTTTAATAAACCTTTTTCTTAAAGAGACTGCATCATCTCTTGTCTTAAGAGATTCTATTCACTTGCTTTCACTAAATTGAAAGCTTTCCTTCTTATGGAGACAAAAAAATAATCGAAGTTTTATTATATTTCTGAAATGTTTCTGTTTTAACACAACGAAAATGTTTATAATACGTTATTTTAAAAATAGACAGAGAAAGTCGATAGTTATTTATCAAAATCTATAACTTTTCCTCAACTGACATATAATATTTCGAATGACAGAAACACATTAAGAACGAAGATTTAAAAAAGTAAATATAAATACGGACGTCTTTTATTTTAGAGAAAATAAATAAATCCCGATACAAAAGTAATATTAAAAGATTCAAACTGAAATATCGAATTTAAATATCAAGGCATATCAAATAATGTGCATAATCCTCAAAACTTTAATATAGATTTATTAAAAATCTTAATTCAGAATCATTTATAGCTACAAGTTGTTTACATTGATGACAAAAGTAATTAATTCCATTCGGAGAAAAATATTGCTAAAATTATGAAAACGCAGAATGATTTAATCACTTTCTACTATACTAGAATAATTCTATAATAATTAGAAAATTAAAAATCTTTAACATTATTTAAAAAAATTAGTTTCGAAATTTTTGGAGAAATTTAATTATCATTAACTTATTAACTATTTTGTCAATTACTAAAAAATTCTCTTATATTGACGCATAGAGCCCTCATGAGATTGTGATTTGAGACTATTTAAAAGTTTCGTCAAATTAATTAATCAAGTAATACACTGCTCAAAACAGTTAAAGTTATATCTTTTATAAAATAACGGTATAAGCATTTTTTTACAATTAAATTAAAGGATTGGCTCACAAATATAGAAATTTTTCTCATTTTCAAACTTCGCACTAAGCAAATTTTGAGTTTGACGTCGAAGACAACACTTTAATGGCAGTGAGTGAGATTTGGCTTTCAACTTAATGTAAGACAAAGCGAAAGATACGTTGAGATGAATTGACATTCAGTCACAGCTCGTTGTTTTGATGAATGCGATGTCTTAACGAATCAGATGCTTGGAAATTTGTTGGCTGTTTAAGAGGGAAGCCAAATAGCAAAAGGCATTCGAGTTTCACAAAGTGTGATATCCAGGATCTGAAATCGCTTTTTAGAGAATGCAGGCTGAAGATCGGGGTAAGATCGCAGGCATGCAACAACGCCCAATGAAGGCCGCTATTTCGGCTCGGAGACATTGAAATATGAATGCCACTCTTCTATAACTACATCTTCACTCGTGTATTGGTACCCCAATTTCGACATAAACTGTCCAAAAAGGCATTTATGCTGTAGGGCTGTATGTTCACCGACCAATGGTGTGAGTCACGGTAATAACAACGTACCCTCTTGCCCGTAAGTTGTGGGTAACAGAACATGTGAACTGGTAAAGAAATGAATGGCGCAATATTCTTTTCTTTGATGAATCTCGTTTTTCTCTCCATCCTGATAATAAACATATTTTCATCTATAAAGAACGTGGCGCTTGAAACAATCTTGCGTTCGTGAACAAAAGTGTCAGTTTTAGCAGTGAGGGAGTGATGGTCATCTTCATTGATAGTTGCATCGATTTCCATATCATTCGAAATGGAGCTTTGACCGGTCACCGATATAAGGAGGAAATCTTCAAACTCTTACGCTGCAGTAATTGAAGATGGCCGATAATTACAGGCCACATCATGCTAACTTGGTGAATGTGATTTCCTATTTGGTGGAAGGAATCATACGAATGGAATGGCCAGCGTGTTCTCCAGACATGGACTCAATAAACGAGGCATTCTATGCAGACGAGTTGCAGCGGCGCTTGCCAGACCCACAAACTGTTTTTAAGCTATTGTGCATTTTTATTGGCTAAAAATCGTATTTTGATTTTTTAGTCTCATAAATTTTTATAAACTAACCTAATAAAATTTTACATCAGTTAAGAAAATTTATCTGTTTTCCTTCACATTTTTCCATTTATTTTTTTATTAAAATTGTAATGTAAATATGATTTATACTTAATGATGTTTTTAAAAGCATTTAAATTAATAAAAATCTCATCACGTGAAGAAAGCTGAATTTCCTTCATTGTGAATACATTGTTATAATATTTAAAAAAAAACAAAAAAACTAGCAACTTCACTAGCGGATCGAAAGCTCGTAACTGAAATGCATAAATTTTCCAGTTTTTCTCTCAAGATCAAAAAGGAAAGAAGGAGTACATGTGAAGTAAAATATCTTCTCCCATAGTTTGAAGGAAATCAGTGAAATATCTTTTGGAAAAACTATGCTGAAGTTGAATTTTATTTTATGATTCAGATTTTCTTAAAAATTCATTTAAGTTCTTCTTTATTAAGAAAAAAGTTTCGTTGTAGGAATGTTTGATCTAATTGATTTAAATAAACTTAAGAATAGAATAGGAATTCCATCCTGTTAGAACAAAATAATGGTATCAGACTTCGTTATGACAGGATGAAACTGTTTTCAAGTTTTTCTATTACCTTATATTGTAATATAACACATGTCATACTATATAACATTTTAATAACATTCATATTTGTTTTAAATTTTAAGCTCTAAAAAATTAATTCATATTTTATTTATTTTCTTTTTCCCAAATTTTATTATCAAGTGCTACATGTATTTTTAAATAGAAATAATTTTTAACATTCATAATGATTTAATTATGTCGAATTTCAAACAGTTTTAAATTTAGTCGTGTCTGTTTTTTTGTCATACGCTGATAGATAAATGAAAACAACCCTGAAATGAATGTAGATAAGATTTCCAAACAAATATTTACAACGCCTCGTATTTAATACGAAACTAATTCCATGATATCATGTGAATATTTATACTGATCTATGTATTTATATTCATAAGTGCGTCATAAATTTTATGAAAAATAAACATAGGAGTTCTATTTTTCAAAACTAATAAATTATAGTTCTGAAAGAAAAAATGATGTGTTAAATAATTCCAAACTAGACATTTATCTGTATTGTATTTTCAGCAGTGCTTAATCGACTGTATAGTGATACAATACATTTTTGTAAGGTAAGGAATTAAGAAAATTTTAACTGACAAATTACATTATTCAGGCTTCATTTTGCTTTTAGTTTTATAAACTTATACAAACATTCAAATCAGCACATAAACAATTATGTTTAATTAATGCAACAAGTCAAGAAAATTTTCTACACTCTGCATGTAATAATTCCATATAGTTCATGACATAATTATTTCTATTTTCCTAATTATTAATAACACATAATATTTGATTGGAATGACCAAAAAATTTGTGCGCATCCCGTTCAGCCATTTTTCAGTTTAGCTGGAGATAAACGTGTCTTCACAAGACTTGAGAGCTCTCGTAAATTGAACCTAACAAGGGTACTCAGTAGAGTACGAAAATCTATTGTAGAATTTCTCACTTTATTACAATTCAGAATCAGGAATCGTAATAATTTTCACAACTATATCAAGTCATGTAACATAAGTATGCAGTTTATGGTTTGTTAGCATACAAACAATTTCTTCTTAAAAGATTTCATTTCACTCTCAGTAATACTGTAACTAACGCCCATTGAAAATTATTATTTTTTAACGCCGAAATATTAAAAGTTATTAAGATTATTGTGTCAAATTTGTCTTCAAATCTGGTTATTCAGAAATTCATATTAGAAAGAGATTGCATGTGTTCCTTGCTGAGTACTTTTTAAATCCGAAATATTAAACCTAAGAATGTAAAGAAAAATTACATTTGAAAAGAAATTATTATCGATAAACAAAATGTGTGTAGCTCTTAAAAATAATACAGCCAAAAGATTATTTTATTGAAATATAGTTTTTAAATGAAATTTTTCAAACAAATTATTTAATAAAAATTATTTATTTAACTACAGAAAACAATAATTTTACTAATGAATAATATACTTTGATAAGCAAAATAAAATGTTTTTTAATGCAACTGTACGCTAGCGAAGCAATGAATAGATCTTATTCCAATGAGTGCTTTTTGTAGCATATTTGGAAAATAGAAAAGTGCATGTGTAACCAGAGTATAACAACTCATATCTGATGAAGAAGTTTATCTCAAGAAAAATATCTTCACCAAGTATATTCTTAGCGAGGGGTTGTGGTGTATCAGTCACCCGAATCCTCCATTAATGGGGCAATTAAGTCAAAGTTACATCGGATAAGCTGCAGTTAATCTTTCAGAAAATCAATTAGTTGCGCTTCCAGCAACTAAACTAAAAAATGTGAGCGTGAAAGTCATCACCTCGTTTGGACAGGAAATTGAATTGTTTTGGGTTAAGTTGAATGTAACTTTCGAGGAGTAATTAGCTTGGCGAAAAGCTAGGATTTCATGCTAACACATATGGTGATAGTTAGATAAATGTGAGTAGTGAGACATAGCTATCAGTCGACAAAACACTTACAAGATATTTCTTAAAAAAAAAAAAAAAAAAAAAAAAGTGCGACGCTCATCTGAGACCATTTGCCATGTGTCTTAATAAAGTCTGCGGGATAGAAGAACAGGAAATAGACTTTTGCAAACGTCGCAACACATTCAGATATCATACATATATAAAGTAAATACTTTTCCAATTATTTATAAAACAGATTTACACAATTTATATACACGGAATTTACATCTAAATTAAATAATTTAACACCACTAAACACAACAAAGAAAATGATTCATTCATTAAAAAAACCCTGAAGATCATATAAACTGAACTAAATCCGTGTCCCGACAGACCAATGTGAGCCAAAATGCCCATCTCTGTTTTCCTGAAACGACGGCCTTGGGATGCGAGACATATGTCCGAGTAAGGTGGTCAGCCGAACGCGAAACCCTCAGTGTTCAGTTCCATAGTAAGCTTGGTACTCAGTTTATTACCCACTGAAGGGATGAAAGGCCCGTGTCCAACCTGAGGATTGAACCTTCGGACCTACGCCTTGGAAGCGCAACCACTAAGTAACATTGCTTCCAAATAACAATAACAAAATATAAATAAACCCTTTAACCTAATATGTATTAACAAATTATTTTATTTAAACTGACAATAATTTAACAAATAACACAATATTTTACTTTTAAGTGATAATTTTGGTGAAATTTTGAATTAAGACCTTATTGATGAAAAACTTAATGAAAGTTTAGAATTGAAAAGAAAGTTTTAAAAGGGCTTAAATTTACCAATCAATAATCATTCTTAGGCTTGACTAAATTTTTTATTCAAGAGCTTCTTTTCAAAACAGATGAGTGCAATAAATAACACACATTGTGTTTGTTTATAGTATCTCTATAATTAATAAATTTATAGATACAGAGATTTTTACAAAATTGTTCAAACTGCACTCATTATTTTAAGCATTGTCGATAAAGGAAGTGAAAAACAATTTTCTTTATTCAAACCATGTTACTATTGCCTAAAATTAAATTGCATTTCGTTCTTTACAATACTTTTGCCTACATTAAATAATTAAAACACATAATGCTGTTTACATGGTTACAGGGGTGAAGAGTCGGTGGTCAAAGTTTACATTTTAAATATTTATAAGTTGAAGAATATAGACTGTTATAACCCTAATTATTTTAGATATTTTTGAATCTTAAATTTCGTTTGTCAGTTTTGCAAAATTTGAAGCTTTCTTAAAATTAATAAGAATTTTTGGTATGTAACAAATATATTTATTTGAATGTCGCAAATCAAAAGAAATATTGTTCACACTGATGTTAAAAATGAGTTTTTACTTTGATTAATGAGGATAGGAATTTAATTTTAAAATGCTTTTATATGAATTTTAATGAGAGAAAACTTCTTTATTAGAAAAGAAGTAAAAATATTATCATATTTAAAATAATTCTCCTCCGTATGAATTTCAATGTTGGCCACGCGTGCGCGAGTTTTTTAGTGATATAAAAATACTCGAGTTATATCCTTATATACAAAGTTACTATTCAATTTCTAATTAAATAAAATATTTTAATTTTAAAAATGAATTTCAGATGAGAACTTAATTTCCAAATGGACAAGAAAACATAATATTTAAATTTTCAATTATTTCATGTTTAAATATTTAATACTTCATCTTTTAAATATTTAATTTAATGAAAAAAGTAATTCTCTATATCTATTATTTTTTATTTAAAAAATTTAAATATCTTCTACATGTATTTATAAAAAAGTTTTATAGTTTTAACTTCAAATTATGACACTAATTTACCCAAAAGAAAAAAAAACGGGTTTATAAACAAGATTCTATAGATAAAATTTTAGTTTGATAAAAATATTGCTTCGTAAGTTAGATGATATAATTGGAATTAAAATTCCATGAGATTATGAATTGCACGAGCATATTACTTCCTTAACAGAGCAAAATATAGAAATTTTTAAAATAATGTGAACTTTCATGCACACATCTTAACTAATTTTAGCTAAGAAAAATTATTGATTAGCTTGTTATTGAAATGAAAATTATATGAAAAAACTGTTTAATTTTATTCTATCAAAAATATCGAATTACACATATATTCTATTGTCACATTCTATTGATATGACTAAATGTTACAAATTGATTTGCATGAAATTTTTCATTAAAATGTAGGACATACAAAGTCACATTTAAATGATAGACACATTCAGATAATATTTTAAATGAAGGAATTTAAATATTTTTTATATGAGTTATTTACAGAACATGCTATTTATGACTAAACACATTCTTGAAAAAAAATTTCGTTGTTGATTAAATATTTCAAAACCAGTTACGTGTATTTTATCATCTTATAATAAAATGTGGAAAAAAATATTGAAATCTAAGGTTTAAAATGGGTGTCATTATAAGTCTTGTTTTTACACTACACAATAATTTGAGTAAACAAAACTTCTCAATAAACTGAAATTCTAATGTTTTATCATATAAAATTATGACATTAAATTTACATAAAAAAGCTCATAAGGAAAATGATAAAATTGCGTAAGAGTAGTTATAGTAAACATATATTTGCTGATTTTTTAAACATTAATATATAGAAAAATCATATAATTTGCAGTCTTAACAAACAATGACTTTTTGACATAACATTTACCTCATATTTAAATTCATACAAGGATCCCTTTACATAATGAACACAATTTTTTGGAAAATAATTGTAGTTTGTATGAAAATATGGAGTAAATAGAATGAAAAAACGAGTATGTTTATTTCTGTTAGAAATTACAATTTATGGTAACAAACGATAAAATTTGATATTTGAAAGAATAATGTTTCTTCAGTAGAAATAAATTAGTTTCCATGAAGTTAAATTCTAATTTTTGGTGAATATAAGCCAAATATTTCATGATGCTTAAAGATATTATAAAGAAAAATAAATCTGTGTACTCTTCAACCATAAATATTATACTACATCCTTCGTATAGTACTCCACGACACTTTACATGAAATACAGTATTACGATGACAATAAGTGCTATCAAGAAAAGACTTTTATTTCAAAATCTATAATTATAGCTAAAAATTGATTAACTTACATTCTATCAATCAGAAAAACGTAATACATATAAAATATTAGTAAAACTATAAATTCATAATTACTAAACTCTCTTTAGAATTTTCAGGTTAGGCGAACTCACAATCCATTGAGAAAAAGATCGTTGAAGCGTGTGTACAATTGTTCAGAAATAAAATATTTTATTTCAAGGTTTTCCCATTTTTATCCAAATTTTTAGATCATAAGTTTCATTTATTAAAAATCGTTTAACACATTTATCTCCCTTTTTACCAAGTGAATTTCATTGAATGGAATTTATTCGTACAAAATTAGCCTAAGTTACTATGAAGAGTGTGAGTCTATTGTGATACATTTCTATTCTAGTTGGCGTTTCACTGTTTTATTTTGTGTATTTTTTCTACTATCGTATTACATTACTTGCTCTAAGCAAGTAATGTATGGGCAATGTATTCGCTTTGTTTTCTAATTTTTATTAAAATTGTTGAAAATTATTATAGAGTGTTTCTCAGCAAAGAGCAAAAGGAGTCAAAATTTGAATAAATTTTTGTGAAGAACAAAACAAAATGAGTGAATGTATGAAATAATATTTTTAATAAATCTTTTAAGCAAATATAAAAAATTTTCCCATGTAATACCTTCCCAAAGGTTTGCTGTCATTGTCACTGACAAAAATAAATAAAAGATAGTGAAGAGTAAGAAAAGAACGTGGGAAAGGTGGAAGAAAAACTGGATTGCGAAGGCATGACGAATTCTCGTGGCTGCTTCCTGTTGAAGATGCTCTCTTGTGTCGCGTGAAATTGAAATGTTTCTTTTGCTCTTTAAATTATGTGCATTAGGGAAGTTTAGCTCACCAGTTAATGTTTTAGACCAATGGGGCTTAAAGTAATTCTAATGAAATCAGTACTATGCATTCTAAGCTTCTTTAAAAATTGCATTTATACCGATTCCTAAAAATTCTAGAACATTACGATTCTGTAATTTCATATTCTTATGATTAAAATTTTCGAAATGAATTTTTGTTTGAATTTAAATTTCCTTTCTCCTCCCTGTTTTAGATTTTTTTGTCATTTTATTATACATAAATGTTAATCATGTTATGTTTAATGTAATAAATATTAATAGTATCAATTGAAAACAATCTCAATCAATTCTCCTAAGCAATGCTCAGAATGAGGGCATATTTTTACAATTTCATTCTAGGTTCCTTCTCACATGTATGTAATCTCAAATTTTATTTATTCAATGCATGTTACCAAGAATTCAAATAATAGGTTACAAACTTTCCTTACCTTAGTTTTCAATCCATTAGTTTCTTCTGGAAGAAAGAATATCGTTCGCTTTTAAAATAGCAGTGACCCTTTAGAGAGAAGTCAGATTTAGTTTTAAATATTTTAATATCCCATCTGCCGCAGCAAGCAATTAAAAGTCTAAAAATTACTCAACTTTTCTTGATGCAAATGAGGCAAGTTAAATCTGCAGCTATAGATTTTTTAATATTTGCACTCACTATATTTAACATTACATTTTTTTTTTTGGTGTGAAGAACAAATTTATATTTAAAATCAAGCATATCAGAGACTGGTGAGATTTTTCGGGTCACATATTCTACTTTCCATTAAGCTGGAGGCCTCAGGCTGGTTTACTATGTTAAAAAAATTAATTATTATAATTAATATTTTTGTATGTAATTATCAGACAGAATATCAAATTTAATTGTAATTATGTATTGTATATGTATACAAATATATATATATATAATATTTTAAAGTAAAAATATTTATCGCGTGTAATCTTATATCATAAAATATTCAATGAATACATAAATGTTTTATATTTCATATAATTTTTTTAAAATTAAACTATAAACACTATTTTATATTTTTAATAAATACAAAAATAAAATTTACAATGGGAAATAAGCAAAATCACAATTTAATATTACTTTTTGGAAGATATTTGATATCGTTTCTTAGAAACCATGTTATCATAATTTAGTTAAATGCTTTGAGCTGATGTAATTTTCAAAATTTATGTCAAATATTGATTGATTAATGTTGCTCTTTCTAAATTTTTGAGCTTCTGAATAAGTGCTTCCGAATATAGTCATCGAATTTCCATACATTTTACAAAAATGAAGCAAGCTTAAGTCCATGTTCTTGAATGTAATTTACTACTTTGTTTTAAGCATGTATTAACAACTATCCCTTTTAAACATGTTCGATATTGAAAACTTTGGAACACTGTAGTTGCTGGTGAACAATATCACAAGTAAATGTTCTAAGTGATTATATTAGTATGCTGTTAGCATGCTTCTTTTAATCCCTCTGCATGGTCTACCAGTCGCGGTAAATGCGCCATGGACGGAAGACAAACCAAGTTTTCTAAAATGTCAACTTAGATCGCCACCCATTCTATCCGTTTTGGACCATTTTTCATTTGATGCTTAGCGTTAATTGAAAAGTCAAAACATTTCAAATTTTAAAAGTCAAATGTTGATATTTAAAATTTCTTAAGAGGTTTCGCCAAACTACAACCTATATATTTATGCATATGTATATATATATATATATATATATATATATATATATATATATATATATATATATATATATATATATATATATATATATAAATATATATATAATTACCTATTAGAGGAAAAATAAATTAAGCATGAATTATACAGGCCAGAAGTTTTTAAAAAAAATTAGAAAAAGCATTCTTATAACAATTCTATGAAGAATTAAAGAAAACAAAGGAAATAATGTATCGCATCCATCGATCTTTCTGATGAAAATACGTTTTAGTGTTTCATGAATTTTCCGTATAATATTTATAAATATGCACACTCTCCCTGAAATAGATCCATGTTCATTTCTTGAAAACATAGCTGGGTGAAAGAAATTTAGCGAAACAGATAGTGCCTCGCAACAATTAATGCCGAGACAGGATCTTGTCGAGTGGTGTAGGGTTTCGCAGGCACACCCCTCAGAGTGGAACTGTTATCGAAAAAACTCGCTTGCCATTTTTTTCCGGGCCTGTTTTAAAATAAGGCAGGGCCGATACGGAAGCATCTGTTTCGCGTAACGCAGTGCGTCAAAGCAGACGCCATTAGCGCGAGAGAAGATGCCTATCAGAAGGGGGTGATTGGAGGGGTGGAACCGGAGATTAGGCATTCCCGGACCCCATGCGAAATAATTAGAACTCATCACAGCCGATGGCTCTTCCGATAGGCCTCTCCATATGTAACACGAGTTTGGCAAAGTGTTGTAATCTCAATAGAAGGATAATTCCTGGGAAAACGTTTACTTCCTGCAGATTAACACTGAGGAACTGCTTTCATCTCACCATTCATTGTTTTTTCAAAAAAATTTTATTTTTTGCTCATTATAATGAATAATTATTGAATGTTGCTTAAAACGAAGAACTCATAAAGTCTTAAACCATGAAACTGAATATAGTTGGAAATTTACAATGAATTTTGTAAAAGCGAGAATATACAAATTTCGAAATATAACTGTTAAAAACAGTATTCTAAGCATGAAAAAGGTTATGTTACCGATCAGAAATTTTTTTATGCACTGTTTACTGAAGAAATTTACAAGAAAGTCAACATTCCTTTCATCATATTTTTGAAATATGAAAAAATCACCCTTCTGTACTTTTATCCTCTAGAAAGAATAGAAAGACAAAAATAAAAAAAATTATTTTTCAAAGCCATAAAAATATCTCGTATAAGAAATATTTGAACAATGACATACAGAATTCAAAAACATTCGAAATGAAGCTTAAAATTTCATAAAACATTAAATAAAGCATGAAATTTCATTAAAACACTTCTAAAATATCTGTAAATTCTACATTTTTGTCCGTTTTCGTCGAGATTTAAATAAAATATTTTTAAATTATTTTTTCAATTGGGAAGCCTGTAAAACCAGTTTCTTTATAGATAGAGTATCGTTTCTTTTATTTTTAAGTATTTATTATAAATGCATTCAAATATATAATTACCTTAATATGGATAAAATTTATTTAATTCCGATTTTTTGGTATAAATTTAAATAAAGAATCAATTTAAAAAAAAAACAAAAAAGACGAAAAGAATCTGAGTATTTAATAATCTTTTTCAAAAATCAAACTGTACGAGCAAAATATTATTTGCAAAAATTTAGTTAATTCACTGTGTCCGTCCCCAAGTAAAAAAAAAAAAAAATAATAATAATAAGTTTTCTTTTATAACACGAAATCTCATCAATCTGTGATTAGATAAATATAACATAATCGTGCATGCAGCTCAGTTCAGTTGAATTTCCGCTGGTACAGAATTTAAAATTAATTATAACTTGAAAAATCTTACTTCCAAACAATTAATTATGGATTAAATGAAAAATGGTTATATTTAAAATAAGCAGTCAATATGAGCAAGAGATTTTATTAAAATCACTAAATTTTTAACTAAAAAAGGAGGATTTATAAAAGTGCATTTATATTAGAATTTAAAAAAGAGGTAGGTTTTTTGTAATTTTGAAATGTAGACCATTTTCTCAATAATTCAGAAATAAAAGTATAAAAAATTATTCCATAATTATTATTTCGAAACAAAGTCCATGGCCTGTGATCTATAGGGAGCTCTGTCCATACATAGGCATCAACTTTATGTTACCTCAATTTCAAAACTTCAAGAATCATCAACCCACTATTAATACTTATCTGCATTATATCAGATTTTCAGTGTGTGGTAGTCTGGGATACATTTCAAGACATATTTACCTTGTAACTTTGAGTTACAATCAAGTGATACTAGTAGACTTTCTCTTCTTCGAATTTTTAAACAACAAAAAATATTACGAGCTTATTAGAAAAAGATACCTTTTAACAAGCATTAGTTTCGACAACATCCTGATCTTTAGCTGGATTCAGAATGAAGTATTACTGTTCCACAGATGTCCAATTTTATCTGCTCACAATCGCTTTATAGTAAAATATTTATATATGAGCTCACTATTTTATCGCTTATTTAGTTATACCACGTTAACAATTTCATTTGAATAGCATACTGGTAATTTATTTTATTCCTAATTTCACTTTTCTTAAAAATTAAATGAATCAATGTTGTTAGAGAAAATTTATTATTATGTACTGAATATGTTGAAAATTAAATTAAGATAACATTTTACGTATGTGTCAACTACTAAAAATGTTAAGATGTTAAACAAAAAAAATCTTTTTAAACTTTCCTAAAAAAAATAATAATTTGAGCAATTTAATTTGCAAGCATCTGTCATAACGCTTGTTTCATAAAAATTTCTAATATTTTTTGTTATTACTATTTGAGACTTTATTTATTAATTTTTAATTATTAATATTTATGAAGTTCTCTCCATATTCTATATAGATTAATCTTTTTTAAGTTAAATGCAAATGAGAATTCAGAATTCAATAAAGTTTTTCTCATATTTTAAGCCTCTAATGAAGTGAGATATTTTTTTAATAAAGTATTTCTTTTATATATATATATATATATATATATATATATATATATATATATATATATATATATATATATATATATATATATATATATATATATATATATAATAGGACTTATTTTTAATTTTTGTGACTGGTGTTCCTATTTCAAGTGCTAAAGTTTTAGAATCGGATCTTTTGTTTACTTATACAAAAATCAATATTATGAGCGTCGTATAGTCTAGTAAATGTTACACACAGGTAGGCAATTTTTGGCCATTATCTAGTTTCAAACATTTCTTGATGTCAAACATTCAACGACTTCGATACAAACACATTTTGCTACTAAAGTCACGAAGTATTTTAAAGGACTGGTTACATGAATTCAAATAAAAATATTCAAAATGTAACTAAAGATAACTTCAATTTTGATTAAATAATTAGTACAGTTTTCCTAAATTTTGAAAAGTATATTTAACCAATACTTATCATTTAAATGCATCCATATGGATTATGTAAATGATTATATTATAAGTCTCTAAATGTACTCGGTGAGAATCACAGGAAGTCAGTTTCTCCACTTGTTAAAAATTCTAGACCAGTAGAGCCTTAAAAATGTAAAATATTAATTTATTTGTCTCAATTATTAAGTAAATTGCGTAATAATTTATTTAATGATTTTCAATTAACTTCTACAACCAAAACGATTAACAAAAGTAAAATTTAAGTGCAAAACCAAATAATTTATTACGTTAGTAAGGATACGAAAACAATCAAAAAATATTTTAAAGTAGTTCTATGAGAGACAAATTTACTATTAATTTAGTTTGCTATTCACTCTAAGAATCGCAACACATCCCCATGTTAAATCGAAAACATGTAGTACTAGATACTTTATACTAGATACTTTTATGTTTTTTTTTTTTTTTTTTTTTTTTTGTAAGAAAACTTTCTAAACTTCTATCGGGGTTCTGCAATAATTTTGATCAGCGTAGTTACAAATAGCATGCTAGGTGTAGTTTAGTGCTGCTTGTATTTCTATTTACTATACCAATCGAACGCAAAACAATGGCAATGTATAACGAACAACCAAAACTTCCTGTAAGGCATTTGCATATCGGCAGGATTTCCAGAAGGAACTTTCCTAGTGGACCTTGTTCGTGTATCGTAATGGAGGAAAAGAACACTAGGTAATGCCTAAGAGCTAATTTCAATAGATGCTTACATTAGATGCCCATCATATAATTCTTATCATGACTTATTTGTACGGTTTACAATACTGGAAGTCCAGGTTCTGTCCCAGAAAATGATACCACTGTCACAGAAAAGTAAAATCTATATCCAAATGGTAAAGTATTAGGTTTTCAAGAGTAAGAGATGTTATACATCCATCGGAGTGATAATTTGGTGTTCTCCTTTGACAAGGGAATATGCTGACAATGTAAGAAAAATTCCTTTGGGAAACAATCAAACGTTAAAACCTTTTACAAGTTTTAATTATTAGAGATTCTTCATCATCTTGAAAAACGAAGAAGCCAATCAACTTCTGTTGTTGTTATTGCACCAGCATGCTTCTCTGTACCCGGAGTTGGGCTTTACCAGTTAGGTAGAAGCAGCCGTGTGGAATCTTCGTGATTTTGAAGCAGGAACCAAACAGAAGACTCCCAAGACTTAACCTACCACCCCCAGATGCGTCACCCCACTTGGAGGACATTGCTTCCAGTTTCAATGTGCCTCAGCCACCTTTAGCGAACTAGACGGATCCTCGGTTAAGCTGGGATTCCGCCTCACTTCCTTCCTAAAGTGAGAATGACTCCCTCACTAATTAGTGATCGTAGCTTCAATTTTGGGATGGGATACAAAAATATATAGGATTACAAAGGTACAAAAATAGATAGGATTATGAAATTACAAAAATATGTAGGATTACAAAAGCACAAAAATACACTGTTGTTCATCAATGACTGAGATCTACTGTTGAAAAGCATAAGTCGTTCTCTTGGAAACTTACCACTCCGAAGAACACGCTCCTACTACTGTGCAAAATATTCGTTTTGAACTATTGAATCACCCACTAGTAGATGATAAAAAATCTTGCTATTGACCCCTGCTCCAAAAGCTCTACAAATATTCTTCTACAGTAAAGTTTTTATTATATTCTGGTCTTCTATTTTTGCACTATTGAGTTTCCATTTAAGTTTGGATTATTACAATTTAATTACATTTAGATATAATACCCTGCAAATAAATCGAAAGATTTATTTACAGCTTGTAAACGTTTAGTTACTTTAGAAAATAATCTTGTCAAATGAGAATAAATCTGTTATAGCTATAATTTTAAGTTAAAATGTTAATAAGAAAATTTCGTAATTAATGATAAAATAGATAAAAATTGTAAAGATGACATTAAAATTCCTCTTTTAAATGATTAAAAGATTCCTGGATTCATATGTCAATTCCGGTCAGAAGATATGACCTCTGTTGATGGCAACTGCAATTTGAATTCGTATCAAGATCATACGTAAACATACTAGGACAGAATAAATTTATTAAGGATTTTAAGATCCTTGATTTGCTTATTAAATCTATTTTTAACTTGAATTAAATAATCCACTCATGAAACTTCAGATTCGTAACTATGGATATACTTCCTTGCAAAAGTAAATCTTATCATGCGCAGATGATACGTTGTGTCAGGCACCATTTAGACTAGTTCTCAGTAAAAATAGCAGCTGCGGTACAAAAGAAAAAGCTGAGGTAAACAGTAAAATGATATGTAACAATGGCAATTTTCTTACAGTGGTTCATTTCTTATTGTAAATAAAACCATAAAGTTTAAAAATTGACGCTTGGTATAATTATTGTGTTGTTTTCAACACCTTATCTGTTTTGTTTTTCTTTTTTTGCGTTATTTTCTTACAGAATGTGATCGCGTTCTTGCATTCGATTACACATTTCTAATATTCTGATTTGCAATAATAATTATCCCTAAGAATTTCCCTTTTGTTATCCACGCTGTAAATCCAATCTGCAATTAAACTTTTTTTTGTGTCGCTTTCACATAATTTTAAAAAAAACTTTAAAAATGGTTATTTAGATACAATTATTAGAACATTAAAATGTTTATTTAGATCATAACTGCAAATTTAGTAAATGAAATAATAAAAGAGTAAATTATTTGTGCTTTCACAGATTTTCAGTTCCATTGTAATGGTAAGTTATTTGCCCATAAGTGGCCCTTCAAAATCGAATTACTTTTAAATCAATTATGGAAAATGATTCAAATCACATTTTTCAAATGATAATTATTCTCATGTATAATTAATGTATAATGTGGGGGGGGGGTAATTTTGAAGACATAACGAAGAGTAAAGTTGTTTTTGGCCTTCATTTCAAATATTCCTGAGTTCGACTTCATCCTCAGGCGTGGATATTTACTGTGAGTGGAATCCACTTTAAATTATAAGTCCTCGTTGAATTAATTTCCGCTTCCAAACATTGACCACTGAGAGGCAGACATATATATATATATATATATATATATATATATATATATATATATATATATATATATATATATATATATATATATATATATATATATATTATGCTACTTGTTATTATACATAATGTTTGAATTTAAGATCTGTAAATTTTTAAAAATATTTTAGAGATATTTATTAAAGTAACAGAAGTTAAAAATGGCGCATAAACAGTAAATCAGCACACATTAACTACTTTTTAAAATATTCTCCTCGCGACAAATGCAAAAGAGAGAGAGAGAGAAGAAAAGAGAGAAAAGTATTCATTACTGATTTATTTTCCATAAATAGTACCGTGGCTGTTAACAAAAAAGTGCCCATTAACTATTACATCCATCAGTACCTACCTACAGAGGGGCTTTTTGCATTGACTGGAATAGAAATCTCTTTCTGTGTATAGTGCTAAAATTTCAATTTTTTTTTATCATAATTGTATATGAAAAAAGTAAATATCATTTAATTTTTATAAAAACAAAATGCTTGGATTAAATATTTTTGCTTATTGTTTTTATACAATTTCTCACATTTGTATAATCATGATTGAATTTTATATTATCGTAATCAGATTATGTTAATTTTACTACAAATTTCAGTATAAATGTAATCAAAATAATTTGTGCTAAAAATAATCCTCATTAAGTCATTATCAAAATTTCTTATTTGGCCTTCATCATAAACTTTTCTCACACTAATAGTCGTAATTGATCACTTATTAATATAATCAATTAAAAGCTCTTACACGATATATAATTTCAGCCGTGTATATTACTACTACTCAATTTTGAAATGCATCTTTATTCTACTTCATTCATAGACTTATTTTTGGTGAAAAGAAATCCCAAAGTTTGAAAAAATACATGTATAAATTGAGATATATTCCGCTGATTTATAAGAAAAGTCTTATTCTAAAGTTAAAAAGGGAAAGCAGACAATCGGGATGGAGTATCGAAATTCCACCTGCTCCTGGAGAGGGAGCTGCTTCCCTCCTATCGATCTGGGGGAAGTTGTTTACAGAGCAGCCTCGTTGCAGTGGCGGGGGGAGCTACCCTGTAGTTCCGCTGTGTCCACAGATAAACCTGGAAAGTGCGCTTCCAAGTGGAGTGCATTGGCGTGATAAAAAGTCGAGTGTGGATAAAGGATTTTCAGGGGCGTGCCTGGGAAAACATCAGCGTGAGAGAATGTCTCTTCGATCTGTCAGCATCTTAAAAATAGATCGGGTTTCAAAGTGTCCCCGTTATTTACAGCGGGCAAAATTTGAGGCCTTTCTGAGTGATGAGAAGGCTTCGACTATGGAAAGCTGCATATGCAAATAGTAAATAAAATAAATACGAATTATATTTAAAAATGATACCTTAGATCAATGAACAGGATATCTTAATAGTACGGGGATTGACAATTTGCGAGCATTTTTTTTAATTCATTGTCACCAATATTTAAAACTAATAATTTTATATTAAATACATAATGAACATATCACATACTATCGGAAAAAATATATAATATGAATTTCATAAATTCATATCAAAATGTACACTTTTTCGCATAATTAATGCATGACATACTTCTGAATTCTTAGAATTCTTTCACATACTTTGAGAAATTCATTTCATAATACGGAGATAAATTTGGAGTCAATTAGTAATGGCGATTTTCAAATAATATTTTGCATGGAAATTATCTTGACACAGAACCTGTTTAATCTATCTGATGAAAATGTGAAGCAGGCTCAAAGTCTTGTGATTTTAAAAAAGTACTAGACATGGGATCAGTATTTCTAAGAATTCAGTAGATTTTTGAAGAATGGAGATGCGTCATTTCTTCTTAATGTAACAGTGCTTCATCAATATATATATATATATATATATATATATATATATATATATATATATATATATATATATATATATATATATATATATATAATTCTAGGTGCGAAATCCATATCAAGGCCTAAAGGTGACAAAAATGTCTTATTTCCTTCAGACTTCTTCAAAATAAACTCTTAAAAAGTGCTATGTATACGTGTCAAATGCAATTCTCAATAAAAATGGTGCACGTTTTTATTCTACAACCAAAGCATATTAAAAATAAGGAGATAAATGTTAATCAGTTTATAAAACGGAAAGCAAAGCAAATAATACATTTCAAAAATAAAGAAACATACATTTTTTTGAGTACAGATATTTTTAAGTATCTCAGAGAGTTGCAGATATATTTATTGCTCCACCAGAATTAATTGTTGAGAGTTTTCCGGATTTTCTCCTTTGCAACATGCGAATATGCCCCATAATTTAGGAAAAGTTTCCCATATGACAATCTGGATGCTTAAAAAAACTTGAAATAGCACCAGCTGTTAAGCTAGGCGCAATGCGGAATCCTAACTCCATCAACTCAAGAAGTAACCTGGCAATTCATCCATTACAAGAAGGATATTGCTAGATTTATTATCTTTGAGTTGGTTTTTGATTCCTAACTTCCCATAGTTAAAATTTTGTTTGGTTTCATAGCTGATGATTTCTATTGCATTAATATTTATTTATTTCATAGCCAGTAAGGATTTGTTGATTCACGTTGCTTATCAGATACTCACACATTTGGTTCGTACGCCAAAAGTTTAAATAGTGTTTATTTACATCCATTAGCGGTTTACCGAAATAAACAAAAGTAACTATATTAAAATTGCTTGCAGTTGTGACTACTAATCACAAATGATGGTAGTGTTATTAGCAGTTGATACAATTGTTGACTCTTTCTTGAAATACATATTACAATAGAAAAACGCAGCTTATAAAAACTTTTCCCAGGTTTGATCACCACTGTGTGCATACATGTCTTACATCAGAAGAAACAAATCAGAATGGAGTAACTCCAAAGATAGGAGTCATTGTGTACACATTCCAATTATAAATGTTGCATTTTTGTGATTTTAATCATGTTAAGAGTCCAGTTGGAGATCTATTCTAGCATAAAAATTTACCTATATTTAACTATTATTAAAAAAACAAAGTTAATGTTTGTTTGAAGTATTTGTAAGGACAATATATATATATATATATATATATATATATATATATATATATATATATATATATATATATATATATATATATATATATATTTTGTGTGTATCACGTTGATTTATATAATTGCTATAAATATATAACATAAATATATAAAACCGTTATAATAACAATGGCTATTTCACTATAAAATTTGTTCTTTTTTTTACATTTTTTTACAAAAGCAAATTATTTGAATTTCTATTATCATGAGAATCTTCTTAAACTTTTACGCATAGTAAAAATAAGACAGATTTCTTTTTTTTTCACCTGGTATAAATCGATGCCACATTTATTATTTACATTTCCTTTACTTTTACTTATTATAGAAATTATAATCATAAGCAATATATATCACACTTAGTACTTTTAATTTTCAATACTGTTAAACCAAAATAGTTTTTACAATATTTTGATGTGCTTATAAGGGAAATGTGATTAATGGAATATCTGTTTTCCCCAACGAAATTTCAGAGATAGTGGAGATAACTTTCTTTTCCTATCGATTCTTTTTCTCCTTCTCTCCCCAGCAATTTATAAAAAATTATGAATTTCTTTTAAATGCTGCTTACATTTATTAAATTTCTATACAAAATATTCCAGAAAAGTGTTATTTTATTATTAACTTACACCCAATACTCATTATCTAGAAAGAAAAATTCTTTCACATTTTTTTTTGAATTGAATCTCACATTTAAAAAATATTTAAATATAATTTCTTTTTTAGAATGACAGGTACTTTTAACTTTGTAAAAAATTGGAGCTGCAGTTCCTAACCTGCAAGTATTTCATGAGAAATCTTTGAGAGTCCATGGGGCGCGTGCTCAGGATTCGAGAGGAGCCCCATGAGCTTCATGAGCTCCGTCAACCCCGGGGCGCACAGCCGCCGCCACGCATTACGGCAGGTTGCGGAGTTGGAAGAGCGTGATGAGGCGAACGGCGACAGCCCCTGTCGCATCTCCTCTTATCCCAGTCGGGGGTCGGGTGGGGCCTGATTTAATACCCCTCACAAAAAATAGATGAGTCCCGACATCCAAATGGGACTGAGCAAAAAATCTCGGCGGAGTGATGAAAAAGTCAAATTGTATCCAAAATCAATAATAAACAAGGCGTAAAGGGGGTTATGACAAGCATTTCCTGTTCTCAATTCCATTATGTATGTGCTGAAAAGACTTCTAGCTTCATTATTTTTCGTCGGCATAATATGTTCCGATGCTGCTATGAAGTTTATTTCTTCTGACTTTCATCCAAAAGATGTCGCGTTATTTATTTTTTACTTGGACTTTTATACCCATGCTGTACTTATCAGTAATTACGAAACTTATACTTTTTAAAGTTTATGAAAGAGTTGCTTAAGTTGTGCGTGTTGTGCTGTTTTCTTATACAGATTTTATTTTTAAAGAGGTACGTTATGTTTCTTTTTTAGTTTTGACAAATAGTTATATCCATACATATGTCAAAACAATAACGATAGTAAATTGAAATTAAAGTTCGTATTTCAGCATTAGAAAAGATTTTATTTATTTATATAATTGTATGATGCATCTTATTAAATATATATGAGGGATTACTATATAAGTATTTAAATTTTTTTATAAATCAATAATTTTATGTTTTTAACAAAACACAAATTTACTTTTTAAGAAAAATCAATCGACTGGTGAATCGATTTAATTGTTTGATTAGTTTTATCTTAAGTAATGTACTAAAACTTTTATTGGCTAAATCAAGGCAAATTCTTACCCTCTTTATTATAACTCTTTGTTTAATTAAAATATAAATATGCTTCAATGTTTTATTATCTTAAATATTATCTAGTTTTTTGTGGTAAATTTTTATATATATTATCCAAACTACTGCCTGTGTTTATATAAAATAATGCTCTTTATGCAAAATAAAAGTAATTCTTACTTTTATTTTACATAAATGGATATATCTTAAATAACGCTTTGTTTCCTATAGTTTAGACTGATAATAATTTTATTATTTAAGTTTGAGAACAGATGCTTCATTAGTTAAAAAGATAATTTTTTAAAATTTTATCATGAAACAAAGAAATACAATTCTCAGCCTGCTTTAAAATTGCAATATTAAAATAGGAAAATATGTAGTTATTTATAAAATATTTGCATTATTTTTATACAATTTTATAAGCTATAATAATCGTATTTTGCTTTGAATTAAATTATACAGGAACCAAATGTTACAAATTTAAATAAATTCCAAGGGAATGTTTATCATTTAGTTCAAATGCTGTAACCTGTTAATTCGGGAACTTCTTTTACAGCCTGCAGACACTTCTTTAATATGACTATGCCTCTCCTTTTCAATCGAGCAAATTAAAGTAAAGCAAATAAATTTTGTATTTCATTTGTAACTATTATTTTATGCTTTTTATGCTATAATTAGTCCTATATTTTGGTGTATTTGTCCTAAAATGTTATTTTCAAATGCAAAAGAATGTGAAATAGGATTCATTTATCTCTGTTTCAGCAAAAATGCTTCTCTTATCCCATATGACTTTAAAAGTTTGTTTCATGTCATTATTTTCAATGTGCTCCCTAATACTTACTTTTATTTATTTTGAAAACCCAAAAGATTAAAGAAGTACTACGTTCTATTTTTCAGATTTTTGTGAGATAAAAATGAAATTTGATATAAAAGTGACCACGATAAAATAGTTAGTTACTTTGATTACTGTAAAGAAATCTTCGCAGATTTTTAAGTAAAATTTTGACGCTCACTTTTGATGAAAATTTATTCTAGTAGGTTTACTAAAAAATCCATATAAGTAAACACTCTCTTTTGTTTTCAAGTAAGCACTGAATCTAAGAACAAGCAGAAAAAAATAAACAAAAACTTATTAAGTCAGAATAGATAACTATTTGACAGTCACTTTCTGAGACATTTGGCCTATGGCCCCCAGGGGACCACGTTTGCACCCCCTCAGTGATAACAGAAGAACAATGGCGACATCGACCAAACTACCAGCTAAAAAAAGAAAAAAAAAAGTGAGACGTCTTTTGAAGTAATAACTCATGAGTTTGAATGTTCAGTTAACCTTCTTTATCAGCCTTCTCAATCACACGGGCTTTCGTCTGAGAGCAACCTTTTGCTGTATTTTTTTTTCTCATGCATGTGCAAAGAAATCTTTCTACCTGTTGGCAACAGCTATTTTTCCAAGTGATTACAGACAACTTTTGGAACAAAGAAGTTTCAAAATATTTCGTTTGTTTTGAAGTAATTTTTGATTTTACTGTTGTTGGGGAAAATATTTGAAGTAAAAGCTGAGTCTCTCAATTAATTTTGATATCAATATGGCGTTGTAGCATATTAACCCAGACAAACTTCATCTTTATAATATTTTAATTTTACGAACAGAAGAGCACAAAAGAAAGCAATTAAATAACAAAAATATATACGACAGCAATCATAGCGAAATTAAAACTTTTTCTCTGAAACACGTATAAAACATATATTTTAGCTGGAAAATATCGACTTCTTTGAAAACCAAAAACATAAATTTCTTTTCCTCTTT